>JAGFZM010001296.1:28603-46832 GCA_017657215.1 Limnothrissa miodon
ACACACACACACACACACACACACACACACACACACACACACACACATGCATGTGCGCGCGCACGCACACACACATACACACCCTCCATCTCTCTTAAAAACACCATCAAAATCTCTGTCAGTTTTATAGTATGTAACAAACAGTTTAGTGGTTACTAAGAGGTGCTTGTGAGTTGCGAGTGTGCTGTGTGAACGGTCAGTTGTTTGAGAGCATTTTACTGAAAGTGTGGACTGCATAGGGAGAGGGAGAGAGATGTCAATGATGATTTACAGCTGTGCATGCAGTTGAATGTGTGTGTGTGTCAGAAAGAGAGAGAGAGAGTCTGAAGGAGGGAAAAGGAGTGGGGGGTAAAATATGACTTATAACCCTGTCTGTCAGTCAAAACTGTCTCTGTAGTCGTCTGTGCGTGGTGTGTTTGTGTGTTTCTCTCTCTCTCTCTCTGTCTCTCCCCTCCATTTGCTGTTGTCTCGCGGGTCCTGTTAGCCAGAGCAAACAGCAGCAGCCAGGCTGCAGGAGCAGAGGAGTGGAGGAGTGGAGGGCTGAGCGCTGGTCTCACTCACATAAGCCACATTTCCCCCTACTGTGCCAGGGGGGCTGTTATTCTGACACTCTATACTATTCAGCCTGCACACACACACACACACTCACACACAACATACACTCTCACACAACACAGCTATGTGAACCCACATACCTTAAGCAACACACAAACCGGTCATCCTGGCAAGCACAATCACAACAAGGTGCACTGCAGAGATTGGAACCATTGAGACTGCTAAAATGCAAAGAAGAATAGAAACACACACACACATACACACATACAGACACACTCCGTCACACTCCATTGATTCACCTGATCCACATCCACATTCTCAAAACTATTGATCATGACAGGCACACACTCACACACACACATACACACACACACACAGGCTTGACAAAAATGTTCAACCACCTGCCAATTGCCAGTGTCAGAGCTTGTGATGGGCTGAGATAAAGAATTGATGACACCCTGATGTAGTCCCCTTGGGCAAGGAGCTTAGTGTCTACTGTTAGATAACCTGAGAGTGGAAGTGATTTGTCCGCTCAGTAAATGTAGCACATTTGAAGAAGTTGATGACATTGAGCTCCATAAGGGCAATAATGACAGTGATTATGAGGATATCACATAGTCCCCTGGTGGCTAGCAAGCGGGAAATTCTTCACCATATTTCGATGGCTTCTACGTTTAAACGAGTAATGATCTGAACTGGCCTGTGAGAGAAAGAATTGATATGCGTGTGTGTGTGTGTGTGTGTGTAAATTGTTTTATGACAGTGTGTGTTCATGGCGTAGTGAGAACAGCAGCCTGCCTTTGTTGCACCCATTAAAGCGATGAAGAGCGAGAGAAAGTGGAGGGAGAAAGAAAAAGGAGTGTGTGTGCGTGTGTGTGTGTGGGGGGGGGGGGGGGGGTGGGGGGGGGGGCGGTTCGTTCGGAAGAGAGAGAGAGAAAGTGAAAGGAGGAGAGAAAAAGCAAGAGACTTACTGCCAGCAACCTGTTCTTGCATGGCAGCCAAAAAGGGCCTCAATTCATAAAGCGGCTGGAGTTTGTGGGTTGCTGCTCCACCATCCATCATGTCCCGCAGATAATAGATTCGCTTATTATCAGAATGCCATGCGTTTGTTGCTGATACAAGATTACCCGAGAAGATTACAACCTCCAACAGACTGTAGGAGAGGCATTGTGTGTGTGGTGATGCATTCTGCCTATCCTCACTATTTGTGCAAATCAGTGCAAATCAGATCCATCTCTTGTATGCATGCAGTGCTCGGTACGGGAGATTATTGTGTTTTATAGCAGCTATGGGGAGTAGCTGCTTATTTGGGTTGTTATGCCCTGTGACTAATGTGTGGGGGTGGGCTCACTCACTAATGGCTCGGAGATGCTACTCAGGAGTTCCTGGAAGCTCAGGCCATTGATGTTGGACGCCAAAACAAACAAAGTACCTGATACGCACATGTAGCCAGGAAGTCTCTCTTTCTTTCTCTCTCTCTTTCACTCGTCCACACTCTCTGCACATTGTACCACACACCCTTGCATACCCTCAGATACTGTACAGAGAGATGCACACACACACACACACACACACACACACATGTACACAAATATACCACTCTCATTTCCTGTACTGAGAGCAAGATGGATTGATTATTGGATAGTGCACTTAGGCATGTAATAGAGATGGGAAATATAGACACTTAGAATTCAGACACTGTACCTTTCTCAAGCTGCAGGGTAAAGTCAATGTTTCATACGTGTGTGTTTTTGTAACTAAAATGCATTGTGTGTGTGTGTGTGTGTCTGTGTGTGTTTAAGATTATATGTGTGATATGGGGCTCCACAGGGAAACAGCCTACTGCACATTAGTGCGGTCTCTGAGAGAAAGACTAACAATCTGTCTCTACCTCTGACTGCTGTGTATGTGCTGCGTGATCGTGGATGTGCTCCAGCCTTGGACTGTTGTTTCGGTCTGTTTGCCATTCTTTGAAACGCGTCCTTCGGCAGGGCAATTATCAAAGGCAGTCATGGCAGCCAGCGCTGCTGTGCGTGGGGTGGCTTTTTGTGTTAAGAGACAGGGGGCACACGTTTGTTTGCGCCTTTTCCGAGAGGTGGTGATCTGCCCTCCTTGTTCACATGCAAAAGCGAGGAGGCGGTCTGTTTACGTGTTTATCTTCTCCATTTATGAGTCCGTAACACCTCCGTCACGCTCCAGCAGTCTCTGTTGTTGATTTCAGAGGGCACTGCTCACAAACACACGCACACACACACACACACACTGGGGCTCACAACACAACAAAACAAAATAGCAATCAGGCTAAAATAATTTGTTTGGGCCATGAGCTAATCAGTGAAACAAAGGACGTGGTAGATTTTGGATGTGGACCTTGATTTTTTCCTCCTAAACTAACACAAACTCTACTAAGCTAAGTGGAGTTGACTTGCACTGTCCATTTTCTAGTCCATCACTATTCTCTGCAGGGAAAAAAAATATCATTCTGACAGCCTAGAGGGTGAGAAATGAAAGGAATTTATATTGATGCCATTGTTAATTTTTTCTTATTGGTCCAAAAGGACCTCAATTCTGTAGACTAGAGAAAGTAGTCTTCACATGTTGTGAGCGTCAACACATGAACCTATTATGTATCCTATAGTACAACTTACGCCATAAAAACACCATAAAAACTTTTTGAATCTCTATTTTAAAGAATGCCCATGATCTACAGAAGCATGGTGTCATTGATAAATGGAATTGATAAGGCCAGAGTAATGCAATTCCAGTATATTGAAACATTCGACTCTCGATTCTCTTCCCTAGACAGAGTCCTCTTTATAGCTATTGTGCCATGTTCTAAGGAAACATTTAAAAGGATTTATACAAGCAGGCTGTGTGGCCCAAGCACTTGTTAATGAAGTATTATTGCAAGTTACAACAGAGAGGGATTGAGACAGGAGTAGGTGGCACTAGAGGGGACCTTAAGGAGGAGAGGAGGAGGATGAGGAGGAGGAAGGGGAGGGATGAACGTCGGATAAAGAGCACTGCACAGATCCCCAGGGGAACGAGTCTTCTCCGGCACAGGGGCTGATTAACGACAATCTGGCACCAAGGATTGTGGAGAAAGAAAAGATGAAGAGTTTGAGGGGGGGTTTAAGGAGGTGTAAAATGTAATAAAAGAAAATGCAAAAGGTGCAGAAAATGTATCATTATTATGTTCTCTAAAACTTTTGTTCATTTCAGTTCCATGCCTTCTTCTTCAGCTGTGGGTAAAAAACAATGTCATTCTAAATTATTCCAAAGACCTTGCCAAACAAAGCATTTAGAATTATTTCATCATTGTTTTGATCTTGATGCCATTTATATCAACAATTGTCATAATATAATGTAAGCATTTAAAAGTAAGGATAGGAGTGCCAAAGTATATCTTGGCATGCCCACAAACCTTGGCTCCCTTTTAGAGAGAGAGAAAGAGAGGGAGGAGGGAGAGAGAGAGAGAGAGAGAGAGAGCTCCAGCGTGTCACACTCGGATGAAATTACCCTGCTGTTGTTGCAGACCTAGAGCTGAATGGGTGCTTTTGTTCACTATGGGAGATTAAATAAAGAATTTGTATGCGAAAATTGCCTCCCTAATGGAATGGAGGGTTTTAATGAGGTCACAAATTGCTTGCCGTTTTGGTTTATGGTCGTTATTATTTCAATTTTCTTCTGTGCGTTCTTTTGGGCCGCATTGTTCTCAATGAGGCTAAGTAAAGAAAACGCAAGCCACGGCAGAATGATCCGTTTGTGAAAAACACAAGCTATGGAAAAAGTAGTACTTAGTGGATCGAGACAGTAAGAATTACATTACATTACAAGACAGTAACCATGAATTAACAACAACAAAATTTCAAACTTAGTGGTGTGTGGTGGGGGGTTGTGTTTCTCCGGAATCATCCTGTGTACATCCTGTTTGGGAGGATCACAAATCCTCTACACATATTTTGATTTATGATTATTATATGGAGGAGTACAGTGATATTCTAACACCACCTAGTCCTCAATCCTTTTCACACACACACAGAGGGTTTTCACAGCTCACTGTGATGAGAATAAACATGCTTGGTTACCTGGTTACACGATGGTTGCACAGTGAATTCACAAATGCATGGGTAAGCTAACAGTCACAAAAGTCACAGCAAGTGGCACGGACCAGCTAAAATAAAAAAGGAGCCCCTGAATTTCCCATCATAATTGCTTGCTAGATACTGTAAGCAACTATATTGGTTGTTAAATGTTAAAAGAACACTATTAAAGGCAATAACATTTTGTCACCTGAGGCCAGTTGTATAAACAAAACTAGGCTAAAGATTAACTTTTAAATAAGCAATATTAAAGTATATATTATGTATCTTTCTGCCTTTATTACATTAGTAAAGGGATACAGGAAAAGACCACAGGACAGGTCTGACTCAAACCCTGCCTTTGCATGATACTGGGACTGGACTGTAGCCATCCTTCCCAAGAGTGGTGGGAGTCTCAGTGATGTCAAAGCTCTTGTTGTTAGTGTCAGTGGGAAGACCAACGGAAGCACTTAGCCTAAATGCTTTTCCCCGTCTCACTTCACAAGATAATACACAAAATATTTACATTTAGGCCACAGAGACTCTCTCCATAAAGCTTTTTATGTAAATAAACAGTCTGTGTGTTTGTCTTCCTGGATGTGACAAGTGTTTTAAATTAACGTAAACATCAGAATGTGAGCATCTTTGCCATGGCGATTTGGGCTGTGGCAGGCGGGGGGATAGACCAGAAAGCACAGTGGTGTGTGAAATGCAACGAGGACGGCCATATTTTTCCGCACTGCTCGGCCAGAGCTCTCAAATGCTGCCATATGGCCCACATTAAAGACGCTTATGAAGAGTCACACTCTGGATGCTCTCACATGGCTGCTGCTGCCGCTGCGCCTCCAGAGTGTTTGTCCTTTGCACTCAATTAAGAGAGAGGGGGGGGGGGAGAAAGATGGAGAGAAGGAGAGAGACAGAGATGGAGAGGAGGGAACATAGAGGGGGGTGGTGCTACTTACTAAATCCCTGGGGGGAAGGGAAGCAAGAGAGGAAAGTAATTCTGTTGATGTATACAGTATGCATATGAGCTGGAATGAGCTGTTGACAGCGAATAACACTCTATACAGGCATAGGAAGTTTTCTGTCTTGGAGTAAAATCACATTTTACAGCGGAGACACCACAATTATGTGTTTTAATCGTTAGACAGTCTTTTGTGATGGCAAGTTGATCTATACAGCATATTTCATTCATGATGGAAAAAATGTATTGTAATGTCAGTCTTCAGGTGTACCAGGGTATTGTGCATGATCACCACATTTATACCCTGTTAAACTTTTCAGTATGACCTATACATTTCTTTTAATATAAAAACAAGAAAAACTTCACAGGAAAAACAATGCTGGAGACATACAGTATACTGTAAATGCTGGATTATGTATAGTGTGAATAATCCCAGGCTTAAGTGTACATACTGCCTGTCTCTGGTCTCCACCCATCCTCCACATGCAGGTTTATTATCTGCTCTTATCAGCAAGGCAGCCCCAGTCTCCTTGTAGACAAATTTCTTCCTCCACGCCCACCAATTCCTTCCCCCTTCCATCCATGCTTCACTCCCTCTCTTTCTCTCATCCCCCATTCCTGTCCTCCTCCCCTCCCCTCATGTCCTCTCCTCTCCTCTCCTCTCCTGGTGTGAGTTCCACTCTTTCACTGGCTTTTGAACCTCATGAAAATACTATACCCCTCTGGGCAATAGTAAGTCTTCAGAAGCTGTTGCTGACAAGTTCCATCTCTTATTATTTTAATGCATGATCCTGTATCCTATATCACCAGAGGCTTACAAATACAGTATACTGTTATAGCTACAGTAGCCTACACTAATGAAAAAAGCGTCAAAAGTGTGAGGAAAACAAAAGTGGAATTGCCAAAAGATGATACAAAAATATACCAAAACAAAATTATCATAGAAGATGATTTGTCTATTGTTTTGCCATCTGATGTGATTTTAAATTTGGCGTGTGTGTGTGTGTGTGTGTGTGTGTATGCTGTAGGTCGGCTGAGATGACAGCCTGGTGTGCCGTGCTCCAGCTGGGCAGAAGCTTGGTGTCATACCGGTGTATGTGTGTGTGTATGTGCACTAGCCGTCTGCGCTGTGCACAGAACTGTGAAATGAGTCCAGTTGTACCATTTGCGTCTGGGTGCAGTGCGGCCATGCAGTGTGCAAGATGAATGTGAGTTCGCATTGCATTGAACACTGGGAGACAGCTCAATCAGCAGTGCTCAGATAGAAGGTTCGGGATCACTCACAAATTCACACACTCACAACGCAGTGACCTGAGTTTCCTCTGGGCGTGCGAGGCTTGACGCCATTCCGCTATGCATCACTTCCTGTGCATCTGTCGCCGGGTGCTAGCCAGGGAGGAGAAAAAGGCGGGGGAGAGGTAGGCAGATCAGGAGATTAAATTTTCTTGGTGTCACCATGACCATGCCTTGATTGCTCATCAATCACTACAAACTGACAAAAGGCTTGCCAGCATGCCTACATTATTCGTTGTCACAGACAAATCACACACACACAAACACACCTATTGTATATCATATGTGTGTCTATGGGTACTGCTTTAAAGAATCCTTTTGACCTGGATTTGATCTCCAAGCCCTCTGAGACCAACACAGATGTAGACTAGAGTTGTCGTACTCCGACCTACCTTTATACTGCCCACTACACAAAAACTTCTCTAAGTTTTCCTATATGTTTTTGCCATAAAATACAGTTGTATGAGAGTGTAATATAGTATGACATTAAAGTCTATACACTGTAATGACAGTGGCCGTACAGGTAGCCTGATCTGACCAGTGAGCCCAGTAAAAAAATTGGGGCATCTTCTGTAGTTTAAAGGCCCACTATGCAACATTTTAATTTAATTAATCAGTTTCATACTGTTTAGAATGCTAAAATGAGTCATTACACGGCGAACGAACGGTGTAGAATGCGCCACTGTGGCCTATAGCGGTAGATACAGCACTTGCAATGTTCAGCAGCGCGGACCGCCTCCAATAGAATGCAGTGCAATACAATGCAATACAGCGGTCTTTAGAGGGAGCTTGTGAGAGAGAAAAACAGAACGTTGCTTAGCCCCTCTTTAACCTTCTGTTCTTTGACTACAGCAAAAAAAAAGTGCAGAATCAGAGAAACTTCATCAAGGTGCAATATGTTCATATTGTCAAATGCTGCTGATATGGTAATTTTGTGGCAATTTTTAAACACTCCATCACTAACTGGACAGAATGTTACCAGAATCCGCACTGGGTCAATGTTATTTACCAACACAATATCCAGGGTACGATGAGCTAAGCTCTGTCTGGATCTCCAGACAGCGTAATTTGGACATTTCCTCCCTACACTGTCCTCACTAGGCCAATGCAATGAGGAGTAAGTTGCTGGGGTTGGCACACTCCCTTCAAAAATCTACCACTTACTGTGTGTATTGTTTAACAGGCCCTCTGAGGTCTTGCTCTAACCCCATTCAAATCCATCCAGTAGAAGTTTGAATGTTGGTCACATGTAGTCAACCAAACAGATTTTTAGTGCCACAAAACTTTATTTTCACTTCTGCAGCTTCTTTTACATGAGTCTTACACTGTACCAATCACTGTTTAAATGTAGGTCTAATCTGCCTCAAAGGTCCATTATTATTATTATTATTATTATTAGTAGTAGTAGTAGTAGTAGTAGTAGTAGTAGGCATAGCAGTAGTATTAACCTTTAAATTGCTCTCTTACTTCTCACACTTTCACTTTGTTAAATAGGGAATGCACAACAAATCCGCTTAATAGAGCATACCATACTGATTTTTGTGTACTCGAGTAATTAGCTAATTCTGCTGGATAACTGGGGTATTTGGCTCACCCTTTAAAGGTAAGGCGTAGAACTGACATCATAATCCAAACGAATGTGATTTTTGCAACGCTGGTGGAAGTTTGGTAATTTTTTCGGGATCATACTTTTTGGTGTTTTACGGTACAGGGAGGTCTGTGGAAACGTGTCGGGTTGAATTGAAGCCTGTTCTGCTCTTCTGTGGAGATCGCTGTGTACACAACTCGAAGCCATCAGTCCGAACTTCGCAGCCTACTGTCAGATCACTCCATGACACCGGTTGTGTCTTTGCTTTTAGGGAACAGAAAACTAAATCAGGCGGGAAATTAAATCAGCAAGAGAAGTCCGTGCGCAGTCCAGTCTTCTATGGAATTATTCTCTGCACTCGCATCTTGTGTGCGCCCTAAATATGTTGTAGCCGTGACTCGAGCCCTGTCCGTCTGAAGGTCACTACAGAACCTTGCTCGTAGAAGATTTGCCTTTTTCTAGTGATTCGCTGTCTTCACCTGTACACCTCGTTCATCTTCAGGTAATTTAACTGCAAACAAAAGAGAAATTGTGATTTCTGTAAGTCGCTCGCTGAATTCCAAAGGATGTTGTTTAAGTGAAAAATATTTTAGATCACAGTTGCATGTATGTTCTATACTATAATCAGCTGAATTTTTGATAACATTCATATTATACAATTCTGCATAACATTTTACTGATAAAAGCCAGTGACAGCGCCTACAACTTACTCAAGTGAGAAGTGTCAGAACTTAACCAGATGATGCGCGCTTAATTGTTCAGTTGGCTCATTGCGTTCAAGTGCAGACTGTGTGTAGGCAATGTGCGATTTAACATACCATTTATTCCGTTTATCTCGGTATATTTACCTGTCGCCAGATCTTCCTTGGGAAATGTGGGAAATCACATATGACACATGGCTCTTTGCTAAGAGAACAAACGCGATGTTATATGCTCTTTGCTGGAGGTGTGTATAGGTTGCTGTGTTTTCATAGACGTTTTCTCCAGAGTCATTTACGCAGCAATTAATGGCTACATCAGGTTTGCGTAACATATTCCTTGAAGGTTGGAATACACATTGATACTATCTTAGGAAGACTATTTAATCTGACGGTAAAATTGCTTGCGCACTGACAGGCAGCAACTGGTGCGCTTGCCTGTTGGAGCACGATAGACATATTTTTATAATTTCAGTGACCCTACAATGTTGTTCTCGACTGAGTTTAGATTTCAATGTAAGCCAGTTTTACTTTTGTTGTTACTTTGGAATTACTCGAACGTCTGTTGTTGGATGTGTAATTACTTTGTAGGTTATATAGTTTCTTTAAAACCACATCATTTATTTGTTATTGAATATATAAAGTGGGCCCGTACAGCAATAAAGGAACCTAGGCTATGCTCCCAGAGTACACAATGTAGACAGATGTTTAATTAAGCGATCCAGTCGTCAGGTAATCCGTTCGGAAACTAAACAAAGGCAGCGCCATCGAACCGCTGTTAAAGAACTCCATCAGTTTTAACGAGGCAAAATAGCTCCTTTTTACCTAGGCTATTCCTCTACCTTACCACGTCTGAGATAAAGTATTGTGTCTCACGCTGGACAATCAATTAAAATGAAATACTGGCTTTGTGTTTTTATTCGCAGATAAACGACTTCGTTTCACGTAGGATAATGAAACACTGCCTAGTGTTATCTTTTGGACCATAAACAGGTCCTCTACAGCACATAATAAATTACTTCGATAACTCTACTGCGGAGGAAATTGATAAAGTGCGGTCCAGTTGGGTTGCCTTTTTTAAGCACAGGCCTCTCCCTTATCATGTTTAAACCGCTTACACTCACCACCAGGATTACTGTCACGGGTGGACGCCTGTTAACCTCCCACCTGTTTCAATTAAATCAACCCAGCGCCTAAGCGTTGAGCTCCTTTTCAAATCAGGAAGATGAATGGGAGGTAGACACTTATGCCGGAACTGCTGGATGAGATAGAATGCTGCC
Source organism: Limnothrissa miodon (assembly GCA_017657215.1). Taxonomy (NCBI): domain Eukaryota; kingdom Metazoa; phylum Chordata; class Actinopteri; order Clupeiformes; family Clupeidae; genus Limnothrissa; species Limnothrissa miodon. The sequence goes on from JAGFZM010001296.1 coordinate 39,064, forward strand.
GTACAGTATTAACTCTCTTACCACTATGGTGCCCATATGCCATCAGAGAATGCGTCTATAGTATGTAAATGGAGTGCACTGTTTGTAGCCATTGAATGTCATTACATAGGTCTTACCACATAACTTACTAGAGTTGTCTATGCTACTGCAGAATATTTTATTTTGCAATGTGGTCACATTGTCAATGTTTTAATAATGTGGTCAAATATCAGATATAGTTTAGTTTTCCCTTTTGTTTTGGAAATTGCAGTTTTTCTCACTGTGATTGACTATTTCATCTGAACCAATTTCAGTAACAAAAGCAAGGTCTTGGCTGCAGAAATATCTCATGTGTCTAGTGTATTGACTGTGTAAAGTATTTTGCTTTTATATGTTTTTTTATTATTAATATTATTGTAAGGCCCAGGATCAATAGCCACATGAGTGGACCATACAGAAATCTGTTCTATACGATTCAATCCTGTCCCACATATCATGCTTGCTCTTCAAATACTAACGCACTTTGATTCAGCGGCACACAGACAAAGCACTACACTTTCCCTCCTAACCCTTGTCTACATACAGTGAAATGTGACACAGGCAAACAGCCGTTTGGGAATCAAATTACAGTGCAGTAGAAAGGCATCAATCCGTATGCACAATGGGACTGTGAAGAACAAACTGTTGATGGTGGGGTGAAGGTAGCGCATCACCAAATAACCAGTTGCCTCTACGCTTTGTTTACCCATATGGAAATGGATTTTTCAGACTAATGAAAGCTGAGGTGGTAAGAGAAGCCTAATAGCATAGGAGGGAGTGCCTAGCTTGTTGTGCACTTGATCTCTCATTTATGTGTGTGTGTGTGTGTATGGAAGGTTGGTAGTTCGGACAGAGGGCCATGTTAAGTGTGTTATATAACCACCCAGCAATTATAAAGGGAGCACCTCACATTTGCAATCAAAGAGTAGATTTTCTGTTTTATTCTCTCTTTCTCTCCCTCGTTTTCTTTCTCTTTCTCCCCTTCTCTCTCTCTCTCTCTCTCTCTCTCTCTCTCTGTCTTTTGTGAGTGTTAGTGTTTACAAACGATTGGAGGAGAAAAGTGACTCATTCATGCAGTTACTCATTCTCATTGATTTACAGATTCAGCAGAGATGATGTATTGCTTACTACAGTTTGTGTTATTGTGAAAGGCCTCATCAATTCTCATGTGAAGTAACACACACACACACACACACACACACACACACACACAGCAGACACACTAAGAATAAAGGAAATGGTGAAGAGAAAAACAGAGAGAAGAGTATGGTTAAGTGGAGAGAGAAAGAGAGAGGGAGCTGGCTTGGTGACAGAGAGGGAGAAAAGGAGAGGGGAAATAGGTTTGGTGAGATGGAGACAGAAAAGAAAAAGGGACCAGGGGTGTAGGTAGATGGAGAGAAAGAGATGAGAGGAGGAGAGGGATTGAGAGAGAAAAAAGAAAGAAAGAAAGAAAGAATGAGTGGTGTTTGAAAGAATGGTGTTTAATGGAGAGTTTCATCTATACTGTCTGCACACACCCACCCTGCAGTTAGCCTCCTGCACTCAGACCACAGACTACAATGGTGCCTGATGCCTCAGGGCACGGAGATGTGGTTGTGTGTGTGTGTGTGTGTGTGCTGGCGCTTGGGCCTGCTCTCGTCTGCTCCTCTCGTCATGATCAATACACTTCTATCTCAGTGAAATGAGTCAGAAAGGCCATCGCTGTGCTGCACTGCACTGGGTTGGCGGCGAGGGGTGGGGGGCAACCGGCTTTGTACAGGGAAAAAAAACATGACCCAAACGTGTAGCTGTATACGTCAGAGATTGTGTACCTGTCTGCTAGCTGCGTGTGTGTGTGTGTTCACTGGAAAACAATGTGCAAAGAGCTTTGCACTACAGACCTTTAAACTCCAGACTCTTTACTGGTTGGATACTGTATGTGGACTGAATACATAATTATTCAGACCAAGAACCATCACGTCAACAAACGTTGACATTGAAACTACTTGTCTATGCAATACATGCCAATATACCTTCTGTCTGCCTGTTTAAAATAGATTTGTTTTTATATTATAAACAATGCTTTTATCTGCTAAGAAAAAAGCGCTTAAACATTTCTCTCTATTACTTTATACAAAACATTTTTTTATAACTAATGTAATAAAATAAACTAATCTTTATGAAAACATCCACAATTCCAATGTTCATATAAAGTTAGTATCAAGCCAAAACAATCTAACTGTGATTAAGTTTATAATATAATATAATATAATATATAATATAATAAATTAATTGCAAATGGAGGATTTTGCATCTGAGCTGTACACACACAAAAAAATGTAAGCTATTTCAGTACATCATGTATATTATGGTGATGAAACGCATGTCTTTGTGACTGATTAATGTTGATGTCACACACAACACAAGTTCTCTGATTGGCAATATCATAGAATATTATTCCCTTATTGCTGTGCTTTAGCTTTAATATCTATTTGTCCTCAGAGGTGGTTATAGGTATTAATGTCAAATCCCTCCCCTTCCATACCAGTCAAGACATTTCTCCATACTTTCTGACATAACAAACAATGAAGAAATTATTACCAACCGAATTAAAATTTAAAAACCTAATGAAAAAATTATTACCAACCTAATTAGATAATAAAAAAAATCTCACCTCATTTTGTTTATGTAAATGACAGTTGTCTGGCAGCATGAGTTCAAGAGAGGAAGAGTGCTTAAAAAGTGAGCAGATTACCCGTGTTCTACAGTAATCTATACTGGGGAGAAATGAAGCTTTTTATTTACATATATGGTTTTGTTGTTTCTCCATATTCCTGTCCCTTTTCTCACAGTCAGACAGGCAGCATTGTTCCCTAGTGCATCTGCCTCAGTCTGAGCAGAGGACTGGCCAGCCTCAGTGTGCATCAGCATGGGCTTGCTGGGAGAAAAGTGCATTGTCATGTCCAATGCCATATCTCTGGGCTGAGGCAGATGCGTTCTGACTGAGATAACGGAGGAAAGGCACAGAGATGGAGAGAAATGAATGAGAAAAAGAAAAGAAGAGAGAGAGAGAGAGAGAGAGAGAGAAATGCGTGTCTAGAGAAAATTGGCTCTGAGTGAGAGTCTCTCACGACACCCTGGCATCTGGAAGCTTCCGGTCCAGCGGCCCCCCACCCCACTCCCACCCCCCAGCTGCAGCCTCACCTACACCCCCAGCACAGTGCGGTATGGAGGAGCATGGTCTGTGTGTGCCATGCATGCTAAGCTGGCTGCCGGTGAGTGTCTGCAGCAGGAAACGCTTTGTGTGACATTCTGGGCGCAGTCAGGGAGCTAGACCTTGGAGCATGGCATTATGGGAGCAGTCTGGTTCTGGTTGGCTAACTCCAAGTCAGTGGGAGAACAGACCCGAGAGAGAGAGAGACAGAGAGAGAGAGAGAGAGAGAGAGAGAGAGAGAGAGAGAGAGAGAGAGAGAGAGATGGCCATCCTGTAATTAGCACCCGCGGCTGCCTGCTGCTGCTGCATTCCTCCTCAGTAAATTACAGAGGGGCTGCTGATAGGCCAGCCAGCCTGCACCACAAGCCCCACCAGGCCTGCCTGCTAGACTGGGTTACAGATGCGTTCTATCCGTTTCTCACTCACTCTCCTACTCTAACGTAGTCTTTCTTTCTCTATCCTTTACTCCTTCCATTTATCTCTCCTTACCCCATCTTTCTCTCTTACTCTCAGGCTTATATTCTCTCTGCCTTTTTCTTTCCCTCTCTGTGCTCTCTCTTTCTCTCCTTTCTTCAGCTATCTGTACTTCCTCAGATACTTGCCAGCACCATAGTTTATCCTCTTTTATTGCCCTTTCCACACCTACTCTCTGCCTTAGATTTCTTTCTCTATCTCTCTTTCTCTCTCTCTCTCTCTCTCTCTCTCTCTCTCTCTCTCTCTCTCTCTCCCCCCCTCTCTCTCTTTCTTTCTCTCTCTGCTACTGTGTGGTCAGTGCAGCATCATCATATCCTATGTGCAGTTCTTTTTTTTCCTCTTCCTTTTACACACACACACACACACACACACACACATCTGCCCCCCTCCTTATGCGGTAATTGGAAGAGAAAGCCTCCTCTTCTTCACTCCGGCTCTCTCCTGGGCTTTCGGGCCTGCATTGATTTGTTTTGACTCCTGTGCCTCCGGAGCTTGGCCATCCAAGGCAGACGGGGAAAAAAAGTCTGCCCGTCCGGCTGGCTACCTCGCGTTCCCGTCGCCAGTCGACGTGGCCCCCGCTTTCTTTGGCACTGTGGGTCACTCTCGCTCCCTTGGCTGTGGCAGCTGTGGTCGTACTGCTCAGATGTCGGGAGTACTATGTGTGTGTGTGTGTGTGTGTGGAGAGGGAGGGGCATGGTTAGAAGTTGTATTATGAAACACTTCCTCACTGAGGGCCTGGACTGACACAAACTTAGTCTGTTCACAGAGAAACCTCAGGTGACTTCTCACACACAATGGCATCACCCGCTTGCTCTCTCTCTCTCTCTCTCTCTCTCTCTCTCTCTCTTTCTTTCTCAAGCCTCTCAACCTTTCATGATCTCTTCAGTACAACCACGAAACCACAAAACATTCAAGCTGTTCTCTTTTGTATGTGCATCTGTGTGTGGGTTTCTGTACGCGTGTGTGTGCATGTGTGTGTGTCTCTCCAGTGTCACCGTAGGGTGGCTCCACCACTCAGACCACAATGTGTGTGTTGTGTGTTTGCCAACTCCAATCTCCACTCTCACCAGAGGCTGCAATCTCCACCACTCAGAGTGCTTGTGAGATAGACATCCAGTGAAGTTGTGTGTGTGTGTGTGTGTGTGTGTGTGTGTGTGTGTGTGAGTGTGTATGTGTGTGTGTGTGTGTTTGCTACGAGACGGTTCAGTGTGGCTGCATGTTAAGCTGTGTAAGGGTGGCACAGCAGCTGGTAGAAGCCTGACAGCAGGAGGATAGAAGCAGACTGGGGTCTTAGGTCTTAAAAGCTCTGTGCCAATGTCTTGCCTACATGGCAGTGCCTGTGTCTATGGTCGCCCTCCATAAACAACACTGGACAAGGGTGGGGTCTGCATACATGCGCTCCCAGGCCTAGATCCTTCTTTACCATGGCTGTGAAAGGGCAGGAGGGCTGCACTGGACTTAGGTCCCTCTGTAAGAGCGCTGGGGCAATGGTTGGCGTGCCCTGCAGGCGGGCAGAGCCGGTCTGAGGTGCCTCCAATGGGAAGCCTGTGGGAGTGGGAGTGTGTAGTGGAGCCAAGGCAGAGTGAGTCAACAGCCTGGGATGAGTCACTCGGAGACTGAGGGGAGACGGGGGAGCGCAGCAGAGAGGCTCACTGGACCCAGCCCCTACTGGATTGTATGGCCGGCCACATGTCACCACTATGTGTGTGTGTGTGTGTGTGTGTGTGTGTGTGTGTGTGTTGATGCTGTATGCCCATTGTGTGTGTGTGTGTGTGTGTGTGTGAGAGAGAGAGAGAGCTTGTGTGTGTGCGTGTGTATTTGTGTCGGCATATGTACGCTCGCTGTTCGGCCACAGAGTTGTGCACATGTTTGCATGTTTGTGTGTCTGTTGTGTGTCATTGTGCAGAATGCAGTGTGTGTGTTACACTGTGTGTAAGTGTGTTTGGGAAGTGAGTGTGGGGTGTGTCTGACTGTCAAGAGTGTGTGTAGCGTGGATGATCCAGTGGGTTTAGAGAAACCTGATGAATGATGGCCAGATCTGATGGATGGGGCTGTGGCACTGGCTTTGATCCTGACAGATGTCCTGCCTGATGAAGTGTGTGTGTGCGTGTGTGTGTGTGTGTGAGTGTGCGTGTGCAAGGACTCTCAGGGACATGCTCTGTACCTCCTACCAAGGACTGCTGCAACTTTCTCCTGATGGATTGCATGGTGTTTTCTTTAGTCTCACACACACCTTCTCTTTATTTCTTCCTTCCTTTTCCTCTCTCTATTTTTCTGTCTCTAATCCTCTCTTTCTCTCTCTCTCTCTTCCAGCTGCACACACACCAGCCTAGTCCTTCTCCATCTCTTTTTTTTAGGTCAGCCTTATTGTGCTGACCTCATCTGCAGTCTGGTCGGCCTGAGAGCGGTTGTGTGCCGCCACTGAGCTTCGGCTAGGTGGGTCGCCATTCCTCTCCTCTTCTCTCCTCTCTTTTCTCCTCCTCTCCCCTTCTTCATTTCTCCTTGCCTTTCATCTCCTCTTTTCTCTTCTCTTTCTCTCTCTTCTCCTCTCAACAAACCTGCTGTCTGGCAATGGCAACGTTTCCTGTTTATCCCAGTGCTTCCTCTCCAGGGCTGTTTGACTGTAAGGGACTGTTAGTTTTTCCCCCCCTACTCTTACCCATTACATTACCCTTTTTAAAAATAATTTTCCACCCGCCCACCAGATCTCCCACACATGTCTCTTTTTCCCTCACTGCCTTTCTCTCTCTCTCTCTTTCTCTCCTTTCTCTCTCTCTCTCTCTATTTGTCTTTCTCTCGCTTGTCTTTCTCTCTTTCACACACACACACACATTTTTTAAGCATGACTTAACTCATCTGGTACGCCAGGAGTGGATTGGTTAATTATTGTCCCTGGGCTCTCGTTCAGGTTGGTTCAATCTCACACTATTTCAAGCATAACTGCACTGGATGGATGGCTCCAGTATCTGGGTGCTGTGCGCACTCTTGGAGCAGAGATGCTGCAGGACTGCTGTGTGTGTGTGAGTGTGTATGCATGCTTGTGTGTATGTATCTGTGTGTGTGTGAGTGTGTGTCGCTCTGCTCTGTCTGAGCATCCCTGTCTGCATCACACATCACAGCTCTGTCTCCCTCAGTTTAGTTGTCTTCTATTCATCCAGTCCCCAGGGCAGCGTCCGGTGGTTATGGAGTATCAGGCAACATCCATAATTAATGTCATGGATAGAGACGTGGCTAGATTTTTCAGTGTGTGTTTGTGTTAGCGCGAGCGTGCCTTTTTGTGTGTGTGTATGTGTGTGTGTGTGTCTGTCTGTCTGTGTGTGTTTGTGAAGACAGTTTGTGTAACAGGAACAGTTTGTGTGGTTGTGTGTGTGTGTGTGTGTGTGTGTGTGTGTGTGTGTGTTTATGAAAGACAGACAGAGAGTTGAAGAATGTTGTGTCAGCAGCCACCCCCAGAAGCTCTTTGACATTCATTCTGTTTGTACCTTTCCCTCTGACCCTCATTGCATCTCTCTTTCTCTCTCTCTCTTTCTCTCTCTCTCTCTCTCTCTCTCTCTCACACACACACACACACACACACTCCTTCCTGTCCTCCTTTCTCTCCTCATTTGTGTTTTTCACTGCTTCCACTTTTTCCACTGGCCTGTCCTTAAAGTACCTTCTTCACCCAGCACAAATATGGTGTCAGCGGAAAATAACGCATGGCGCTCAGCCAGAGTAGAGACCTGGCTGGGTAGGTGGCAGATTCAGACATTTTTTGCTCCGGTACCATAGTCTTAGTTGGGTCATTCTTTTCTGTTTTAAAGAAGTATGGTGAATGTTTTGTTACTGATGAACTGTTCAATCTTTTGGTACACAACAAGCGTGGAGACTGTCTGAGCAGTATGTGTGTCTGCATTTGTCATATACAGAGCAAACAGACTTATTTTTATCCTCCAGTTCAAGTGAAAAGCTTGGGTCTGTACCTGATGTTCCCCTGCCTGTGGGATATGTTTATATCATCCCTGTCTGCCTAGAAGCTATAAAGACCTTGTCATGATCGGTATGTTGTAGGTTAAGGTTGCAGCCATGCCAGAGGTAATGTATT
>JAGFZM010001296.1:50640-73400 GCA_017657215.1 Limnothrissa miodon
CACACGCACACACACATAATATATATGTATAATATTGTGTGTGTGTGTGTGTCCACTTGTATGTGAGGATGCGTGTGCGAGGGAGTGCCCACTCACACACAAACATGCAGTAAATGTGAGTGTCTAATATCATGCTGCCGCATTGTGAGGGACGAGTTTTATCTGAAGCCAGACGGTAAGAAAACATACCCAGTCCTTCTGTCTAGACATTGGAGCCCATCCGAGCCCATCTAGCTCCTCTGAGCTGCCTGCCAGTCTTGCCCCAGCGTTTGGGCAGATAGAGCCGACGAGAAGCAGCACGCCTTCAGAAAGCCAGGCGAAAACACTACACTGGGAACTGTACTGCGTGCGCTGCTCTTTATGATGTTAAAACTCCTGGGAGCCAAGATGATGCCGTTGTCTGTTCCTATGCCGTGCACTCCAGATTTAAGGGCCTCCATAGATGCTTTGTAAAGATACCGTTGGATGGGATGGGTCCCTCTCGGCGTGCCTGCCTGATGAATCACCCCATGGAAGTGGAGCTTTATTGGGGTCCTGATCTGTGGCTAAGTGTTGGGCAGGACCCAGTCTGTTCTTGTATATGTCATCTTTAGGACTGCACTGGCTGCTCTGTAAACAGATGATGTCAGTCGCGCGTGTGTGTGTATGTGTGTGACAAAGAGAGACCCGTGCTGTGCTGATGCTGCAGCTGAAGGCTTAGGCGGTCTCTTGTCTGACCTTTGGAGAGTTAAAGTGTGTGTTTATTTCAAAGCTTGTAAAGGAGGATGTCTAATGAAACATAGAATCAACTTGCACATGGACAAGATGATCAGCCATTTAACTACATGCAAGCAAGCTTCAAGTACACCGCTTAATCCCCCTCTCTTACACGCAATCCCTTTATCTTCTCTCTCTTTTTTTCATTCTTTTTCTTTCTTCCTCTTTCTCTCTACCTCTCTCGTCTTTACCTCTTGCGCTGTAAGCTCCTTGTCTTTGATGTTTATTCACAGGAGTGTTGTTATGGAGATCTTGGGAGTTGGGACCTGCCCACCATTTTGTTGGAATTCCTCTGTGTGCCATGGCAATTACAGAGTGAAGACGTGCACACCTAATGATTTGGAGGAGTCCTCAAGAAATCCCTCTGCTCTCTTTGGCAAAAAAATAAAACCCCGCAACTTTAGGCAGGATTAGGTTAGAGGGAAAAAAAGCCTAATAACCATCTACAACAGGATTCTGCCTTACTCTAGCTTGAAGGGGTGAATAAAAAATAAATAAAAGATTGACGCTTCTCTTTCCATGCTGTGCTGAAGCTCTCTTCTGGCGTGGGAAGGCGTCAGGGGAAGACTCATGGCACCAGTGGGTAGGGGGGTGGCGTGGAGCACTGGGGCCTGTATCTCCATAGGGGGGATCGGGGTGCGGGGGGTGGTGGTGGGGGAAGGGGGATGGCAGAGATTGTGGAGTTCAGGGAAGTGCCAGCCTGACAGTCTTTCTCTTTCTGACAGCCCTGGCCAGAGGGATAGAAGGAGGTAGAGAAAGGAAGAGAGAGAGAGAGAGAGAGAGAGAGAGAGAGATGGAGGGAAAGAGAAAGAGAGAGGAAACAGCCTGGGGAGGCATGTTGACTCAGGGGGCTGGTGGGGCTCTGTTCTGTGTTAGACTTTAGACAGCCTTGGAGAAAAGTCAGCGTGTGTGTGTGTGTGTGTGGCGGGGAGTTGGGGGGGGGGGGCTGTGTGTTTTTATGTTTGTGGTCTGTTTGTGTGTTTAAAATTCTGAAAACTGGCTCAGAAGACAGACAGGTACACACACACACACACACACACACTGACAGACATGTACTAAAGGCGCCAGTCTCCCCTCAGGTCGGTGGGCTGAGCTGTTTTCTGTTCCTCCTGCTGGCAGATGGTATTAATTGAGTTGAATAAGAGAGAGCAGGGGAGGGACGGAGAGAGTGTTGGATAGTGAGAAAAAAAGAGAAAGAAAGAGAGAGCAAGAGATGCATGGAGCCTCAGAAAGAGCGTGTGAGAAAGAAAGAGAGAGAGAAAGAGAGAGCGAGAGGTGCCTCCAGAGATTTCAGTGAGACGTGGACAGGAACAGTGTACAGTACATTTTCACAAAACCTACTCCCTATCTCTCTCTCTCTCTCACACACTCTCTGTGTGTGTGTGTGTGTGTGTGTGTGTGAGAGAGAGAGAGAGAGAGAGAGAGAGAGAGAGAGAGAATGACATCACATAATGTAACAGTATAGTTACTGGGTCCAACTAACTTTGAGCCCCCCCCCCCCACACACACACACACATACACACGCACGCACACACACTCTGAATGTGTTTGACTCTGGGTTTAAATCTGAGTGTGCTTCTGGACAGTAGGCTCTCAGCTGATCGACTGGAGATACCAGCAGGGACAGGGCTGTGTGTGCAGTAAAGCTCTCGGCAAACACTTCATCATCTCCTTATGCTGAAATTGTAGCTGTGTCTTATGTCTGTTTGCTATGTGCTTATACACACACACACACACACACACACACGGACACACACCCCATAGTATACATATTGTGTCTCCCTACTCAATGTCCCTATTTCTAGAAGCAAAATGTAAATGTCACTAGCTTATTAGAAGATGTTATAGAATTGAATGCTCATTTTATAGGGCTAGATTTGAAATCACCACCTGCATTACTGTTGTGACAATAAATGCATGCTGGCCGTGTGCATTTGGCAATACTCTTAAGTAGTCTGTCACTCTTGTCTGTCGGTCTATTCTCATTAGAAAACACATCTTCTTTGTGAATGTATGCTTTTTTTGTTTTATAGTAATGTGACAAAACTGCTTTTGCAGGCTACGGCTTTGTAGCCTGATTCATCAAAAACATCCAGAACCTATTCATTAGATAAATGGGAACTGTGACAAAACATCTCAAAACATTGTGACCACTGAACAAGACTTGTTATTCACTCGAGTTCAGCAACATTGTGTTCAGCGACATCGCGTTCAGGCCTCCCTCTATTGGATGGCCTTGTCTATGTATAAGCTAGTGTAGCTAAATGAAAAATTGAGTGGAAGCACTTGGCAGTGCTAGCCTGTTTCATTGCTTTGCCCATGTGTGAGAGCTTTTGGTGTTTTGAAAGGCTAAAAGTTTGTCTGGGATCCTTGAACAACATTCATCAACTTTTGTTACCATGTTACCATTTCATCTATCTTCCCTTTCTCTCTCTCTCTCTTTCTCTCTCTCCCTCTCTCTCTCTCTCTCTCCCTCTCACTCTTCCCCCCTCCTCTCTATCTCTGTACATGAGGACGTGCATGTGCTTGATACATTGCCTATGTGTGTGTTTATAGTTTTATCTGTGTTCATCAGATAGGAAAAGCTTGGAGACAGAGTGTCGTGGCTGTCTCTGCTGTTTTGTGAGGGCAGTGGTGTGTGTGTATATATATGCGTGTGTGTGTGTGTGTGTATGTGTGTGTGTGTTCTGCTGTGCTTGTTATCTCTGTCAGATAGAAGTCAGCAGACAGAGTGTCTCGTCTCCCAGCATTCTCAAGTGTTGGCTTTAGGGGTGGATGTGTGTGTGTGTGTGTGTGTGTGTGTGTGTGAGAGAGAGAGAGAGAGAGAGAGAGAGAGAGAGAGAGAAAGAGAGAGAGAGAGATATTGTCTACATGTGTGTGAGAGAGTTTACATATACTGTGTGTGTATGAAAGAGAGAGAGAGAGAGAGAGAGAGAGAGAGAGAGAGAGAGAGAGAGAGTATGTGTGCGGTCAGTCCTAAGCTTCTTCTGTGATGAAGGGAATTTTCTCCATGAGGATGACTGGTCAGTTGCCTCTGGAGAATGCAGTAGAATCTGAGAGTGTTGGACTAGACAAAACATCCTTAATAAGCCAAAGTAAACAATTGCTGTGGCAGTGCATAGCCAGTCATGTTGATCAGTGTTTTATCAGCTTAAGGCAACCACATTGGTATGTGGGAGCAGCTTATATGGGGCTGGAGGACTTTACACAGTTTTTTTATGGTACAGCTAGCTTTGGACTGTTGAAGAAGGTGATATCCCAAGTAGTTCGGAAAGGAGCTCCTGTAGCAATAACATTGACGCTAGCAATCACATAGCAACCAGACTAAGTGAATGAACTGGCCATATCCTTGGCCAAACATGATGCCATTCGGCTGCTACTGTTGTTGTGTGTAAAGCTGTTCTGTGCTACCCTGTTCATGCCAGATCCCATACAGCAGATCCATGCAAGCAGATGCACTCTGGCTTCGGGCCTTAGAAGGGAAAGAAAGACTCCTGATTTAACGTATCGATCAGGAAGTTCTCCTTCTCAAACAAAACCCTCAATTTCCTGTGCTGGTATTGTCCAATCAATTACTATTTAGTTCAAGCAGTGGCGATAAAAAAAATCAGCACTCTCTCTCTTAATCTAGGAATGATGAACTGTGTGCATTTGCTTTGTGCTGTGTTGTTCCTTTATAAATGACGGTGTAAATAGTATTTTGACTTTTAGACCCTGTTGCCCTGCCAAGGAGAGGGATGAGCCTGGTGCCGTCAGTAATATTGCTCATTTAGCATTTCCAGAGATAGCTGGGCCTCTCATTCTTTATTGCACATGTGGCTTGGAGGCTGTTGACTGAGTTGAAAGTAATGGACTTTGGAGGATAATGGGCAAAATATGGAGGTTTGCCAGAGGGGAGGAGAGGACAGAACCCTCCATCATGATGGCTATCAGGACATTTTCCAAACTGTGCCATTGATCTCCCAGCTCCTGACTTGTCTTCTTTTTTAGCACTCGTTTTTAGCAGCCCTGTCTTTCTTTTCTTGCTTGCTTTCTTCATTGTGTCGTTAATACCCCCTTTTCCATTTCTGTTTCATTTTCAATTCCACTCTGTGTCATCTTATAAAGCAGAAGAAACAGTCTTGAGGCTCTTTACAGAGCTCAGCTGGAACATGAACTGTAAGCCCCTACCAGGGAGACAAAGTTTAATCACAGGGTGATATGGTTAATCACATGTAGTCATTGTCTGTGCGATAAAAGCTCACAGTAAACCCATTTTCTTGTGCATATAGCTTCCGTAGTCACCATATAATTCAACTCATTTCCCAGGCTGCTGTCCCCTCCCCATCTTCTGTATGTTATTAAGGTCACTTCCCAACCCTACTAAGTACCCACACACACACACACACACACACACACACACACACACAGACTCAACGGCCCCTGTTCTCTGCTCTCTGTAATTAAGCGTGCTCTTTAACCTCATGGAGTCCGTAAAAGAGGGGTGTGGATGGATCTGGAGAATTCACTGACACTAATGCTGCACCCTACTAAAGCTGAGCTCTTATTGAAGTCTTGTCTGCATGGTCTGGTCAACACATACACAACACAACAATACACAACACTTCATCTGTCTCTGTCTCACCCTCCCTCTCTCGTTCTCTCTCCCTTCTCTGTGTACTTCTGTGCAGGCTGTATCACAGTGCTGGCATAAGCTCCATGATCCTGGCTTAATTGGATGTGATGTATGGGCCGCGGATGCAGAGGTTGTGTAGAATATGATATGGGGATTATGAAGGGTGGATTGGAGAAATAAACAGTGGAAGAGAGAGAGAGAGAGAGAGAGAGAGAGAGGGGGAAGATAAGAGAAAGTGACTGATAGGGGGAAGAGGAGAGTTCAAACGAGGGGTTGTGTCCTCAAAGCCCCTTCATCACTGATTGACAACAACAAAGCATCTTAATTCAGTGTGAAATTGGGTCTGAGCTTAGACAACTATAGATGCTGTGTCCTCCATTACTGCGCACCCACACACACACACACACACACACACACACACACACACACACATACACACACACACACTACGCACCAGTGGTCTCAAAGACAAATGGCTTCTTTTATATACTCTCATCAACACCCCCCTCCTCCTACACACAAACACACACACACGCAACATACACACACACAACACAGTACACACACACACACACACACACACACACACACACACTCTCTTTTGCTCTCATTTACACACCCCAGAGAGTCGTACACTCTCAGACACATAATTTCTGTAATTCCCTTGTCAGCACTGCCAGGAGGAGAAGACATGGTTTGCCACAGTTGCATCATATCAGGAAAAGAGGGGAAGTGTAATTGTCCAGTTAAGAAGCCAGCTGGGTCCCTGTCTTTTTTGCCTTTGTCTTCCATGGCCTGCACCCTGCACGGTCTCTTGTCCTGTTCTCTCTCTCACTCTGTGTGTGTGTGTGTGTGTGCGCACACACATACGTATGTGAATGTGTTTGTGTGTGTGTGTGTGTGTGTGTGTGTGTTTCATCACAGTGCAGGGGTTGTGATTCAGGTGAATCCCTCCATGCTGACAGCAGAAACAAAAAGAGCCCAAAGCAGCAGAATAAACTCCAACGGGAGAAAATCCATGAGGCGCCCTTGACCTACACACAGGACAGAGCAATGAATGGGCCGAGTGAAGCTGTTCTTTTCTACTCAGCTCCCCGTCTCTTTGTGTGTTCCAGCAATTCCTTTTTGTTATCTCATCTTCTTTCTCACTTTTTCCCTCAACCCATCTGTTTTGTCTTCTTCCTGTCTCACTCACACACACTCTTTTTCTCACCCCCCCCCTCTCTCTCTTACTCTCTCTCTCTTGCTTGCTGTATATTTGGAGAGTGAGATTAAGAGATGAGGGGCTTTAATAAACATCATCTCTCCTCTTTTATCTGTTCTGGCTGTGTCCTTGTGTCTCGTCTGAGCCACAGGAGCTCTGTGGGACTGTGGGAGCCCGTTGTCCCCAACGCTGCTGGGCCTGGCTCTCCGCACCGGTCTCAGCCACCATCAGCTGTTCTGTCAGCACCGCCTGCTCTGAAAGCCCATGCCTGATTATTTTATCAAAAGCCTCGGCTTCAGTTTCTAATTATGTCAAACTTGATGAATGACCCTGGAGAGAAGGAGAGAGAGAGAGAGAGAGAGAGAGAAGGAGAGAGAGAGAGAGAGAGAGAGAGAGAGAGGACTGTGTTTTCACAAAGTAGAATACCCCAAACCCAATAGTCCATTCACCCCACCCCCAACCCTCCTCCTCCACCCTCTGCCAACCCTCTCCCCACTGTCAATATTGAACCAGTGCATAAAACCCCAGTTAATAAATGGCTCCACTTTTTATTGATCCACATTTTTTTCATTTTGCCCTGTAAGGACCCCTTTCCCAACACACTTCTCCCCAGGGCTCTGCTGGCGTGTGCTTGGCATCGTACATCACATTCTACTGCTCCACCTCTCCAGACACACACACACAACACACACACACACACACACACAAACACACCACCCAGCAGGCCAGTCAGCAGCTTCCTGAACCTCCATCCGCTTCCCTCCCATCCCTGCAGGAAGGCCCCGCAGGTCGATCTCACAATACAGTGTCAGAATTGATTCTCAATCAATTATTCTAATCCCAAATAGAGATGGGTGGCACGGGTGGTGTGGATGAAGTAGGGGGTGGAGGGTGGTTTGGAAAGCCAATGGGTTTAACAACCTGTGATTGGCCCAACCTAATTAGCATGGATCCAGATCTGCTTTCTTGCCCCTGGTTGCCCTTTTGTGGGCGGAGGTCACGGCTTGACCCCTCCATCAGGTCAGCTGGGCTTCTCTTTCCGAGCCATCATCCGCCGGTAAAGACTGTAAATGAGATTACTATAGGCTGTGAAGGCAGTACTGTGAAAATGCAAAAAGCAGAGCCAAGAGGAAGAGGAACATTGGAGCATTACAGACTATCACAACACAAGAGTGTCTTCTCTCCGAGTTTGGACCAGCATTGAAGACTACTGTAATGCAAGCAGGCCTTCTCTGGCTGTCAATGAATTTGCCCTGGCTTTGCAATCAGAGACGAATGCAGATATTGCGGTTTCCATTGTGCACACTTAAGGAATAAAAAAAGTAGTAGTATTTCATTTTAAGTAGTCTATAAATTAAAGTAGCAGCTCATGCCCAAAGTGCATTTAACACTGTAAAAATGAAACTGATGTAACACTTGGTAATCCCATGCCATGAGTCAGCCCTGCAGTATGGTCAGTGTCGGGGAGGGCTCAGCCTTTTCTGAAACCCCTTTGTAATGTTGCCTTAGTCTGTGACACTCCCATCAGCACTATGGTGAATTGAAATGATGAGATAAGGCAGATGGCAGGATGGATGAGTAGTATGCCCGTGTCTAAACGCGTACTCTGAGTGGAGGAGGAGGGGTAATTTCTTTTCTTTTCTCTACTTTTTAGTGTTATCTATCTCTCGTTCTACCCTTTGTCTTTATCAGCTCGCCTCTCTTCTTCTTGCCTCTCCACACACGCACACACACACACACACACACACACACACTGTCTGAGAGGAGCTGGGCCTCATTAGGCAGAGGGAACAGGCCAGGGATGGAGACACAGGAGAATGGAAGGAATGACAGAATAGAGGAGGAGTAAGAGCCAGAGAAGAGAGAGAGAGATGGAGAAAGAGTGTGTGTGTGGGTGTGCATGTGTGTGTTTACGTGTCCATGCTTGTTTTGCCTTCTGTTTGTATTTATGTGTGTGTTTGTGTGTGTGTGTGTGTGTGTGTGATGGTGTACTTGTTTATGCTTGTATTTGTGGGTGGGTGTGCCACTGCTGCCTGGTTTGCCGCTCCCCTGGGAAATATTAGAGGAAGCAGGAGGATTAATTGCTAATGAGAGGCTTCTTGTGTTGTGGAGATGCCTGTTTTAGTGGCATGTCACTGAACAGCCTCAGGAGGAATACTGCTCTTACAACTTTGTGTGCGTGTGTGGGAAAGGAAGTAGGATGTAATAGGGTGGGTAGATGAGAGGCAACTGTGTGTGTGTGTGTGTGTGTGTGTGGGTGTGTGTGATACTAATAACTCTTATGCTTGTTAGGACCTACATGCATCCCAAGATACAGAGGGATGAGGTGTGTATGTGTGTATTTGTGTGTGTGTGTGTGTGTGTGTGTGTGTGTGTGTGTATGTGTAAAAGAGAGAGAGAGAGAGAGAGCTGAGATGGTTGACTGAGGAGACAAAGTGCTCCTGTGTTCATAATAATATGTGCTCACACCAGGCCAACTTGAGAAACTGACCACAGTATGTGCTGAGTGTGAATGTGCCGAGCTGCTGGCTCAGTTGCAGATGTGTTGCCGTGTGTGTGTGGCCATGTCCAACCTATTTCCTTACTGCAATCTCTCTAGCCCATTTTTTGTAGATTTCCCCTCCCTCTCTCATCTCTCTCTTTCTCTCTTGTTTCTTTCTGTTGGTCTGTGCTGTAATGGGCTGTTTCATGAGTGTTTTTTCTGCTGTTGATGCCCTCTTTCTTGGCTCACACTTTTGTTAACATCTTGTGTGCCCACTGCTTGTTTGCTGTGTGTGCCAACCAGCTGTCTGCCATGCGGAGGCATTAACCACCCGCCTTCCCCAGACACACACACACACACACAAACACACATATACACACACACACACACAATCTTTGTCAAAAGAATTGTCCCTTCGGATGGAGAAGGAAGTGTTTTTGCATTGAGCAGCAAAAACCACAATGCACATCAGACTCAGAGGGCAAAAGAGATGGGGGAGAGAGAGAAGGAGAGAGTATCTTGACCCATGGGAGAACCAATGCACAATGTACATCAGACACAGAAAAGATAGAGAGAGAGAGAGAGAGAAAAAAACAAAACAGAAGAAGAAAAAGAGAGAGAGAGTACCGTGACCCATGGGAGTCCATAGCAGCGTTTGAATTGAAAGAATTTTGCCTTTTTTTCCCACTCTTATCCACCCAATGAATTCTTCATGTTGACAGCTGCATGGCCCTGTCCAATGTCACTGACCCTTAAAACTAACAGTTACTCTCATTACTCTCCCTTTCTCTTTCTATCTTTCTCTCTCTATCTTTCTCTTTCTCTTTCTCTCTCTCTCTCTCTCACACTCACACTCACACACACACACACACACACACACACACACACACACACAGTGACATGGCGGTATCCATGCTCCGTGTTTTTGTGGTTGTGCTGTGCTTGTCTCTGATCGATCCTTGGCTGCCACTTTCCCCTCACTCTGCTAAGCGCTCCCAGGGAAGCATGGTGAGGTGGCTCATGCAACTGACCTGAAACTGACAATCAACTCTCTCTCTCTCTCTCTCTCTCTCTCTCTCTCTCTCTTTCACCTTTTCGCTCTTTTCTCTTGGCAGTAATGGCTGCTCTAGTCTTTTCTTGAGTGCAGTAGCAGGTGATGGTCTGACTGGCCCCCTATTGTGTGTGTGTGTGTGTGCGCGTGTGTGATTGTGATTGTGTGTGTGTGTCAGCCCAATGTCTTCAGAGTGCCTGTTTCATCTGTACAGTGTAGATTGACTCCACTGACAAGTGGAGCTCAGCAGAACATTTCCAGTTTGTGATGTGCAGCCCACTGGGCTCTCTGTCCCTCCTCTGTACATGACGGTAATGACAGTCATTTAGGAGCATTCTACCCATATGGATTATACAGTAAATCTCTGAAGTGTGCATTTACATGTATGGATGATATTCGCATATATTTGCGGTGTGTGGTCATCTGTGTGGGTATGTTCTATAAACGTTGAAGATTTAGCAAAACGTTTGAGAGAATAGGAGTATAGCAAGAGGTTGCCGTGGAATGAAGACTAGTATGCACCTTGCAATCGCCAGATCTGCGGTGATATATGACTGCCTTAGACAAAATATGAAATACAGCCTGTTGGACAGATGGCCCCTCGAGCCAGTGTGTGTGTGTGTCTGTGTGAGGTATGGTAATGTTCAGGTAAGTTGAGTATGTGGCTGGAGACCCACACACTGTCAGGTAAAACTTGCCTTGATTAATGGCCCCTCGGCGGCCTCACTGGAGACAGACGCCAGTCGCTCCCAGCGCTCAAGCAGCAGCAGCAGGTCACACAGGTCACCCACCGCCACAGGGGCATCACACATCCCCATCTGTCTTTCACTTACAGACAGAAAGAGAGTGCGAGAGAGAGAGAGATACAACAATGAAATATATTTCATTGTATGGAATATTCTGGGGGGGGGGGGAAGAGAAAGGGTCAGAGCATGTTACATATAAGGGAATAATATTGCACTAAAGACAGAGAGGTGTGGAGAGAAGGAGAGAGCATCCATCAGAATGGAATATTCTGGCAAAGGCTGCTGGCAGAGGAGGAAATGGGGGCTTAAGAGTATAAAAGATGGATTGTAAGTATAAGGACTGAGAATAAATGACAGTGAAACTCAATTGTGCTTCCCGTTTTGAGTGTTAGAGCCCATTTTCTTAAATTCACCCACAGCTGTGAGAGGGAGGGAGAGAAAGAATGTGTGTGTGTGTGTGTGCAATAAATATACAAGATCGTCTTTTACACTTCCACCACAGATGAATTTGACGGCCTCAGAAGAAACAGCCTCTCATACTCCCACAGAAGAGCGAGAGTCCTCTCTGCTGTAGTGGGAATCTCCTAATGTGAGTGATGATCAAGCCTCACTGACCCCAGTCCTGAACATTAAGCATGCTTTCCACTGAACTGTCATTACACAGAGGAAGGCTCGCTATTTCCTCTCAGGCGCTGTCTTCCATCACATGCCAATGCCGGGCATATCTAAAAAGAGTGTAGGGGAGTACTTTTTTTTTTTTTTTTTTAAGTCTTCCGTTATTTTCAGAACACTCCAGGATATGGAGGGGTCGTAATTCACTGTGGCATCAGGCTGTCTTCCCTGACTCCCCTTGCTGATCCTGCGGCCTGACGCAAGAGTGTGTGCCAGAGCCGCTGGGCTGTTATTTACACTGCTAATGTCATGGTGGCCTCCAGCTGGCTTGTAATGTGTGAGCTAATAGCGGGGTTGGCGTGCGGCGCTGTCAGGCGGCCATCATGTCCGTCTCGGCTAAGTTGCTGAGTGGGCGCCTCACCTCATTATGCTCCGGCAGACGCAGCGCAGCACGGCGCACTCAATTGGCTTGTGTGTGGTAAGGCATGCACGTGTGTGTGTTTACTGTGTGTGTGCGTGGGTGTTGCTTGTGTGTGTGTTTGTGTGTGTTCACTGCTACTGTCATTGTCACACTGTCACATTTTGTCTGTAAATCATGTCAGCGGTGCAAGGTAGTAATGAATGACTCTGCAGCTTGACCAACGCGGTTCTCGGAGAGTAACATGTTACAGAACAGTTATGTGTGTGTGTGTTCGTGTGTGTGCGAGCAGTGCAGCACAGACTGATGACTGTCTGCACAGGCTCCTCTGCTGCGCCGAGGCTGTCATTATACCGTCAGCAAAACACACACTGGTGCACTCACACACCAACACACACATACAGGTGTCCCTGCTCCCTGTCAATAGCAGCTTTTAGTAATGATAGCAGGTGTTGCCTGCCTTGTCCTCCGTCAATCCACCCTCTCTGCTGTGCGAATATCTGTCTGTGCCCTCAGTGTCTCCCCCTCTCTTCTCTTCCATCCCTTTCATCTTCTCTCTCCTCCTCTTGTCTATTCACCCCTCCCTCCTCACATCCCCCTCTCTTCTCCTCTCCTCTCTCTCTTTCTCTCTCTCTCTCTCTCTCCACTTCCACTGCCCTTATCTAGCTCCATTACAATGAGCATATTTCTGTAATTTACTCACCATTGAGATATATTAACACCACTAAAAATTCAGGTGTGTGTGTGTGTGTGTGTGTGTGTTTGTGCATGTCAGTACCTGTCTAGCAGCACTCCTGTTTAATGCCACTATATATTTTACCAATTTACTGCTATAACTTTGGGGCAAGGTGAAGGTTGGTGATTCAGCCATTTTGGGAGCTCTGCACATGTGGTCAAAGTAACAAGAGAGTCTTACAATTGTACCACTCTATCATGGAAATGAGCCTCACAGCTCATCTCTGCAACACCCTCAGCAGTAGTGGCTAATCTTTCTGTGGGTGATGGAGGTGGTGTTTTTTTTTTATACCTGTGCTTGTTATACCTGTAAGTGTCAAAGATTACGTAAAATATCACAGCTATCATTGGAATTACACATAATGGAGGAGTGAGTGATGGAATCAAAAAAATAATTCAAATACATCTGTGGGCATGTGTGTGTGGGTGGGTGTATATTTATATATATGGGTGTATTGGGTGAGCTGAGGTGGCTGGCTCTGAATTCGTTATTAGCATCCAATTAGCATCTCTCCCACCTGGCTGCTGGCTCCTGTGATGTCCCCCTCCTGGATGAGGCCGTGTAGCAGGGGACGAGAGAGGGGAGAGTGCGCGGCTGGGCGTCCAGCCTTTAAACAGCCTCCCCTTGATCAGATCATTACACCATGCAGAGCGGTGTAGAATGCACATCAAGGCAGCATCACACAGGCCCAAGGGCGCGGCGGCAGCAGCAGGCCCAGTATTCTTTTGGAAATCACAGTTTGGCTCTCTGACTGATTGATTTTACTCACTGGACACGCTGAGTGCTGTCCTTTCCTGGATGGGAGAACACAGCATGCTCAAACATGCATGCACAAGCACACACTCACACTCACACACATACACACACACACACACACGCACACACACATGTACACACACACACACACACAAGCACACAGTGTCACAGACCCTACAGAAACACCACCCACACACAATAGGTTGGGTGCATGCATGAGGCAAACCCCTGGGGGTGAGCCATTGGGCGGCCATGAGAGAGAAAACGTGTTGATGGGTATTGATTGAGGGAAAAAGCTGCGGATCAGCACATGCTGATGCTTATTGAGCTGCAGGGAAAGGGGGATGGAGGCAGGGAAGAGAGGTGTGGTGGTTGTAAGATTGCGATCAATCAGACGTCCTGTTTTGTTAGCAACATGTGGTTATGACCGCCTATCCCGTATTGTGGACCTGGACTCTATCGATCAATACCCCCCTCTCTCTCATTCTCTCTCCCTATCTCTATCTCACTTCCTCTATCTCTCTATCTCTCACTCTCTCGTTCTGTCTGTTGTTATTTTTCTCTCAGTCTTCGCACTCTTCACACTCAACTGAGAGAGTGACGATAAGTCTCTTGCAGAATTTGAAGCGACCTGAGCAACAGAACATGTATGATTAACACTTGGAGTCTGGGAAGGCTATTTTCTCAATCCGCAGCATATTGGTAAGCTGGGGTGTGTGCTATCAGTTACTGTACGTACATTTCCTTGTTGGAAACACAGATAAGGTTGTGTGTGTACGTGTTTGTATTTCTGTTGAGCGTGTGTGTGTGTGTCTGTGTACGTGTGAGAACTGGGCTCATCTGTAGCCGGTTGGCGCTGTCCTACTCCCATGTGCTGTGGCCTTGACTGAGATCCTCCTGTGTGCTGAGGTGAATTGATTCAGCTCATCTGGCTGTGATTTGTGGGCTGGTCTGACTGCCATTTCAAGAGTTTTTATCTGTTCAAGGGCTCCTCGCTTCACCTCCCACAATTTATCATTCAGCACAGCGCCAACATCAAGGTCCTCCTCCTTCCTCCTCCTCCACCTCCTCCAGCGCACCACACCTGCACGTAGGAGCACGGAGCGAACCACAGGGGAACGCTCTGGTGGCCTTCATTGGAAAGTCGCCCACATCTGTGCAGGAAGGGAGGATTTGTCTTTCCCTACCTCCTTCTCAACACCTTCTTCTGTAACGATCCCTGAGATCAGCTGCTATGGCTGCATCAGTGTCTGATGGGCTCCACTTTCATCAAGGAAAACAAAATAGCAGTGTCAACAAGAGAAACTACATCGGGGAAGGAGTTTGTGTGATCAGCGGATGGATGTGTTTATACACTGCCTGCCTTCCTTCCTCTCTGTGTGTGTGTATGTCTGTGTATGTGTGTGTGTGTGTGTGTCTGCCACTTTCAAAAACCTACACTGCCATGAGCGATTAGCCAGCCTCTGTGGTGCTTAATGAGGGCCTTGTTAAAGTTTAATGCCAGAGCTTCACTGTAGTCAGGCAGATTTACCGCTGCCTCTTTAGGGAAATGGGGCTGTCAGACTGTGCCACCGCCCCAGAGGAAGATGATGGTGTTGGTGATGGTGATGGTGATGGTGATGATGATAATGATGATGATGATGATGATGTTTTTCCAGAATTTTGGTTTTGCCTGTTTTTTCTGGTCGTCAAGGACCTAATTTTTTCCCTCCATGCTGTTTGATTGTTTAAACAATTGTTTAGTCTACCTTCTTCTATCACGCTCAACTACTGTCTCCTGTAGTGTCATATACCTATTGACTCAGTACTAACACCAGTACATGACGGTAGACAAGTGACGGCTAGACCTACAACAGAGGACTGAAGTGCTGTCATAATTTAGCCACATAGACTAAAAGGATGTGGCTTTGACCCTGAATTTCAATGGAATTTCCATTTAGCTTATAAGCATTCTGGCAAATGCCAAAGGTTGAAATGTAAGTGACCTTTTCTCTGACCACAGAAGGGCTGGCTGAGGTGTTTAATGGGCAGTTTAATGGCTATTAACTTCTTTTCCCCTCTTTTTTGACCTATTTCTAATTGGCCTAGTTACACTGGCGTCCTGAAATAAGAACTGGGCTCCACAGGAACTGCAAGGTTGTCATTTGCACAGGCAATACATACCCTTGCTGATCTATCTAGTGTTTATATACTGTGTGTTCCACTCCTAATAGGCCACTTAGAGCTAATAAACTTGCCCCTGGGTTGCCATGACGTCAAATGTTTGAGTGGTGGGATGGTGCCTCAGTGCTTGGGCGCTCAAACGGCTCTGGCTGATTGGCTAAAACCTCAGACAGCAGTGGTCTCTCTACGGGGCAGCCTAAATGCTAGGCTAGCCATTAGATATCCCACGGATCCCAGGCTATAATTATGGATCATAATCCAGTGAAATATGTCACGGGGAGACGGTTTAGGCAGACCTCATTGTTTGCTCCGACTGTAGTTTTTTCCACGGCAGTCAGTCCTCCGGTGGAGCGCCTCATGCTCACTCCCTCTCTCGCTCGCTCACTCACCTGTTCGCTTGCCTGGTTGCTTGCCCCAGTTCCACTGACCCCAAAAGTGTAGGCTGTTTGACTGAGCGATGTCACGCAGTGGTTGGGCTGCTGAACGTGGATGGGGATGAGAGCAGAGGGTTTGGGGTGCATGAGGGACGGGGGCTGGGGGTTGTGGTGCTTGGGGTAGTCTGGCCAAGTTGGTAAATAATATATGATAATGCTGTGTGTCTGTGCGAGTCACAGCTATTCTCCCCTGACATTTTTATAAATAATAGATTCCCTCTTTCTCTCCCTCTTTCTCATTCTCCCTCTCTCGCTCCCTCTGTCCGTTTCATTCTTTCTGTCTTCCAGGTTGCTGTGAAGCGAGGATGCGGAGAGACCCAATGGTGATGGCGCGGGAGTGAGACCCTGGCGTTGTGTCAGGAGCAAAAGAGAAGGAGCCCACGCAAGGGGGAGGAGAGGGGAGGAGAGGAGGAGGAGGAGCACAGAGTCCACCTGCACTGAGAGAGAAGGAGGGGGAGAGGGAGAGGAAGAAGAAGAGGAAGAAGAGGTAAAAGAGGGGACAGCTGCGTTTGCTGTGGCTGAGGGACTGGATGGTCGTGTTCATCAGCTCCTCCTGGTCTGGGCTGCCTCAGAGATGGCCTCCAACTTCAATGATATAGTCAAGCAGGGCTACGTGCGCATGCGCAGCAGGAAACTGGGGGTGAGTGCTGACCATCACTGTTAATGTGTGTGTGTGTGTGTGTGTGTGTGTGCGTGCACATCTGACTGTCTGTCAGTCTGTCTCTGCATTCGTGTTTGTCTGTGAGTGTGTGTGTGTGTGTGTGTGTGTGTGTGTATGTGTATGACCAAATGACAAAGCTTGATAATGTCTACATAAGAGGTGGTAGTATTCTTTATATACACAATCAGTTTTAATGGTCAGGCTGTGCTAGTCTTGGTGCCTTCCACACAATGAAAAGTCTAAAACAACATGCATGCTGGTGGTATGGTGTCATTTCATGGCCCTCATAACAAGACTGCATGTTAAGCATTTCAAGTACATCATAACCCCTGGGGACTCCAGCGATCTCAACTTGCAAGAGCAATTTGGTTGAGTTGTAAGGCAAACTTTTGGTATAGTCGAGATCAAATGGAGCGTTGCAATGAGTCGGCCGCAGTCACGAGTTCCTTTGCGGCTCCCTCTCTCCCATTCATCTTCAGTCGGCCGCCCCTCTGCAGAGTCTACTGGAGCACTCGGAGCGTGACTCAGAGCCTCATTAAACTGCAGCGCTATGATGAATCAGAGTAATAAGATCATTAAAGATTTATGCCTACAGATTTGCTGAATGTGAGAATTATTAGAATCTGCTGCGGATTAACGGATTGAGCCGGATTTCTGGCATGCTGTCCTCGGTTGAATGTTGGGACTGTCAGTTTTCTATTCCTCTGCCTTGTTTGCTTTTAGTAGCCTATAAATACGGTGGCAGGTAAGAGGATCAGCTAACAGCTTTCATTTATAGTTAATGAATTGGAATTCCATGCCATTCAGGGGAGAAACAGTTCTGGGGAAGCAGGCAGGGTGTTTACGTAATTAACATCGCCTTCATGGGGTGATTTCTACAGTGTGCTGAGGAGGAGGGGGAGAGTAGAGCCGGCAGGTAAACAGAGACAAGGTGCCCGAGCTCACCTAAGGATAGGCTTGAGACTGACGGTATAGGTTCCAAATATGAAGCCGTTTTCCTTTTCCTGAACGGAGGCGTTGGTAATGTGTTGTGCAGTGCACTGAGTACTGTAACTGGAATTGACTGACTGACTGAGGGAGGAAGAGCACCCCTGGCTCAGCTGTGGCTGTAACTGCTCACTCAACCACCCCTGCCACCCACTAACACACAAACACTCTCGCACACACACACACACACACACACTACTGATTACACACCAATTCAGAGTTTTAATGGAAATGTCAGAAGCTGAGGCTTTTGTCTCAAAATGCTAATGTGTTCTATGTTTGTCACAGCAGACCGCTTGAGTTGTTTGGCCAGTGGCATTATATAGTTGCTGTGGACGTTGCCGGTGATTGTTCTGCTTGAAGGCTCAGTGCCTTTGTGTGTGTGTGTGTGTGTGTGTGTATGTGTGTGAGTGTGTGTGTGCATTGGGGGGGTGGGGTTGTGTTTTCCGAACGAGTGCCAAGGCTATATAACTAAAGGCATGCTCTGTATTTGTGTATCTCTTTGGCTAAGATGGGAGATTGTGCCTGTGTGTTCAGGATGAGAGAGCGAGCTCTCAAACTAAAGGCATCCTCTGCTTGCGTTCACCGTGTCTCACAGCTCTAGAATGCAACAGTTTCCATAGCAACCTCAAATGCTGGTCTGCTTTTGTGGCCATGGGCTTAGTAAACTGTTTATAACTTTGTTTCATGCAGACAGATAGTGAGGATTAAGGCTTCTTTATCCTCCTTTTCACAAAGAACAGTCTTTTTATGCCATCTGCTTTATTTTTAATTAGCAATATAGGCAATTATTTTTTTATACATTGTATTTTGCATTGGAAAGTAGCATCAGCTAATACTTCAATACTCTGTAAGCATAGTCCTAATGGGTAAACATAGTCCTAAATGAGGACTAAAGACAAGGTGTAGGATTGTGAGGGATAACAAGTGTTTTTTACTGTAGGCTACTCAACTTTATGGAAGGAGATTTATTAATCAGTCGTTATTAATGGAGGCCTCCTCTCTTTCATCTCCCTGTAATGATTACAACACAGAGAGCTCAGGAGAGATGATTAAGATGAGACCACCCTACTCCCCAGCCCTTCTGTCCTCTGTGTGTGTGTGTGTGTGTGTGTGTGTGTGTGTGTGTGTTTGTGTGTGTGTGTGCATATGTGTAGAAGGAAAAAGGGTTTGTGTGTGTGTTGCTGGACAACACAAATGTAGTGTCAGCAGTAGTGAGGTTGCTATGGCAGCTGAGAGAAAGACAGGAATGACACTAACAGACTCTCCCAGGGACAGGAAAGACTGGGTTACCTGAGAATGGTCTACACCCTCTCTCTGAAGAAATCCTCTCTCTCTCTCTCTCTCTCTCTCTCTCTCTCTCTCTCTCTCTCCCTGTCTCTCTGCCTCTTTTCTGCACACAATATTTCTTTCTACCCTTCGCTCCACTTTTCTGTTTATCTGAACATCTCTCCTGTCCTCTTTTTTCTCTTTTTTTGTAGTCTCTTCATTTCCTCTCACCTCTCCCTCTGTCCTTCATCATGTTTTCCCTTCTATAATGCTTTTACAATGTCTTGTTTCTCTCTACCTCTCTCCCTTCCACTCCCTGCTCTTATCTGACACTCTCTCTGTCTTTTTCTTTCTCCCTCTCTCTTTCTCTCTCTCTGTCTGTCTGTCTATCTTCTGCTTCTCTTGTTAAGCTGTTTGTTCTCCCATCCTCTCTGCCTGTTGCCTCTTCATCTCTTCCCTGTGTTCTGTTGAGCAGAGCTGAATGAAAGTGCAGGAGAGGATGAGGCTGCTTGCTGTTTCTCTGCTTGATGTTTCCCTGCACACAATCACAGGCACACACATACACACACACACACACACACGACACAGACATACATGCAACCACACACACACACACACACACACCCATCACACCCACACACATACCACACATACACAAACACACGGCCACAACCACTTTAATTGTAAGTCCATTCTCCCGGGTTGGCTCAGCATAATGCAAACCTCCACACAATGCAAACACCTCGCTGTAAATCCCGGCTTACACACCGATAATGCTGTTTACATCCGCTGTTCACGAGCTCAGAAATACACACACACACACACACACACACACACACACACACACACTTACACACCCATCTGCATATGCTCATGCAATGCATACACTCTTTTTTTTCACACACAGACACACACCCACACACACACACACTTCCTTATCCCCAAATCCACAGGCATGCACAAACAAGCACACATTGACATGCACCTAACTTCACACACAGCCTAGAAGAACATATTGAATAAATACCTACTTACAGACATAAAAATCTCAGGTACACATTCACATATACACTTGTTGGCCTCAAATGGCTGCCCATACACACATATACATACATACACACACAAAAACACAAACACAGAGTCACATATTCACACTCAAACATACACACGCACACACACACACACACACACACACACACGCCCGTCCCTGGCGCCTGGTGTGGTGGGCACATTTGCATCTGTGTGACAGAAAGCCTATCTTTAGAGACACGCTTCAGCAGCATGCTCAGCCTTTGCCTTGATCAGGAAGCCGTCTGTGTGTCCCTCAGGGAGCCAGACAGGCAGACAGACAGACAGACAGACCCGCAGACAGACAGCCACCACCTTGCACGCTTTAAGGAGCGCATTAGCCTAACATCCTGTGATGTTCCATGTTAGCCGACGTGCTGACCCCCGTCTTTAATCTCGGGTTGGCATTGGTCTTGGTTGGTCATTTTTCTCTTTCAGACCACAGCTGGCTTGCTGAAAGGGGACTTTTAAAAGATGTGTGTGCTTGTGTATTTTTGAAGTGAGTCTCTTTAGCCAGAGCATGGGTGGATTACTTTTGCATGTTCTGCAGAGGGGGGAGGAGGAGACAGAGTGGGAGAGAGAGGAGGAGAAGAGAGGAGGAGAGGAGAGGAGAGGAAAGAAGGAGACTGCAGGAGGGGAGGTGAATGCAGGGGCGGGTTGAGGTTGGTGATTGGCAGTTGTGGATCCTCCCTAGAGACAAAGCCGGAGGTGCTGTCTGACAGGCCGGCTGCTGTCTGACTGACGCCCACACTGCGCTGTAAAACACACGTACACACACACACACACACGTACACACACACACACACACACACACACACACACACACACACACTCCCTCTCTCTACTTCCTGTCCAGTCACAGGTGCTGCAGGTCTGTCACTAAACAAAACAACACACTTTCAATAAACTCATGCCAAGGCCTAATGCCAACGATAAGTATGTGCACCCACACACATGCACACAGACACACACACACACACACACACATACACACACAAGCACAAGCTGGCAGTTGGCTTAACTCCACATCGGATGTGATCCCCATCAATTGCATCCAGTGCCAAACTCCTGTCTTTGTGCTTGCGCACATGCACACACACACACACACACACACACACAGATATGTACAGACACACAAATACAAGCCACACACACGCACACACACACACACACACACACACACACACACACTAGGCTTCCGTCCCTCTGGCTGCATTCTCTATCTCCAGCTGAGCCCCAGTCCCAGTCTTGAGTGTGTGCCTATTGAGAGTGTTCCAGTAGAGCACCTACCCCCCCCCCCCCCCCCCCCAGCAGACAGCACTCTCCTCTCCTCAGCTGCGGCCCACACACCTCCGTCTCATTGCTCTCATCTCTCACTCTCCCCTCCTCCTTCTTCTCTGCATGTCTATGTCTTTTTATTCCCATTTGTGACTGTTCTATGTGTTTATTTAGCTTTCTTTCCATCGCACTCTTTCTCTTTCTGTCCCTCACCATCATTCTCGCCCTCTATTCCTTGAGGGAGCCTAATTAACTCAGTCACTCTCTCTCTATCCATCCCCCAACCCTATTCTCTCTCTCCTTCTCTCTCTTTCTCTCTCTCTCTCTCCCTCTCCCTCATAAAGCCATTGGCTCGTATCCACCAGAAACCCCCAATCAGCCTAATCAGTGGGCTGCTTAGTATTCAGCACTGATTGTGTGTGGCTGTATGTATGTGTGTGTGTGTGTGTGTGTGTGGGGGGGGGGGGGGGAGGGTTTATGTGTGCACGCCTGTGCCTTTGAGCGTGTGTGTACTGTATGTGTGTGTGTGTATGTGTGTGTGTGTGCGTGGACGCCAGCACTAGCCTCCATGTTGCGAGCCCAGACTCCTCTAATTGTGTCTCTGCCACACCTCCAGCGTGGTGGCACTGGGTGGAATCAGTCATGGCACTGGCAGAGATTGTGCTGGTGCGGGAGGTGGTGTGCATGCTCGGTTTGGGTTTGGGTTTACTCTGACCAGAGTTGAAACTCTGTACACACTGAGGTGAATAGGCACATAAAGGCAGACTGTTGGACATGAGAATAAGCAGCTAACTCAGGCATAAACAACACTTGCCGATCAGATCCTCCGCCCTGGATCTAAGGCTGGTTGGAAAGAAGGAAAAGGGAAATAGAAACGAAGGGGGGAATTCAGGTCATTCAGGCCTGAGGCAGGATCCCGCTGCTGTGCTATGCTGTGTGCTATGCTGTGTGCTACACTGTGGTTAATGTGGAGTTTATCTTGATTTGTGTGTTGAGGAAATGGAGTAAAGAGATTAGAGCTTGTGGCTGCAGACAGACCAAGAGACAGAAAGACAGACAGATAAACAGACAGACTGCAGCTGCAGCTTAAGGGGGTGTTTGATTAGTGATACCAAATAGACTTCATCACAGCCTAAAGGGATGGAAGAAGAGACTCGGAAAAAGGACTTTAACGAAACGCTACATTTTCCATGAAAAATAGCTTATTTGGAGGAACTCACTTTTTTCTCTTTGCACTTTTTCTCTTTCCTCTCTTGCTTTGCCTTGAGCTTCTGTGTCTCTGTTTCTCTCTGTCTCTGCCAATCTCTCTCTCCTGCTTTTTCTCTCACACATCATTTTTTGTGGATTCTTGATTATCTGTCCCTGTCCACCCTCCTCTCATCCTGGTGTGTGGCGAAAGTGAACCAGTGGCTTCGGGTCTGGCTTTCGGTTCCAATTGTGTGTGTGTGTGTGTGTGTGTGTGTGTGTGTGTGTGTGTGTGTGTGTGTGTGTGTGTGTGTGTGTGTGTGTGTGTGTGTGTGTGTG
>JAGFZM010001296.1:74606-105582 GCA_017657215.1 Limnothrissa miodon
CCCCCCCCCCCCCCCCCCCCCCCCCCCCCCCCCCCTCTCCCTCCTTTCTTTAGTATTCCCTCTCATCCACTATTCCCTTCACTCACATCATACAGCAGTTCTTTGTGATAGAGCAAAGGCATCTAAAAATTCATAATTACAAACAGCAGACAGTCTCTCCCTTCCTCCCACTTTGGTATTTTTGGTGCGGTGGTGGCAGGCGCTCCTCTCTGCTCCTGGTTGCCGGCACTCAGGCGCTTCGCTCACAGCGGCTTGTTTACAAAGGATTAGCTGAGCCTCTAGGGGGGAGGAGAGGAGGATGCAAAAGAGGCATGCAATCCATGCTTTACCTGCTCAGAATATAAAACACTCCTAGTCAAATAGACTCCTCAATACACAAACATACCAATATACACAGTCAAGTGCGCACGCACACACACACACACACACACTCACAGATACATACATAAAGAAGAAGGAGAAGGAGGAACAAAAGTCAGTGTGTGATCCTGTATATCTCTGGGGAGTCTGTGGAGGTACAGTTGACAGGATCAACACAAGCACCTTTCTATATCTCTCCCTCTCAATCTCTCACTCTTTCTCCCTTTCTCTCACTTTTTTTCTCTCTCTCTCTCCCTTTCTCTTCTTCTATCTCTTTTGAAGAGTGCAGAAAAGTGGCAGATTAGTGAAGATCTGAAAAGGAGGTGTCCTTCATGTCTTTGTCATCTTTGTATTTCTCTGCTGCCATTGGAGCTGTTTTCCTCACGCCTGTGAGGCCAAGGGCGAAGGCGCAGTGAGATGGATGGAAAGGGGAGAGAAATGATAGAGGGATGAAAGGATGAAAGACGGAGAGGTGACAGAGGCAGAGAACAGTTGAGATTGGATCAGGAAACTAAGAATAAGGAGGAATTTCAAGGAAGGATTGAAGAAAGGATGGAATCAGAGAGAGAGAGACGTGGGTGCCAAAAAAGAGAGAGAGATAACTAAGATTAGAAAAGGATGAATGAAAGAGAGATTGAAAAATATAAAAAGATGGCAATAATAAGCTGAAAGACGACCAGATGGAGTGAAAGAATGGAGACTGTGAGAGGAAGGGATAGAAGGAGAGAGGGATGGGGATGCAGCTCTGTAAACGAAGCTTATTCACAGTCTTTACTGGAGGGTGGGAAGGGGACGGTGGAAGGTTAGGACACAGGAGAGTGCTCCACCTCTACATCACTTCCATGTAAACACCTCCCACGGCACCCTTGTCTCTCTGGTGGGAAGGGACCTCCTAATCCTCCTCTTCCTCCTCCTCCTCCTCCTCCTCCTCCTCCTCCTCCAGTCCCCCAAGCACTGCGCAGCAGACTGCAGAGGGCTCATCCCATTAAAGGTTAAATGATTGGGGAAGGAGCTTCCTCTGGGCCTCGGGCACAAAAGATTCACTCACGTGGAGCAAATGGAGGTTGTGTACGCATGTGTGTGAGGCTGTGTGTGTGTGTGTGTCTGGGGGGGTGTTCGGAGGTGCCGTTCGGAAATGGATGAGATTTGGGGGCGCGGGGTCGGGGGAGTACAAAGAGACTGGGAGCAGAGTTGACAGTGGAGGTGGTCTACCTGCTGGGACAGCGCCCCGTCCTTATGTCCCCTAGTGGATCCTGTGTAATGAGCACTGATGTGGAGGGAAGCCTTAGTGCACTGACCCGGAAATGATTGTGTAGGGAATAGTGTGTCTGAGGATGACAGTGAGTGTTTGTGTGTATGTGTGTGTGCATTTGAATGTGTGACAATATACATGTTTATAGACTCCAATAAAGCACCCAAAGAATAGCATAGCTGGCAATGCCCTCTCTTACGCTGACAGACAGAAGCTCTTTAAGTGTGGCAGCCATATCTCATAAATCCAGGGTGACTTTAAAATGTCCTCTTATTTCAAATGTTCAATTTCAAATGTGTTCCATTTATCTATATCTGGTTCTCACATTTTGCTAAAGTTTCCTTTTCCCAGATGTTTTAAAGACCCTGTAACACAGCTATTTGTGGGTTTCATGGAATCATTTTCTCAAAGTTAGTTTTTCATTCACATGTATTGTATTTAAAACACCAGTCACATGCATTAGAGCAAATTATAGCCAGGTGCTAGTTAGTTTGTATGCACAGGCGTCTGTACAGTTTTCTTCACATTCTGTTCTTGTTTTTTTGTTGTTTTTCTGTTGTCTGTTTTGTTGTTTCATGTTTCATGGTCATTTCTTTATTTATTCACCTGAAGAAAACAGTCACAAAACCCTTTAGAACATGAATGCTCAACAAAGTCTTGTTGAGGATGTGTTATGATGTTATGCCTGTGTAGCCCATGGCCCTCATAAGGGCCCGTTAGACAGCTCCAGGGCTGAGAGAGGAGAGCTGCAGGCAGCACAAGAGCAGCAGGCTTAACCAGAAGGAGGGCGAGGTGTCAGGAAACAGCAGAGCTGCTCAACACTTGTACTTAGACGAA
The DNA here is from genome assembly GCA_017657215.1 of Limnothrissa miodon. Taxonomy (NCBI): domain Eukaryota; kingdom Metazoa; phylum Chordata; class Actinopteri; order Clupeiformes; family Clupeidae; genus Limnothrissa; species Limnothrissa miodon. The sequence goes on from JAGFZM010001296.1 coordinate 77,056, forward strand.
TGGAGGAAATAATGAAGTGAGAGAGAGAAAGAGAGAGAAATAATGAAGTGAGAGAGAGAAAGAGAGAGAAAGAGGGGGATGAAAGGAATCAAGAGAGGAGCGAGACTGAAATGCAGAACTGTATAATTGCTCTCAGGGAAAGAAGACAATGAAGATTGTAAGAGAATCAATATATTTAATCTGAGTCTGGTTTCTCAATGCCAGGGGCTGAGAGGGAGACGGAGAGGTACATCGATGTGTGTGTGTGTGTGTGTGTGTGTGTATTTATGTGTAGGCATACAAGCCCTCTCATACAGCTGGTCCTCGTATTCTTTGTGACGATTGTGAACGGTGTTTTATTTTCCACAATGCATTGTAACCAAAGCATTGTCTCTTGTCACAAAGGTGATACACAGTAGTGCAAGGCAAAGTGTGTGGTGAGGTAAGCAAACCTGTCAGCGAGTGTTTTATCTCTCCTTGTAAACAACGGCAGAGAGTCGTGCAAGATTAAATAGTTATTACAGCGACTGTGTGTCTGCCTATAGCCCTGCTCAAATGAATTGTGTTTATGTGGGCAGGAATTGATTGATTTTTGACTGGGATTCTCCGTCATCTCTGGATGGATCTCCTCCTCGGCATCTCCACACAGACACACACACACACACACACCAGTCCTCAGCCCATCAGACTCCAGGTGCAAGATTTATTGCCGGGCTTCTGGAGGCTTCTTGTCAGAGAGCTGCAAGCTTTGGTTTCTTGGAGAGGCTATTTTGGCTGAAGGGGTGGAGGGCGGTGGAGCCTCCTGCTTACCAATGTGTGTGGGCGAACACACACACTAACGCATACTGACACACAGACGCACAGACACAAACACTCACAAAATCCCATATATATCGAGACGCAGACAGGTTCACATACACACTCATGCACTCACACATCAAAATACTTTATTTAGGCCCGCTATCTTAAGTCAAACAAAGGAGAGGAGAGGAGGGTGAGAGAGGGAAAGAGAAGAGAGGGAACAAGACAGGAGGAGAGAAATAGAATGACTGGTGATTGTAGGTTTGTAGAGGTTGCCAGTGTGAATATTTTAGTCTCAGACAGACATGGAACCACATAAGGACACTTTTGTCTCTCTTTGTATTCATTCTCTCTCTCTATCCCTTTTTTTCTTGTATCTTTTCTTTGTCTGGCTCTCTCTGTCTCTCTCTGTCATTGTATCTTTCTCTTCCTTTTTCCCCTCTGGTGACACACACAAAAACAAAAATACACACAAACACAAACACATATACACAAACACACACACACACACACACACACACACACACACACACACACACACCTCCTCCCCACATCCATCTCCCTCTCCTGCTCTCAGGCCGGTGCTCAGTTCTCCAGTGTGGGTCTGAGTTGATTGATTGGGGATCACTCAGTGCTGCCGAGGTGCTTTAATTGCTTATCAAGAGCCTGTGTTCCGTGTTACCCATGGCTCTTATCTGAATTATTCATCAAGCGTCCATCAATTATGTAAATGGAATATTAAAAAACAGCCTGCACCAGCCTTAACATGCCTATTCCCTCAAGCACATAAACATTTATATTGCAGTAAATATTCCTTGAAATACTACATTTCCTCACTACTCTTTGCTGTCATTCCATTTGCATACATTTGAAATGTGTGTTGATGCTTGTTGGGGATCCCAGTGAGAGCTCTTGGGCTGTTTACTGTAAGATACTGATGGGCTTTTTCTCTCTGCTTGAGATGCTGTGCCATCAGGAGAATAGTTCAGATCAGGCTAGCCACTCTCTGTACACCTACCCCTCCCCCACACACATACAGGCTCTTCTCCCCACACACACACACATACACACACACACACACACACACACACACACACATACAAACAAGCTCCTCTGTCTATGTGCGCACACCTCTGAAAAAACACACATACTACACATGCTCTTCTGTACATACACATAAATGCGTGCACACACACACACACACCTAGACAAACAGGCATAAACACAATTCCACTGACACTCAATCCATGTCCATGCAGAGAGATAAAGGATAAGGGCTGGATAAGGCTGGGGCCGCAGGATTGAAATGATGTTTGTGGTCGCAATTGTTAACTGAGGGCAGGCAGACTGCTGCCCAGGGTTACCTGAGACAGACAGCAAAGACTACTGGGGGAGGGTGGGGGTGTAGGAGCAGTGGGCTTCTTGGGGTGCTGATGGAGGATGGGTGGAGGCTTTGTATGTGTGTGTGTGTATGTGTGTGTGTGCTTGTGGGGATGGGTGGCTGGGTGTTGGAGGCGTGTGTGAATTCAGGCAGGTGCGGTTGAGGTTACCGTGGCAACTGGGGGGAGGTTTTTTTGGTATGAAGGACATGAACAGCATAAATAAAGCAAGGACTGTTTTTCATCTGAAAGAGAGCGAAAGAGAGAGAGAGAAAGAAAGAGAGAGAGAGAGAGAGAGAGAGAGAGAGAGAAAGAGAAAGAGAAATTCGTCTGTCTTTTTGTTTATATAGTTGAATGTGTGGTGTGTGGTGTGTGTGTGTGTGTGTGTGTGTGTGTGTGTGTGTGTGTGTGTGTGGTGGAGAGTGTACTTGTGTCTATTCAAATTCCTTTGACATGTTTCTCATTAGACTGCCAGGACACCTTGTGACTTCTAGTCTGACTCTTAACTCAATATTTTATGCATAATAAAATTGTCTCGTATGCAATATTTGGATGACACTAGAAAGAGCTTCTCTCGTCATTTTATTCTGTCTACACCATTTTTGTATTCAACCTTCTCTCCCTCCCTGCCTCTCTCTCTCTCCCTCCCTCCCTCTCTCTCTCTCTCTCTCTCTCTCTCTCTCTTCTCACCAACCCCCTTTTCTCTACTTTCTTCCACTCCCTACCTTCCCTCCAGTCATGTTATGACCACGCTTACAGTTGATGAAAACCTTCAAGCATTTAACCTGAGGGGAAAGATGTTGCTGTAGCGCTTATGCTGTATCTACATGATTGATCATGATTGAACATGAAGGCTGCTGAGCACCTATATCAGACAATGACACATATTCCATGAGTATTGTTATTGTAATGTCAGTACTCTGTACAGAGTATTTGTGTGTGTGTGTGTGTGTGTGTGTGTGTCTGTGTGTGTTGCCTGTGTGAGGTTAATGGGTTGATGTTTGTGCTGCAGATCTACAGACGATGCTGGCTTGTGTTTAAGAAATCCTCCAGCAAAGGTCCTCGACGACTGGAAAAATACCCTGACGAGAAGTCGGCCTACGTCAGAGCATGCCCCAAGGTAAATGGCATTGCTGCCATGCAAATCAAACAGACACTCACACACACCAACACAAACACACATACTGAACACAGTATGCTCAGACACTTTTCATATTTTGGTATGTGGTAGGTATTTAGAATACTGTATGAATGTGGCATTGTGAATAGATAGAAAGATGGGAGAGAGAAAAAGAAAGAAATAAAGAGAGAGAGAGAGAGAGAGAGAGAGAGAAAAAGCAGAAGAAAAGAAAGTCAATGGCAATGCCGCTCTTATCTTCTTTAAGAGAAGATGCCTGCTTCTCTACAGAGACTGATAGTCAGCCCAATAGACCAACACACACACACACACACACACACACACACACACACATAATCACACTCTGATTGACACTTGGTCTCCCAGCTATGTCCAGAATGGAAGTCAGGAGGAGCTGTAGAGCTCAAGTTGTTTTGATCTTGATCTCCCATCTTTCATTCTTTCTTTGGCGGTGTCAGTTTTACTTGTCTACCCACTGTAGCCTCTCAATTTCCTCATCTTTTGCCGCCGTCCGCACACTGTTATCTCTCGCTGTGCTGCTCTAGCCAGAGGAAGCAATATTGATTGATGATAACATTGATTGATGATGATAACGTTAATTAAATAAGTGCCTTTGAACGGTTCTGTATCTGACTTTCTTTGACCTTTGACCTTGTTTTTCAGGTAACGGAGATAAGCAATGTGAAGAACATCACTAGGCTTCCGCGAGACACCAAACGGCAGGCGGTAGCCATCGTCTTTACCGATGATACCTCTCGGACATTCACCTGTGACTCAGGTACGTGCCTAGTCAGTGCATGACTGCGATTATACACCTAAACCTTACAAGACAAGAGGTCACAAGGTTCATCTCTTGCCCTGCTCACCCATCACACTTCCATCACATCCTGCTTCACCCATCACTTCAACCCCTCCCATCCCTTTTCCAGAGCTGGAGGCCGAGGAGTGGTTCAAGACCCTGTCAATCGAATGTCTGGGCACTCGTCTGAATGACATCAGCCTAGGAGAGCCTGACCTATTGGCTGCTGGTGTTCAGTGTGAACACACAGGTGAGCTGTACAAGGCGCTACTGTACAAGGCAGTCAAAAGACATGATGGCCGATATGATGATTAGTGTAACACCTGTGTTGTGTGCACCTGTTGATTGTGACTGATTGTATGACTATGTAGGTAGGTGTTTAGCTGTGTTGACATGACAACAAACTGGTGCTACATAAAAGAGTTGTACATTTTCCCAGTCACACACTTAGGCGCCTTTCTGCTGTGTGTCTGTCTGTCCATCAGAGCGTTTTAACGTGTTCCTGCTGCCCTGCCCTAATCTGGACATCTATGGCGAGTGCATGATGCAGATAACTCATGAGAACATCTACCTGTGGGACATCCACAATCCTCGCACCAAACTGGTCACCTGGCCCCTGTGCTCGCTGCGGCGGTACGGACGAGACGCCACTCGCTTCACCTTCGAGGCCGGCAGGTGAGAGACCCAGCTGTGGGGGAAAAGAGGGCAGCGGAGATGTCATGGGAGATGTTGAAACTAAAGTGTTTACAGCTATGTAAAGAATGATAATCAACCAGTAGTCAGAGAATAGTTCTCCAGGTGAGAAACTGGACGGAAGTTGAATTGTCAGATTGAAAAGTTGTGATCATGCTATAAGGAATAACAAATGGCAGCAACCTTCAGATGCTGAAGGATGTCTGTCTGTGGACACTGTTGCAAACTCTATTCTAAACTGACGTAACAATGGTTTGACCATGAATGGCCCTGGAATGTGTTATGAAATATAACTGATGGTAATCTTACAACGCTTAATGTTGCATTCCACCCTGACCTCTGAGAAGGTGTCTGGAGGAGATGGCCAGAGGAGACTGAGGGAAGCTGCCGCCGCATTAACGCTCAACTCATAAAGAGATTGATTAAATAGATTTGAAGGAAATCAATCACAGCGCTGTTATCTTTCTCTGCTCATTGATCAAATTTTGAGATTTGCCACGCTCACAGGGTGCCCCTAAGAGGACAGAGATAAGGATGAATGGCAGTGAGGAGAGAACGAGCACAGGGCGAGGCTGCCCCCTGGTGGAGGGAAATGATGCACATTTATAGCACATAGTTTGAAATCACACAATACATTATATATTTTGGACCTCCCTTTCATGATATAAGTATCCCTCTATATATCTACCTAACTAACTACACCTAACTATTTTAAAACTAGTTAAGGCCACACCAATAAAATTAGTTGGTTCTCGGATTCGCCGCTTGAAAAAAATGCAAAATGAAATAAAAATAAAATTGAATTCGAACTCACACGAACATAAAAAACACCGTGGCTGATAGCTATAACACTAAAAGCATGCTGCGTTCACGTGACGTCGAAAACCAATCAAATCGCGCCTTTCACTTCAGAGCGCAAGAGACATGATATGAGGAAAGATTCCGGTGGATCCTGCTAGGCCAGTGTTTGCAATTAGTAGAATATTTGATCAGAAGAGAAACATTTGACAAGTGCATTGAAATTAAGTTGTACTCACTCACGGTGCCGAGCAGTCTCTCTCAACTCTGTGGAGGTGAGTTTGATATTTCATTGAGAGGCGAAAAAAAAACATTCAAAGTGTTTCGCCATCAAAATCAATCAATAAATGAATAGCATGTGCCAACACACTCACATCCTCGCGCGTGCACACACATACGCTTCTCTTTCTCATGCAAAAAAATAGTCTCTTTTCTAGATTCACGTGACTGCACGTTGATGAATATTCATCTCCGTTGCGCTGATCACGAAGTTTTAGTCACTATCTAATTGCTGGTGAATCAATGCGAATTTGACGTTCTAATGCCCTGTGATGAACTGTGACAAAATGAGTTTGAACGTAGGCTACAGCAGCCTAGACGTAGTCTACATTATGTCATACCTCAATTCCACAGCAGATTCCCAAACTCTTAAATAAATGACAAACCGTCAAACCTTTACATAACATTGAATGACAGAATTATGAATTTGTACATTGCCTAATACCTGCATGACAAAAAGTGTGCTGTGAGGTGTGAAAGTTAAGTTTATAAATTAGGCCAAATTTAGTTTTTCCTTAACACATGAGTAAATGTCTTTGATGAACATTAACTGTGAATGTGCCAATTTTCCTTCAGAACATTTTTTTTATTTTTATTTTTATTTCGCTCGCTCGCTCCATATTTGTCCTGAAAAAATCCGAGAACCAACTAATTTTATTGATGTGGCCAATGTGCTCATCTGATGCTTGAATACTGTATGACCATATTCAGGCATCATAACATTGTCCAAATATATTTAGTCCTTATTTAGTCAAATAATTGTGTGCCATCATTTGTAAAGCTGTTGTGTGTACTGTGTTTGTGTTGGTTAGAATGTGCGACAGCGGCGAAGGCCTGTACACATTTCAGACCCGTGAGGGTGAGCAGATCTACCAGCGGGTGCACTCCTCCACACTGGCCATCGCTGAGCAACACAAGAAAGTCCTCATGGAGATGGAGAAGAATAGGGTAAGGGTTGCCCCATAGAGAGAAGTACAGCATCTAACGCCTTTGCTTACTGCTCCATCAGTTCCAAGAGAAAAATATTTTAACTTTTCAGAAAGGTGCTGCATTGCCTCAATACACTCAATACACTCAATACACATTGCTATTGCAATGGTAGCTCAGTGGGTAGAGAAACTGGTTTGTGATCCCAAGGTTGTGGGTTTGAATCTCGCTTTACCAGGCACTATTGTGGTGTCCTAAATTTCGGGGGCAGCCGTGGCCCACCGGTTAGTGACTATACCTTACAATCCTGCACTGTTCTGCAGTTTCAAAATCCCAAATGCTTGCCCATTCTTTAACCTCCTCTCCCTTTTCCCCTCTCTCAGCTCCTGTCCAAAGGGGCGGAGACGGTCTCATACCCCTGCACTCCGACAGCCATCCTCCCTCGCAGCGCCTTCTGGCACCACATCACAGGCAACCAAGGCGACCCGGCCAACGGTAAACCGCACCAGCACTCAGCCCTGATCAATACACACAGACAAAATGAAAGGATGAACCAGTGAGTTAATAAGTGAACGAATAGATGAAGTTCTGCCAGAACTTGAGAGCTGGTCCGCATTATATGGATATTGAGACTCATCATTAAAAATGCATGTCAAAGACTGATTTATATGTACACAATCACGCTACAGATTCAGTTCCAGGAAATAGTGGTTGTATGATTTTCTTCTCTCTCATATATAAATCATTGACCTTCAGTTTCAAACCTAATGCTGCATGTGGAATTAAGGATTTGTAACTTGTGGTAACAGTTATAGCTATTTTAAGTAGTCATGCCATGACTAATAGTGAAGAAAAAAAATCAGACTGGCTATACTGGGATATTTATAACCCATTTTTTCTGCATCAATGTAAACACTTCATCCCATATATGATCAAAACCAGGATAAGCCTCATATTCAGGATATTAAAGTGCATGCCATCGTAGTCATTGACTGTTGTCACAGGTTTTGTAGCTTCTTCTCTGACCTTCTTCATTCTGTGTTCCCTGTAATGTAAGATGTTGTCAGGTGTAGCTGTTTTGATGATGTAACAGTGTCTGTGTTGCTGTTTGTTCAAAGGTGACCCGTATGGCAGCGCACACTCAGGAGGGGACGACACGGACTTGTACTCCACTCGTCTCCCACCAGAGCGACACTCTACCTTGCCTCTCAGCCACGGCAAACACCCAGCCACCCCCTACCGCTCTTACCCTAGCCAGTGAGAGGCTCTTGTCCATTCAATCTGCCCCCACCATGCCATTGACTCTACATCCTGTGTCCTACACCTTACCTAACCCTTAGCTCCCATCAGGGCCAGGAGGACCTGTGCCTTGTCTCCTCTATGATGGTCCTGCAGTGGAACCAGAGGGACAGACAGAGAGACAGACATACACAGACAGGCTACCCTTTAGTTGGAGATCTTTGCCAGAAGACATTTAATTGACTTCAACCAACACAACAGAGGTAGCCTTGCTCATGGAGCTAGAGTTCCCCCGTGGTCTTTATTACGATGGCAGTCGGTTGCCAGATTTTCGTGCCTCTCACTCTATGCATGCCCCTATGGGTCAAGCAGCCGGCCTGTGGTAGGGAAATGACAACTACCTGTGTGCAGCAGTGGTCTGATGGAGTCTCCTCTTAAGAAGGCTTTTAGTGGTCGTCAGCCTCTGAACCAAGGACAGGAACCTCAACTCTAACCTCATGCCGGCTTCTAGCAATGTAGAGCATTCTAGGTGACCTCCCAAACCCAAGCCTCTACTCTCTAGCATGATGTAATAATGATTGTGTCTCTCACTCATCCAGCTCAGCCATGACCTTTGTCTTAGATAGACGTGTCCTTAGGGGTTTGCTCTGCACAGTAAAAGACGCATTGGACTAAGGCCCATCTTCATTACACACACGCACTCACGCACAGAGAACTCTTACCTCTGTCAGTCTTAGCTATTTTTCTATGTGGGACTGAGACTTTCGTCAGACTTACTGATTTCCTGTGACTAAGCACAGACTCATAGAGGACACTGGACAGCAGGCTTGCCCTGTTAAATAGCAAGAGCAATTTAATTTCCTTTAGTTTAGAGGACCCTGTTTCACCCCTCAAGATGATGATAATAATGATGATGACCTGGTGAAGGAAACCAAAGGATGAGGAGATGTGGTTCTCCTGAAGGTCATTTCAAGATCAGATGATTTAAACATATTAAAGAGTTAATAAAAATATAAACAAAGCAGCGATGAACAGTTTAAAGTTTTAAATCAAATATCTTCCCTTTTCTTAATCAGCTTGTCTTTCATTAAAGGGTGCTCTTCTCACTGCACTTTCCAACTGATACTGAATCTTGTCCAATGCACATGCTATGATGACCGATACTGATAAGGGTGCAACCAGATGACTGCTTAGATTTGATTAATGAGCTTTTTAATTGGGTTATGGACCTTAGTGATTAGAGGTCTTTTGTTTGCACTTTGTGATATGTTTTTTTATTTGCTTTTAATTTAAAGCGAGGTATGTGACTTTTTGCCCATTCAAGGAGTCCTTATAAGCACTCACTGGTTATGCTGAGTGTAAGGAAGAGAATGGTTTTTAAGCTTTGAACCTCATGGTTAAGACTGACATTGGAACATTTTCTTTGTCTTGGTAAAGACCCCGATGCCCTGTTTTAAAACTCTGTAAAACTGAGTGACTGATATTTCTCGATTGGTAACGCTGGGATTCATTGAAAGGATTGGAACACACATGGTTTTTGCATGTTTTTTATTATTATTTAAAAAATATGGTCTGAGAAATTTCATGGTCTATGGAAGGTATCAGAAAAATTTAAAATTTACAGTTTCAATCCCATCAGTCAAAATTATTTCCTCCTGTGTACAACGAAGTAAAAAGTTTTTGGGAACCATGGTAGTGTGACTGGGTAAAAATGGGATAGGTTTCCATCTATGGATTTTGCTCATTAATGCTGGAAGAGAAAAACTCTTTTCTTTCTCTCTCTCTCTCTCTCTCTCTCTCTCTCTCTCTCTCTCTCTCATGTACACACACACATTTACTGTACCTTACATTTTTGTCTTGTATTTCCATAAAGAAGGGCTATGTCTGTGTGGATCTCCCCTATTTTCTCATTGTTTGCCTATGTATATACAGTACAATCTGATCTTAGTTGTTGCTGCCTTCTTAGGTCTTTGTAAATAATGCTATTTATTTCACATGTGGTCGCTCATGGACAGTTTCACGTATATGTGTTCTGTTTGTTTGTACATTATGTTTGTTCAGTGAGTGAGTTCAACTGCACAACTTTGGTAAAAATGAAATAGCTGATGGAATTTGTTGCATTTTACATTACTTGGTTGTCTGTTTTTAAACTTAAATCTACTGGCTAGACAGAAATTTTCAGTGAATTACTTGGGAAATAATGACATACAGCACAATCATGTCAATCTATCAATCATCTATCGTATCACAGAGCCAAGTTGAATTAATGGCATTCTTCCAGCAAACACTGTATTAAACATGTTATCTGCAGTTTTCTTTGCTACTGTGTCTGGCACATATTCCACAATCATATTTCCCTATTGATGCCAATGATTCAGGATGAAACTGACAGTGCAGAGTTTAAACACTTGCCTTACTCGCACATTTAAATTACTATAGCCAAATTTGTGCATCATATCTAGTCATCAATGGTGAGGTAATAAAGACATTGTATCTTATCAGTGTGAAGTAACAAAAAACACAATTTGTTTCAGTCTACAAACTTGATTAATTTCATCTTGGTCCATAATTTATAAATCTAACCCAACTCTTTGGAGAACCAATTCGGGCTCGGGTATTCACTGCTCTGTCAAAGAAAAAAGTTTTTGCTCTCTCTTAGAGATTTGAAATCCTAACTATTTAATTGCATATGAATTGTTTAAGCTTAATGTGGAACATTTTACAATTCAAGAGCTGTTTTAAGAACCAGGTGCAGGTATTTTTGAGTGCACATTTGTCAGTGGGTCAATGAATCCATTGCAGCAAAGCTTAGTGTGCAATGTAGTCATGGTAGGAGCATGGTCCACTGCATGAATCCCTTTCACATAATTCCATATGTGTAATGTTTGTGGTAAAACATTTTGCATTTTTTTCAATAAAAAATGTTTTTACACAATGACGTGAAAGTTTTCTAATGTAACTAGGCCTACTACATTGTAACATGTCACAGATCAATGTTTGCAGTAGGTCTGTAAAAAGTGGAATTTCACACTTCCTATGATAACCTTTAAAGAAATATCAGCATACCATATCAAAAATCGAATATGCAGCTAATGATCCACTATGTTGATTAATTATCAATTCTGCACAAAACACGTGGGAAGAATCAGCTGTCATGACATGCTAATAATATAGTTTCAATCTACATCATAACGGATTAATTTATTGATTGCATTTATTCATTAATTTGTTGATTGATTGTATATCTTCAAAGGTATTATACAGTTAATGTGAAGGGCAGAACGTCCGAATCGCAGACCATAACACTGATGATGCTATAGCAAGTGCCGCTGTGAAAAATAGTCCTTGATGAATTAGATCAAAGCAAATTAAGGTTTCTGCCCATTTTTGCGAGCAGAATGACCTTTGATATCAAATTAGATTAATTCATTATTTACCCATTACATTAAAATAGGCCCATATTACAGCAGACGAGGCTTAATGTAGGCTACAAAATTTGCCCGTCAGTGCTGTAAAGTTGAGACGCGACGTGATACGGTAGCCTAGGCCTATTTGCTCCATTCACGTTTGCCCTGTGCAGTGTGCACGCTAGGGATGCTAGAGGAGTTGTCCACGTGCAAGTTGTTCACGAGGCGTAGCTTATACATAGGCTTGAATTGAGTGTAGTTGATGCTTGTACTACCCATTACTTAAGAAATATTGTGTGTGCGAATTTGTGTCAAGTCTGTGAGTTCGATTGTTGGCCGAATGCGGCATGGCTAGGCCAAAACGATGTTGGGCATCCATCAGGATTGAAGATCTTCATGACCATGCTTAAATAGAGGTTAGACTGCCAATATTAATGTGTGTTTAACAATGTAATAACACACCCTATATGTTTTATTTGGGTAGATGGGTGACAGGCACAGCATTCTATGTTGAACTTGGCCTTGTAGGCCGGGACTAATTAGGGCTATTAGGCCTAGATCTAACTGTTGACATCATTCATGTGGATGTTTTTGGATACGTTAGTCGTTAGGCTTTTAGGCTATTGATGTGATTGTGTATCCTATTTAAATTTGTGACATTTTTGTAACAGGCCTACGATAAGTTCTGGGTGTGTCTGGAAGGTCACCCACAAGTTTGGGCAAATATCACAAGAAGGTAAGAATTTGATAGTTTTCTGTGTTTTTGTATATGTTAGACTACTTTAAAATGTAGGCTACATTAGAACATAGTGAATGTAACAGATGCCACTAGCCCAATTTTGGCGCCCCCGAACGCCATGTTGTTCAGAGACGTCGTTAGTCTTTCGTCAAAAGAAATCACATGAATCGTGTTGCACGTGTAGTTAACATTAGTCGATTTGTTGAAAATCTTTTGCTAGTTGAAGTGTTTAAATCTTTGTTGTGTTTATAAATTGGGGTTTTTTGTTAAGTGATTAAATTAATTTTTTTGTGGTTACGGGCCATTGTGTGTGTGCACGCGAGGCAGGAGGTCACGCATTTTGACCCCACGTGTCTGAAGCGATTGCGCTGGAGCGCTAGTTTTTTTTGCATATAGGCCTACCATATCAACCGCTAGAGGGCACAAGAGCCCATGATTGCCCAATGCAACGTGTTGTTTAATGTCAAAGAAACGTCTGCTTTGACTTCAGTCTGTCATTATGTTTGTCCGCTTGACCTTGTTTAGGCCACCTCGTGTAATTACGTAAGGTTACATGTATTGTAATGTGGCAAAATATCTAAGTATGGTGTAAGTGTGTAGTCATTTGGTCTGCTGTTCAGTTGGGTAAGGGAGTGTAGCCCACCCATGACGTTAAAGGCCCACTATGCAACATTTTTCATTTAATTAATCCGTTTCATACTGTTTAGGATGCTAATTAAATTAGTCATTACACGGCGAACGAACGGTGTAGAATGCGCCACCGTGGCCAACAGCGGTAGATACAGCATTTGCAATGTTCAGCAGCGCGGTCCGCCTCCAATAGAATGCAGTGCAATACAATGCAATACAGCGGTCTTTAGAGGGAGCTCGTGAGAGAGAAAAACAGAAAGTTGCTTAGCCCCTATTTAACTTGAAACGTAAAAATACAATAGAAGAAAAAGAGTTGTTGAGTGTTGCGCAACTAATATATATTTTGTACCGCCAAAAGGCTATTGAAATTAGTGTTGTGTGAATAAACAAAGTTATGAGATCCAAATGAGGCCTCACAATCGACTGCACTGGCGCCTTAGCTTCTTTATACCAAAGCAACCACTAGAGGGCACAAGAGCACTATGATTGCCAGATGGTCCGTGTAACGCTTTGCAGTGCTTTGTTGTATTTGTACATTTCACAAGAAAATAGTGAAAAATTGGCTTAAAGCTTCAATTAGTAATTTCTCTAATTTTCTATTTTTGCGCTTGGAGTAGGACCAAACCATGAGCGGCGGTGGTTGGCCTACCTTGGACTCTTAAGCCCAGAATTTTCATCTGGCTTTTGCCTTTGCTTGTGAAGACGTCCTTGATAACCTTTCTCACGTCTCTGTTTATTCACAGACGTCTGCATCTTTGCATTAATAGCTGGTAAAGCTGGCAGCTTTGTGAGAATTGACTGGCATGTTTGTGTGGCTTTTGTTCATTCAGAGTGGGTGGGGGTTACGTCTCCATCCAAAATATAATTTATATCAAACTCATTAATTGCATTACTGTCTCTGACCATCTACAATGCTGAGATGATTTTGCGGAGACGTTTCAACAATAGGCTATTCTATGTGACACCCTCGTGAAGCCTAGGCTCTAACAATTCGCCAAGTTCAAGTAGCAGCACAAGTCAGGTTACAGGTGGGACTGAGGATTTTATAGTTTCCAGGCAGTCTGCCAGGTGCCCACCCCCACCATAAATGGTTCCGTCCAAACACAATGCAGAAATGGAAAGTTTGAATATTGGCTAATTTTTACTCACTTTCAATATTTCCGTATTCATTGTTTCAAGTATCACATTTGGAAATTGTTCAAATTAAAATAATAACCTAATTTATCCATTTGTTGAGTATCCTGAAAAACTGATGATGCAAGTTTTGAGTCAATTTTTCATTTTCTTAATGTGCAAATAGAATAAAGCACTGCAAAGCGTTACACAGACCCCAGATTGCCCATTGCAGACTGATTGCAGCGTGATCATTTGGTCTGCTGCGATTGCGTGAGGTGTGAGTATGTGTTCATTTGGTGTGCTGTTAGTCACAGTTAGCTAAGGGAGTGTAGCCTACCCATGACGTGGACTTGAACAGTAAAAATACAATAGAAGAAAAATTAAGACTTGTTGAGTGTTGCGCAACTATATTTTGTACCGCCAAAAGGCGATTGAAATTAGTGTTGTGTGAATAAAGTAAGTTGTGAGGTCCAAACTTGGCCTCACAATCGACTGCACTGGCGCTTTAAATTGTTTATACCATAATGACCACAAGAGGGCACAAGAGCACTATGATTGCCAGATTGCCCATTGCAGACTGCTTGCAGTGTGATAATTTGGTCTGCTGCGAGTTAGTGCGTGAGGTATAAGTATGTGTTCATTTGGTCTGTTGTCAAAGTTAGGTAAGTGAGTGTACCAAGGATGTTGAGTTGATGTGAAGAGTAGATGAAATATTGAAATATTCATGGTCACATGACCAATCTTGCAAATCAAGCAAGCATTGGTGGTTCAGTGGTAGAATTCTCGCCTGCCACGCGGGAGGCCCGGGTTCGATTCCCGGCCAATGCAAAATTGTTTTTCTTATGCAAGTGAAACCACTGCTGTTGTGTTGTACATTGTACAAATAAATGCTGCTTTGTTATTACATAAGTAGACGAGTGATCTACAGTTGTCACATGGCCATTATAACCTGCATTGGTGGTTCAGTGGTGGAATTGGAGGCCATGGTTCGATTCCCAGCCAATGCAGAATATATATTTTTGGTGTGTATTTATGGGCTGTTTTGGCAGTTTATCATGACCATGGACTATATTTAGGATAGTGACATATAGAATTTTCCAATATGGGGTGGTCAGTCCACAGCACAGGGTCAATATTACCCATTTCCCATTAAGTAAATAAAAGTTGGTAATGTAAGTAATGTGCCCTGTCGTTACCCTAATAATAATAATAATATATCTCATAATCATAGCTTTAGTTCTTAGATTATTTGCTTGACAATAATAGAATTAAAGAAGTCCAAAAAGTCTGGAACGTAAACAGCTGGTTTAGCCTGGCTTATCTTATTTAGCATTGCACTATTACAATTAGTTGGGCTCTTCTGATATACACATCTTTTTTTATTGAAATGATGTGGTAGTGATGTGCCAGTATTTGTACTGGCCGTCTTGCTGAACTAAGCATGTTGCATACTTAGTATATTACAATTACTTGGTGTATTGGCATATTGTGGCGGTAATGCTTGAGATTATATGTGAGCCTGGTTATATTATTACTTTAACAGTGCAGCTAAGCATTGATGGTCCAGTGGTAGAATTCTCACCTTGAGACACAGGTTCGTGCGTTTTTAAAAACTGTGACATTGTTTTAAAATTTAGCTTTTTGACTTAACATAAAATAGTTCACGCCTTTAGTCATGATTCTGCCCAAGGTTTCCTCCATAGCAAGGGACCCCTGGGGGGAAACTATTAACATTTGGTTTTATAGAGCTATATGTGAAAGCATACATAGTTGGAAGGATGGCAGAGACGAGTGGAGGAAGTGTCGATGAGGCGGTTGGTGGCACCTGGACTGGGAATGGTCAGGAGTGTGGTGGGGAAAGTGACGATCTAGGAAGTGGATGTGAGGGAATGGAGGAGGAAACAAGCGGGGATTATGGACCATGGCAGACAGCCAGGAGTAAGAAGCGTAAGATAAAAGCTAATGATAGAACATATTTCACAGATGAGGAAGGACCTTCTGGAACAGCAATTAGAAGTGACATGGAGTATAAAGTGTTTGTAAAATTGGTCCATGAGGGAGCTACATTTATCGATTGGAGCCCTATACAACTAACTAAAGCACTGCACAAAGAGTTTGGGGAGGTAAGAAGTGCTAAAAAGCTAAGGAATGGGTGTTTAATGATAACATGTAAAGATGAAGAACAACAAAGAAAGGCAATTAAAGTCAACAAAATAAATAACAACAAAGTTAAGTGTTCAATAGTGTTTGACAAGAAACTTGTAAGGGGGGTAATTTCAGGGATCCCGTTAAGGGAATCAACAGATGATGTAAAGGAAAGTATTACAAATGCTAAGATTAAGGATGTGAAACGACTTAAAACGAAACGAGACGGTGTTGTTACTGATAGCCTATCAATGGTGTTAACATTTGATGAAATTAAATTACCAGAAAGAGTGTTTATAGGGTATATGAGCTATGAAGTCAAGACGTGTATTCCTCCACCACTACGTTGTTATAAAACTGAAATGTTGTAACTGTGGAGGAGAGCATAGTTCTGCATATAGAGAGTGTGAAGTGAGTAGGAGAATGCAAGAGGTTCAACGAATTAAAATCACACAAGGGTTATCCTATGCAGAGGCTACAAAGAAGGTTGAGAAGTCATTGGTGACCCCAAACCTTATGTTCAAAGAAAAGAGACAAGAAACAATTAACTGTTCAAAGTGCAACAAAATTAAGGAGGAAACATTGATAGTATCTAAAAACAATTTTATTTTGTTTATTGCAGAGGTCATCAGTTGTTCAGCACAAACTACTATTAACGAACAGAGAGAAATAAAATCATTGCTAAGTCTGCTGAGAAATTCTTAGATATTAAGGAACTTATGTGGGAGTCTGTTAGAGACACTTTAAATGAAGAGACTCAACAATCTCAAGCATGGGTTGGATCAGGATAATGATATTAGTAGTTTTGCAGTGGAATGCGAGAAGCTTGATAGCAAATGGACAAGAGTTTAAGAAATATATAGATAGCTTAAGTGAAAAACCAAATGTGATTTGTGTGCAGGAAACATGGCTAATTCCTGAGTTAGACTTTGTGGTTAAAGGGTATACATCAATAAGGAGGGACAGAGAAACAGGAAGAGGAGGGGGGGTTGTAACCTTCATACAAAAAGCCATTCAATACAGAGAAATCAAAAAAGGGGAAAATCTAGAATATGTCTATATAGAGGTATGGTCTAATGAAGGCAATATAGGAATAATTAATTTTTACAACCCATGTAAACAATTACAATTAGGTCAATTGGCAGAAATATGGAAGGGCATAAATGGGAAGGTGATATGGTGTGGGGATTTTAATGTGCATAGTACGTTGTGGGGAGAGAGGAACAATGCTAATGGGGATGAGGTCTTAGAATTTATGGATGAGGAAGACCTAGTGTGCTTGAATGATGGTTCAGGTACTAGGTTGGATCATGCTAGAGGTACAGAATCTGCAATAGACCTTACACTGTCAACCATTTCTCTAGCAGACAAATGTGTGTGGGAAGTATTAAGGGACAGTACTATTGGTAGTGATCATATCCCAATTAAAATACAAGTGGGAATTGAATTTGCGACTGAGCTTGAAGTTAGCCATGAGAGATGGATGAAACATAAAGCAGATTGGGATAAGTTCAGAGAAGCCAGTGATGTATTGCTATCATTAGTGGATTCTACTAAAGGCATTGAAGAGTTTTGTAAAGATGTTAGTGCTGGCATACTCAGTGCCGCAAGCTTAGCCATACCTAAATCTAAGCCGAGACATCTAAGAAAAATAGCTCCATGGTGGTCAGATGAGTGTAAAAAAGCCATAAAAATTAGGAATAAAGCTTTTAGAGTTTTAAAAAGAAAGCATAACCTACAAAATTTGAATGTATATAAGAAAGCTCAAGCAATTTTAAGGAAGACGATAAGGGAAGCAAAGAGGAGCTGTTGGAGAAAGTTCTGTGACTCCATAGGAAGAATAACCCCAATTGAGAAAGTCTGGGGTATGATAAAGAAAATGAAAGGGAGTGGGAGAGAATATGGATACCCTGTGATGATGGATGGGCAACACGCTATCACCAGTAGTCAAGGTAAAGCAGAGTTATTAGCTGAAACTCTTAGTAGGGTGCATAGCTCTAATAACCTTAACCAGCGTGAAATTTCTGCCAGGGCAGAAATGGTTGAACAATATCAGCTTGGTCATGAAAGAGAAGAGGAGGTAGGAGAGGAAATGAATGATCTTTTCACAATCTATGAGATCAACAATGCACTGACAAAGCTAGGCAAATCCTCCCCTGGGGGGGATGGAATTTGTTATGCTATGTTGGAGAACCTAACTGATATAGAGAAAAAAGTGGTATTACATTTGTATAATAAGGTCTGGACAGAGGGAGTAATCCCAAGAGGATGGAGGGAATCTATAATTATCCCAATTTAAAAGCCAGGGAAAGATCCCAAGAGTCCTAATAATTACAGACCAATAGCACTTACATCTCAGTTGGGCAAAACTATGGAAAAAATGATAAATGATAGACTCACATACATAATTGAGACAAAGGGATTGCTACAAAACTATCAATGTGGTTTTAGAAGAGGCAGAGGGACAATGAACCCTGTAGTATATTTAGAGGATAGTATAAGGAAAGCACAAGTGAATAGGGAAACGGTGGTTGCAGTCTTTTTTGACATTGAAAAAGCATATGACATGATGTGTGTTGTAGGGTAGCCTCGTGGTTGGGAGAGTTAAACCAGACAGTGACGAAAATATAAGGGGTGAAGAATATACAGCAGGGGTCTTCAACCGGGGGTCCGCGACCCCTAGGGGGTCCGCAGAGGTACTGCAGGGGGTCCGCGAAAATATTTCGTTGGAGGCATTTTTTTTCTCTTCCAAAAAATAAAATTTGTCATAGTTAACATAGTGTTCAAAAGAAAATTGCTTCATATTCGTTTTTAAATAACACATTATAGGCTACCCATGAATCATGCGTGTGATCATATGATCCCTGTGTAACATTTTGCTAACCTATGCCAAAACACATTAGCATTCATAAATGTACAAATACAGGTCACCACTTCAGCCTGAGCCTGATGTGACACTGCCTCGCAAATTCCATCAGTCCTAGAATAGAGAAGCTCTGTTCCACTCACCAGGTTCAGTGCTCTCACTAGGACCTGGTAGCTGATCAGTTATCTTTAATTCTTCGTCCCACTAGGCCTATAATAAGAAATGTGACCCTTGTGATCTTTTTTTTATTAGAGTTGGATCATCGCGATTAAAGAACACTTCCCCCCGTGCGTTTTAGTTAAATAGCTTCGTATTCAGCAAACTCGTTCTTTTCATTCCGGGAGATAAATTACGTTTGATTCGTCTGTTCAGTGTCGGGACTGATGGACCCTGAACTTTGCAGGGGTATTTGTTCTGTGTGATGTTTTGCTTTGTTGTTTTTTTTTTTATGAGAGTCTGCGGTCTTTGAGCTTCAAGGCGTTCTGCGCGAATTCATTCATCCAACGTTCTATCACAATAAAACGATAACGATAATCTCATGTGTTTGTGTTTCCTTCTGAAAGACAAAGTTATTTTACACAAGAGGAAGAGGCTTTCTGTCTTTATCAGTTTGAGCTAATGAAGCTTTGCCTGAATTTAGCTGAATATATCCAGCTAGTTAACCCTTGTGACATTCATTCTGTTATAGGGCGAATTTATGCAACTATGTAAAGAAACAAGTTTAGAATGTGTGCGTTCGTGTGTGTGCGTGCATGCATGTAGGCACTCGACTGACGGTCCAAATGACGGCAGGATTTGAGGTGGGCCAGGTGTGTATGGAGTAAGATGGCTGTCAAAAAGTTTCTTTTCTCAACAAGTAATGCCTGTGAATGGGGCGATGACGTATTTTGACAGTTGAGTAACTTGTGCAAAGTGGTATCCATAATATTGAGGGGCGTATTGAAATTTTGATTTTGTAATTTTTGAATTTGCATTTTTTTTCCATCCGTATTCTGATGGATAACATACACACACTTTATTTTATGCATGACTGAACTCATTTGAGAAGTCACAAATGTTTATTTTATGCACAACTAAATCCGCACGTGTATCAAATATATGGACACTAATATTTTGGCAGCTGTCTTACCCCACAGGTGTGGGGGTCCGTGCTCAGTCGCTCTCACAGCCAAGGGGTCCTTGAGCTGAAAAAGGTTGAAGACCCCTGATATACAGTATATAAATTTATTTAACCAAAAAAAAACAAAACCAAGTGAGAAAAGTATATACAAAAATGTAAGAAAAAGAAATTCAAAAACATGACAAAACATACACAAAACAAATTAAAACAAAGTAGAAAAACTGTGAGTTGTCACACAACTTAAATAAACTACACAGATCACACAAAAAACCCCACAGCTCACACCAGCTTGGGTTACTGCACTACTGTGCCACAAACAAAGAGCCTGCTTCTAACAAAAAAGCTCCTCACTTTCCCTCCAAGAGGGTTTAAATAGACCATGTGGTCAACAAGGCAACCAATCACAGGGCTTTGCCCATCAGGCCACTAATAGCCAATCAATTAGGCATCCATGTGCCAATTAACTTATCCCTCCATGGGGAAACCTGCGCTGTGTGAAAATAAACTAAGGCCTACGTTTAAATGAAAAGTAAATACAAAGAAACTGAACTAAACTTATGTGCACCTAAGTAAGTCAGAAAACAAACAAAGCATAAAGCAAATCATATTTAAAGACAAAAATATAAATAAATAATAAATAAATAGTGCGGTGGGGTTCACACCGTCACAATGTGGAAGGAGGGTCTCCTGATTAAATTAAATCTTTTGGGGATAAGAGGAAGAATGGGTACATGGGTTAAGGAATTCCTTTTAGACAGAGTAATAATGGTCAGAGTAAATGGGATGTTTAGTGACCAATATCAGGTGGAAAATGGGATCCCACAAGGAAGTATAGTCAGCCCTCTGCTGTTCTCCATAATGATTAATGACATTTTTAAGGAAGTGGAGGGTCGGGTGGAAGTAGCACTGTTTGCAGATGATGGTGCATTATGGAAAGGAGGGCGAAACACAGAATATGTGGTGGATAAGATCCAGCAAGCAGCTGACCTAGTAGAGAAATGGTCTATACAATGGGGCTTTAGGATATCGATTGACAAAACTAAAACAATGTTCTTCTCAAAGAAGAAAATACCTACTGAAGTGAAGGTGAAATTGTATGACAATGAATTAGAAAGGGTTGACTCGTTTAAAGACTTGGGCATGTGGTTTGACAAGAGGTTAACATGGGCAACACATATCGAAAAGGTAATTGACAAATGCAAAAAAGTGATAAATGTAATGAGGTGTTTAAGTGGAGTGGAATGGGGTGCTAGTAGATCTGCTCTAAGAACAATTTATACTGGGTTGATCAGGTCTGTGTTTGCCTATGGATGTATAGCATATAGGTCTGCAGCCAATACTCAGTTAAATAGGTTGGATGTGATCCAAAATCAGGCATTAAGATTGTGCTGTGGCGCTCTTAAAACCACCCCAGTGGCAGCTATTCAAGTGGAAATGGGAAAAATACCTCTCCACCTCAGAAGAGATCAATTAGCTGTTGTTTATTGGGCAAACCTAAGAGGACATGAACAAAAACATATGACACAGCCAGTTTTAAAAGAATGTCAAGAACATGGAAAAACTCAAATTAAAAGCTTTGGTTGGGTGATTAACAGTAAAGTAACGGGAATAGGTATGAATGAAGTTGAAGTAAGCCCAACTGTACCTTTTCCAGATATCCCACCTTGGGCCTTTAAAGAAGTGTCTATTGACTGGGGGTTATTGGAGAAGAAACAAGATGATAAGATAGATAAATATGAGGCACAGAGTTATTTGATGGAAAAATATAGTGGGGATGTAATTCTGTATACAGATGCCTCTAAAAGGTCAGATAATAGACTAGGGGTTGCTTATGTAATCCCTAAATTAAAACTAGCATCAGGTCAAAGAATAAGCAATGACCTAGCAGTTTACACAGGAATTGATAGCTGTGTGGATGGCTCTGTTATGGGTGGAAGCTAATAGGCCAAGCAAGGCAGTAATTGCTTCAGACTCTAGTTCTGCATTGATCAGTATCCAACATCTCCAGTCAAAGTCAAGACAGGACATATTATTTCAAATAATTCGAGTGGCTAACAATATCATGAAGTCAGGTGTTAAGCTTACATTGGTTTGGGTCCCAGCTCATATAGGGATTGTAGGAAATGAAATGGCAGACAAATGGGCCAAGCAACCAGCTGGACATAATGCTATAGATATAGAATGTAAAATCAGTAAAGCAGAAATCAAGACCATGGCTAAGAGCGTAGTTAATGATAAATGGCAAGCAGTATGGGACAGTGTGCAGACTGGTAGACAGTATTATAATATACAAAGTAAAGTGGGAAAGGGCAGAAATGCAAGCAGAAATAAGAAGGAGGAGGATGTGATATCAAGAATGAGGTTTGGAAACACAAAACTAAACAACACTCTTTTTTATTATGAAGAAACATACTGATGGCAACTGTGATATATGTGGCAGTCCAGAGTCCATAGAGCATGTTATTCTTCAGTGTCCTAAATATCAGGATGACAGGCAAATATTAGTATCACAATTGCAAGGAAAGCAGATCCTGTTAAATTTACAAGACATTTTACAGAGGGGATCAGGTGAAATGTGTTTTAATTATGTCCTTGGCTTTCTGAGGAGAACAGGACTAGTGGACAGAATTTAATTAATTTTTATGTTTTTTCATTTTTAATTTATTTATTTTGATTGTTTGTTTCCTTTCTTTTCTTTCCTTTTATTATACCTAATTTAGAAATCTTAACTCTTGAACCACACCCCAGTCCAGTTGGTGGCGGTAATGCACCACTTAAGTTAGTTGCCAACCGCCATAAAACTCAAAGAAGAAGAAGCATCCATAGTTGATCACCCTTGATGTAGAACCTTTGACAACTGCTTACTGCTTGACTACCATGACCATACAACAATGTGGGACTACAAACAGTAGCCTATGCTGCTAACACCATGGAGTTGATGTCTAGTGACGGCAGATTGTAATTTTTCTGCATGGCTTTAGGCAGCTGGGGTTTCCTTGTGTTTCTTTATAGCCTATCGCTACGTGATGAGAAAATGTCATGTTTCAAATGTGAAGTGTTTACGAGGGGGAAAAGCGATGTTTTATTTGACAAATAAAACATCGCTTTTCCCCCTCGTAAACACGGTTTCCCCTACTTGGTAGACTAGCCGTTCATTCTCAACACATATCACTAGAACTTAAAAAAAATGTAGCAGCATTACAAAGCATCTAGTTCACGCAATTAAGCATAATCACGATCATTTCTGCTTTTCGCTTGCTCGTTTTGTCATCACTTGACTTTCTCAGGCACTAGTTTGACGGTTGCCACATTTACCGTATAGTCTGAGTTGCCATGTTCCCCGCATGTTCCTTAAGTGCTAACGTTAAACTGCTAACGTGGCGTGCTCTATATACAGTCTATGGGCGTGCTCAGGAGAACATTGTTCATGCCAACTGTATGTATATGTCCCGCATTCTGATTAGCATCCTAATCGCTTTTAACCCATTGCGCAAATGTTTAAATAGTTTCATCCCGGAATCAGCCCACATCAGAGGATCACATTCTATTAGCTTTAATAAGTCGGGCTATATTTAAACGGAAACTATCTGCACCAGAAACGCTAAAGTGGTGTTTCGTTCACACTTTGAATTCCGTATTTAGACGATTGTTTTGGAGTGAATGTCTGCGTGCCGACGGACCCTCCTTTTAAATCAAGGCAGCTCCTGTATGCTTATCACATAGAAGTGTATTGCCTAAAACGTTGTTTTGCGTTTTTAATCATTTACGCGGTGACACAAGATTGGAGCATTTTAAAGTTTTCCACTCTGGAGGGTGATTTTCATTTGTTTTGCGTTTTCTAGCCCCTAAACCCCTTTACCATGTAAACGATATGGACAACCGAAAAAATATGTTGTGCCCCTCAGCTACTAGCGACGTGAGCAACGTCCAAGGTTTTCCCTTCACTCCTCGTTAGTATAGTGGTGAGTATCCCCGCCTGTCACGCGGGAGACCGGGGTTCGATTCCCCGACGGGGAGATAATAACTTTTTCCATGATATTCCTATTCTAATGTTATTCATATTGTATCTAAGATATTCATATTCTAAATAAATATATAATTATAAAAATATTTAGCCTAAACTAACAAATGACAATACAAATTACTGGTCACATGACTCCTCTTACAGCACATGTGCTCCTGCCACACAATTCCTGTTAATTAAAGTGCATTTTCTCTTTAGCCACTATACTAACGAGGAGTGAAGGGAAAAGCTTGGACGTCGCTACTAGCTGAGGGGCACTTTACATGCAACATATTTTTTCAGCTGTCCAAATGTGTATGCATACATATATGCAAATACATGAAAATAAAATGCATATTGCCCAAAGGCAAAATTGGAACATAATAATAGAATAACTTGAGGCTGTATTCAAGGTGTAATGGGTCAGGATTCAAATAGATTCTGTAAGGAAAACACCTTCAATTATGAAATATTTGCAATGACGGGTTATTACTAGATGCATACAAATATGTGTCACATACTATAAATGTGCATGCTTTAATGCAGGTGATGAACCAACTCATTGGCAGAGATACAAAGTACAAGTGGCATTGTCCATAGATGAGAGTGAGAATGGGGTGTCATGTAGTGATGAGGAAATTTAAAGAAGGGCTAAGCAACGTTCAGTTTTTTCTCTCACAAGCTCCCTCTAAAGACCGCTGTATTGCATTGTATTGCACTGCATTCTATTGGAGGCGGTCCGCGCTGCTGAACATTGCAAGTGCTGTATCTACCGCTATAGGCCACGGTGGCGCCTAGCGATGTGAGCAACGTCAGCTACTAGCGACGTGAGCAACTTCCAAGCTTTTCCCTTCACTCCTCGTTAGTATAGTGGTGAGTATCCCCGCCTGTCACGCGGGAGACCGGGGTTCGATTCCCCGACGGGGAGAGAACTTTTTCCATGATATTCCTATTCTAATGTTTTTCATATTGTATCTAAAATATTCATATTCTCATTAAATATACAATGATAAAAATATTTAGCCTAAACTAACAAATGACAATACAAACTACTGGTCACATGACTCCTCTTACAGCACATGTGCTCCTGCCACACAATTCCTCTTAATTAAAGTGCAGTTTTCTCTTTAGCCACTATACTAACGAGGAGTGAAGGGAAAAGCTTGGACGTCGCTACTAGCTGAAGGGCACTTTACACGCAACATATTTTTTCCTAAACAGTATGAAACGGATTAATTAAATGAAAAATGTTGCATAGTGGGCCTTTAAGTCATAGTGAGAGTGAGTGAGTGGATGTGTAAAGTGAGTGAGTAAGTGGCAGTGTGGAGTGAAAGCAAGAGTTGGCTATATAATGTGACTTATTGAATATGAAGTCTGTTCTGTTCCAAGTTGATTTATTTTCAATTTATATCACAAATGACTACAAAACATATAGTTTCAGTCATTTTTTTAGGTGTGGTAACTCAATAAATAAGTTCAATTATCAATCATGAAAAATAACCAATAAACATAAACAGTCAATGGACAAAAAAAGTCAACCATCGACTTGTGCTTTTTCTTTAGGATGAACAAGCATGTAATGAGTCAGTCAATCAGATCTAATAAAAAAGGTCTTATTTATAATCAACAACAAATTCATTAGTGAATGAATGTCCTTTTATTGTCATTGTCACAGGTACAATGAAATTGAGAGATGTCTCTGGTCAGTGCATCTTCACATAAAATAATAGAATAGAATATAATCCTTAAGTGGTAATACACCCAAGCCACATGCAGACAGTCAACATACGTCCAGTTGATATAACAATGAAACAATCAATCAATCATGTAAGCGCATTCAACAAGACATGTCGCATCGCGTTTTAACAGCAAGGGCACAAATGAGCAACAGGGGCATGGAAAAACTCCCTATCAGCATTTTTTGTTTTGTTCTCGTTTTGGTGAAGGAAGAAACCCTGGGCAGTTCCGACGACTCAATGTGCTAACCCAACTGCCTAGGGCAAGTCCTAATCTCTAACATATTTGTAAGAAGATATGGTGTGAATATAGTCATGTCAGGGTTGTCTGTGGAGCTGGTGGTGTAGCGAAGCTGCCAATTTTTAGTTTGGTTTGCAAATCATTAAATAACCACATAACACTATAGTTCATCTCTTGCCACGCACTCCCTAGAGGCAAGGCTGCATCAATTAACACCGCTCTCGGGCCAATCGCGGTGATGGGCGCATGCGGAAGCGGAATACTTTTATTGAACGCACCGCAAGTGAGTGAGTGAGTGTGTGTGTGTAGGCCGGTAGAGTGTGTAGACGTGAGTTGTCGAAGGCAGTGGAGTTCCTGAGCAAAAGGAGACGTTTCTTTCTTTACAAACGTAACTAAAAGTAAATAGTTGATTCACGGTGCCGTATTTATCTCTGGAAACCTTAAGTTGGATTACACTGGAGCAAGCGACTACTGTTGTGGATTATAAGTGCCTTTCTAAACGGATGGATCTCTAACCCACGAAAGAGGAATTCAGACAGCGCTGGACTTGACTGGTTTGAAGACTTTGTCTGTCCCTTTGTCTTGTCGTTTAAGCCTAACGTCTGGAACCTAGAAAAGCCAATCTCCCTGCTCTCCAAAAAGTCCGCAGACACTCGTCTCACGCTAAACGCAGACACGATACATTCCTACCACACACCAATTCACCTACTCCAATTTCTCTATAACTCTCAAATCTCACTCAGTCTCTTCCATTTATTTTCCCTGAGCTAGGCCTACTAGCTAACTAACTTTGCTCCCTGGGTCTCATACGCCACGAACCTCAGTGGGTTTCTTTTCTTTTTTGTGTTTTTATTTATTTTTCTCTTTTCTAAACGTTACGTCTGGGTTTGAACTTCATTGACGTTGTGACCGTATGGACTGACATACCGCAGGCCGTACCTTTTTGTGTTTTTGAACTTTTGGGCTTATTGCAATGTTTGGTCGTGACGTTACTCTTGAGTTGTTGAACTAGATAGATAGATACTTTATTGATCCCCAAGGGGAAATTCAAGGTCCCAGCAGCTTAAAAAATCACACACAACATATACTACAGTTACTCAAAATAACAATAAAATACAAATACTGTGGGTAGAGATGCGTATTAATGTACTGAGGTACAGTATGGGGAGTGTGTCAAGGTAGTTGTGCAAATGAGACCAGTAGTGCAATAGTGCAAGGTTAAAAGTCTATTGACTAGCAATAAATATGTGCATATGTAAATGGACAATAAAAAATATCAGTATAGCAATAAAACAGTTCTAGTATAAGTATATGGACAATAAGATAACAATACAATTAGTGCAAGAATAAGTCTGTATAAGTCATATACATGTTCATGCATCAATCAAGTATGCAGGTCAAGTATGAAGTTACAGTGTGAGGAGGAGTTGTGCATGTGGGCTAATGTAGCCAGTAGGGTCCCTAGTCAGTGTCAACAATACACAGTATTGTAGAAAATGTCTTGTAATTGTATAAGAGTGTTCAGGTGCAGATAGACTATGCAGAGAAGTCCAACTCTCCTTTTCCTTTCAGTGAAGCATTGTAGAGTTGTATGGCCCTGGGTACAAATGACCTCCTAAGTCTGTCTGTTGTGCATGTCAGGGAGCGTAGTCTCCAGCTGATCAAGCTCTTCTGCTGCATGATAGTGTTGTGGAGTGGATGACAGTCATTGTCCAGGATGTTGAGTAGCTTGTTCAGGGTCCTCTTGTCTGATACTGAAGTGATGCACTCCAGTTCAGCTCCCACAACAGATCCAGCTTTCCTTACCAGCCTGCCCAGTCGCCCAGCATCCCTCTTCTTAGTGCTTCCTCTCCAGCATGCCACTGCATAGAAGAGGATGCTGGCAACAACAGACTGGTAAAACATCCAGAGAAGCTTGCTGCTGACGTTGAAGGACCACAGCCTCCTCAGGAAGTACAACCTGCTCTGCCCCTTCTTGTAGAGTGCTTCTGTGTTGACTGACCAGTCCAGTTTATCGTCCAGATGTATCCCCAGGTATTTGTATGTTTTCACCACCTCCACATTAACCCCCTCTATGGTGACTGGCACCAGGGCGGGCTTGGACCTCCTGAAGTCCACCACCATCTCCTTGGTCTTGGCAGTGTTGAGTTGTAGGTGGTTGAGTCTGCACCATTGCGCAAAGTCCTCCACCAGGCTCCTGTACTCCTCCTCCTGCCCATTCCTGATACAACCCACAATTGCAGTATCATCTGAAAACTTCTGCATGTGGCATGACTCCGTGTTGTAGCAGAAGTCAGATGTGTACAGGGTGAACAGGACTGGAGAGAGCACTGTTCCCTGTGGAGCTCCGGTGCTGCTGATGACAGTATCAGATAGGCAGTCCTTCAGTCTGACGAACTGTGGCCGCTCCGTCAGGTAGTCTGCAATCCAGGAAACCAGGTGGGCATCCACACCCATCTTCAGGGGCTTGTCACTCAGTCTGGGGGGTTGGA
>JAGFZM010001299.1:6578-19339 GCA_017657215.1 Limnothrissa miodon
CTCAGGTGAGTTTATGGGGTAGTGAATAGAGACTCAGGTGAGTTTATGGGGTAGTGAATAGAGACTCAGGTGAGTTTATTGGGGTAGTGAATAGAGACACTACTTTGAACTGTGACCTTACCTTGGTTACAAAACAATTGATTACTCATCCAATTATCTGTGTATGCATGCACAACACATACATAAATAATCAAAGATGTGTTTTGGCTCTCAGTTGTAGCCTTTATGATGTTTGTTAAATTAAACGTACATATCAGTACAGATTTGACACACACTCTCCCTCTGTCTTTAATAACATTACATTAGAAAAACTGAATGGCACCTACAGTAAATGACAGCAGTCATAAACATTGTGAATAATATGCTCTTGGTGTTCATAATGCATGTTATGTCATGTTTATGGTGGTGATGTCAACAGCCTCACAAAAACCCTATCTTGTTTTTAGTAGCATTTCGCACTGGGTGAAATAGCATTTCGCTTTGTTTTGTAAATGTCTGTATGAATGTCTTCCCAAGTTCAGGGACACATTTTACTTGATTTCATTTCTCCAATGTTGTATGTCTTATACCTGTACTGTGTGTCCCATGTATGTAATAATTTGCTTTGGCAACACAAATGTCTAATTATTTGTCATGGCTATAAAGCACTTTTGCAAAGGCAGTCTGTGTGTGTGTGTCTTGCAGGTGCCGATGTTCATGATGCATGTCATATGTTTATGATCTTATGTCTCATGCCAACAGACTCATTTAAACCATATTATGTTTTTAGTAGTTGTTAGCACTGGGTGAAACAACATTTAGCTTTGTTTTGTATGCGAAAAGGCAATTGTGTGTGTGTGTGTGTGTGTGTGTGTGTTGCAGGTGCCTGTGCACCAGAGTCTCAAGGACCTGCTGGTGTTGAGGGGGGGAACTCCAGCGGAGGGTGGAGGAGCTGCGGAAGGACGTCTCCTCTTCCTCCTCCTCCTCTTCGTCAGCGCAGCCTTCCTCATCCACACACACACAGGGAGCACCCATGCACACCACAGTCTAGACACACACACACACACACACACACAAACACACACACACACACACAAACACAAACATACTGGGAGCAACCATGCATACCACAGTCTAGACACACACAAACACACACACACCCAGGAAGCACCCGTGCACACCACGGTCTAGAAGAGACACGGTGGTTTGTGTACTGTAGTACACTTCTGCAATGGTCGTGTAACTTGCACGTCAAGGTGATGTGGCTTTGGTTCAGGTACTGAACCTCAACCTTAACAAACAAGCCAGTTTTGTTCCGATAACGAATGAAATCACACAGACAAACACACACACACACACACACACACACACAAACTAAAGTAGTTAGAGAATTTTGGATCCAGATATAGATTTACCAAAGTGCTCAGTGGGCTTTTATTATGCTGTGTGACCTTCAAGCATCTGGGGAGACCATAGCTGCTAACTTGGCTAGCTATTTTATTGGCTGTGATGCAGTTGCCCATTGCCAACTAAGTTAAATGGTAAACAGTTATGGTTTGGGAGACACACTCCATGATTTTGGCATTACACTTACGGATACGTCTGTATGGTTGGGGATACTGTAGGTGTGACAACATATTACCTGGTAATCACTTTTGTATATCATTCATGGCCTTGTCTTACAGTAACCAAAGCACAAACATCTCTTGACCTGTTACCCTGTGTTATGTTTAGCTTTATCATTATAATGTTATATCTTATATCTTACATTGTAAATACATATTATGTACATATTCTAAATTACAAAATGCTTTTATTGGCAGTATAAGCAAAGATGTCTCTTCTCGTTGTATCAAAACACTTATTATTTTTTTAACATAAGTTGTAAATGAATGCAAATGATGTGTATATTTTCCATTTGTTTTATCATTGGTCATAAAGTTTCTATCCTTTGACGATGCTGAAAATTACAATTCAAGACATGATTATTGTAATACTTTGTTGACCGAGAACTATTACAAAATATATGTCTGTGTGTGTGTGTGTGTGTGCGTGCTTGGCCACGCAGTTTCTATTCAATTCCCACCTCCTTCTATTGACTAGTACAAGTCAAAACAATTTTAAATATTCCTCCTAACCTATAACGACCTCAGTGGCCTTGCGTCAACACATTGAACATCTACTTGTCCTTTACTACCCTACCCCCAAGATTCCATTTACTCTAGTAAGTTTCCTTGGAATCCCTAGAATATAATGTGATGCAAGTTGCTTAGCCACGGGGTCTAAGCCCTAAATGCCTTTTTTTGTTGTGTACTGTGTGTGTGTGTGTGTGTGTGTGTGTGTGTGTGTGTGATAGGCCTACTTTTGTGTGGTGATTGTTTATTTTTGTGTGAGAGAGAGACTAAAGTTCTTATTCATTATAGACACAATATATACCTTTTAAAGCGACCTTTCTGGTAAATTCCACCAGATTTAACCTACTTAACTGCTAATCATGAAAGGCTAATCATTGAATTGTGATCTATAGGGTTGAACTATGCAATGAGATAACCCGCCTGTCAATTCTAATGAAATGAGTCACTGGGTGCAAGTCAGTTGAAGACCTAGCAGGACTCAACAGGCCACAGCTCCTCCTCCTCTAATGTGACGCATTACTACGCCATATTTCCTCTGTCTGTATCATCAGTTCTCAGAAGCCTCAGGAGAAGCCTTTTGTTTTGGACATAAGAGGCAACGTTTTCAAAGTCCAGCTGCCTTAGAACTGAGCACTTACGTCTACCATGACCTGTATGAATGAGGACGTACGTAAGATAGTTTCTGTTGTTGTATGTTGACCCGGAGGTATTCTGAATCTTGACGCCTGGTCATCGTCTGCCGGGAAACATCGGAATTATGGGGGACAAATGTGCAACGCATCCCGCAATTGATGCAGCCATAAATATGTCCGCAGGAGCAGCAGGTCTGTCTAGTGGATTTCTGTGTTATTTAAAAACTGAGCTGTATTTAGAAATGTTTTGTCAATATAATGTATTGTGTGTGTGTGTGTGTGTGTGTATATGTGGGCATTGTGTATAACTTTGTAAACAGTAGGCACTAACACTAAGAATGAAAAAAAAATAAAAAAATAAAAAAAAAATATATATATATATTTTAATGATAAGGATAACATCAGTTTTGTGATTTACGCACGAGTTTATACCAGATCTATGCTGATATTTATCTTTAGATTTTTAGTTTTTTCTCTTACATTTAACTTCAATATTCCAATCTCAGATGAAGGAATTAATGCCTACTTCTACTAATGTGTAAAAGTATTTTAAATTAATTGTTGAGATCTTTTTTGAAAGCAAGCAGAAAAATGTCATTTACATTAACACACAAAAAATAAAGTGTCTTTTTTCTCAGACATTGTGTCTGACCATTTTGCTCTCTAGGTGGTGTTGCTTGTGTCGTGAGTGGACAACCCTTTGACACGGTCAAAGTTAAACTGCAGACCTTTCCACACCTGTACCGTGGCTTCCTTGACTGCAGCCTGAGGACTTATCAACAGGATGGGCTCTCTGGTCTGTTTCAGGGCACTGGGCCTGCTCTGCTGGCTAATGTGGCTGAGAATGCGGTGCTTTTCGCCTGCTACGGCACGTGCCAACAGATCACCAGAGGCTTATTAGGACTTGACAAGGTGTCTGAACTAAGGTTTGTACTCAAAGATACTCATACAATTTTGAGATTTCATAAAAGTGGTAAAGTCAAGTCACACCGTACAGTAAGATAGAACCCACTTTCTGCTGAATCAACAGCCTACAAGAGGCTACCTGAAATAGTTAGACTACTATTATATTTTAGATAGGGTGTATTAGAGGGTTAGGGTGTGTACTTTCACAGTAACTTTCCCAACATTTTCTATCTGTATAAGAGTTAATTATACGTATAAGGTGTAAGATTCACACATGAAAGGGTTAAACTGATTAAAGTTTTTTCAGCAGCACCCAAAACCATTGTTTTGAGAATGCTTAAACCACTGCAAGGTGTCCCTGACTCCTTAAGGTTCTTATGTTTCAGTAGAACAGTTCAGAAGAGCTGTTTGTGCAGACTGAGAGTCAGTCTAGCTGAAGTCATCATGTTCAGTTAAAGGCAACTGAACTTCTTTTTTGAGCTTGAAGATGTTTCACTTAACATTCCATCCAGAAAGCTTCATCAGTTCTTGACTGGAGATGGGAATGACAGGAGTTTATATCTCCTGGGTTGTGGGTGTGAACTGTAGACCACACCCCTTATCATGTGATCACGACCAGTTAAACGTCTTGAACCTCTAAACAGAAGTCCAAATGCCTTTACTGAACGCTGACAACAACAATCTGGATGAATGAGAATCTTCAAAGACAGTCTAGCTGAACTATCCCATAATACTCCTTCCCCTGCTGTGCCAGTGACCTGCAGAATGCTGTGGCGGGATCCATGGCGTCTGTGTTCTCCTCCTTGGTGCTCTGCCCCACGGAGCTGGTGAAGTGCCGCATGCAGGCCCTGCAGGAGATGAAGAAGGAGGGGAGGACCTCGCTAGCCTCCCGTGCGTAAGTGTGAAGATAATATTCCAGACGGCCTGTACACTGTAAAAAAAATACACACTTTCAACTACAAAACTAACAAAAGTTAGTGTCCAGGCTTTTCAGTTGACTAACACTGTTTTTTTCTGTAAAGGGTGAACTTGTACCAATGTGGACATTTCAACTTTTCATTGCATAACTATTTATAAGGCAAAGATTTGACGATATTCGGTGTGAAATGTGCAAAACTGCTACCCTCTTACACGCCAAACCCATCTTCTTAGATTTTTCATATACTTCCATGTATATATATATTTTTTACATTCACATAAGCTTCTAATGTGTTATTTGTACATTATTAGCTTCCGTATTTATGAAAGGTGCAATCGGCGATGTTATGCAGTATGTAAACACAACACTTTTTGTAACATAAAAATAATGTCACCTCATGATCTCTAGCCTTTCATTCACCCAAGTGAGGTGACCATTACAAAATCTGGTCTATTTACGATACCCAGGCTGGGAAAACTAAAAACAAACAAATGAGGCAAGCCTACCGAGCAAACAACAACACAGGCCTTTCTCACAAGGACTTTAGGCAGGGGTGAGCTAGCACTTTGATGTGTTTCGTTTGGTCCAAAGGGTGTATCTAACATAGACTTTGGTTAAAAAAAACATGACATGAACAGAAAATATGAAAACGAAAACAAACGTGATTTAATCAATAGATCATATTGCCTTTGGAACTCTGAACTCTCTTAAAACATCCACTAATTTCAACAGAATAAACATCTGGTATAAATCAATAGCACCTATAGTAACGAGTGTCTTTACCTCAGTGTTTGATACAGTACTAGGTCAGGGTACTTTCCTCAGGCTTCAGTCACTCCAGCTAGATTTTGAAGTAAACAGAAATGGAATTCAGAACCAACAGGTTTAAAGTTCAAACTAATTGACCACCCAATGTAAAATACATATTGAGAGTGTCTAATCTTTGCACAAGGGGAGTCTGGTCCATCCAATGTTTTTGTTTTGTACAGATATGGCTGTAACAAATGATTGCTACTTTTCAAGTTGGAAAGAGGTGTTTAAAATAGGATCAGCTCTTTGCTGATAGACTTACTTCACTTTTCTAGTCTGCATTCACAACACCTCCCTGCATTTGTGACTATCGGCTAAAAAAACTTCTGGAGACAACAAGCTCAAAGAGATAGAGCCCAGCTCAGCGCAGTAGGGTGATGATAATCCAGAGAAGCACTGTGGATTGATGATAATCCAGACTAGCACTGTGGATTGATGATAATCCAGACTAGCGCTGTAGGGTAACGATAATCCAGAGTAGCACTGTGGATTGATGATAATCCAGCCTAGCACTGTAGGGAGATGATAATCCAGACTAGCACTGTAAAGTGATGATAATCCAGGCTAGCACTTATTTTATGCATGTGTACATTGTTTCAGGGTTTATAATTAGTGGGCCATTATTCTTCTACAGTTTGACTCTTGTACTAATCCACTCATTTCAGCATAGCCTAATATATAGCTGAATTGCAGCCACAGACACTATTCAGCACCAGTATTCAATTAAATTCAATTTTATTTGTATAGCACTTTATACAAATGTCATATCTTATAGCGCTTCACAGCAAAGAGCACCAATGAACAAAAGGGGCAAGGAAAATTTTTTCATCTTGTTTATGAAGAAACCTTGGGCAGGTCTACGGCTCAAGGAGCTCACCCAATGGCCTAGGGTCATGCAGAGATCGGTGCAGAAAAGGGCACTATAAATAAAGTGTATCATTATTATTATTTTTCTATTATTAATGAGTATTACTCAGTATTAATAGTGGTAATGAATGAGTATTCCTCAGTATTAATAGTAGTAATGAATAAGTATTCCTCAGTATCAATAGTAGTTATGAATAAGTATTCCTCAGTATTAATAGTAGTAATGAATAAGTATTCCTCAGTATCAATAGTAGTAATGAATAAGTATTCCTCAGTATTAATAGTAGTAATGAATAAGTATTCCTCAGTATTAATAGTAGTAATGAATAAGTATTCCTTTGTATCAATAGTAGTAATGAATAAGTATTCCTCAGTATTAATAGAGGTAATGAGTGAGTATTCCTCAGTATTAATAGTAGTAATGAAGATAGATAGATAGATAGATAGATAGATAGATAGATACATAGATAGATAGATAGATAGATGTAGATACTTTATTGATCCCCAAGGGGAAATTCAAGGTCCCAGCAGCTTAAAAAATTACACACAACATATACTACAGTGTACACAGGATGATTAGAAGCAGATCAATAAGATAAAAATAAAAATAGCCTAATAGTATAAAAAATTACAGAATCAGTGCAAGGATAAGTCATATACGGGTTCATGCATCAGTCAAGTATGAAGGTCAAGTATCAAGTTACAGTTAATGTTATTGGTCAAGTATGAAGTTACAAGTATAAGGAGGGGTTGTGCATGTGGGCTAATGTAGCCAGTAAGGTCCATAGGCAGTGTCTACAATACACAGTATTGTAGAAAAATGTGTTGTAAGTGTATAAGAGGGTTAAGGTGCAGATAGACTATGCAGAGAAGTCCAACTCTCCTTTTCCTTTCAGTGAAGCATTGTAGAGTTGTATGGCCCTGGGTACAAATGACTTCCTAAGTCTGTCTGTTGTGCATGTCAGGGAGTGTACAATAGTCTCCAGCTGATCAAGCTGAATGAGTATTGCCCAGTATTAATAGTAGTAATAAATAGTATTCCTCAGGTCTGCCTGTGCTGTGGTGAAGAGTATCCTTCAGCAGGAGGGCCCTTTAGGCCTGTTTGAGGGCATGACCAGCACCTGGCTGAGGGAAGTTCCTGGTTACTTCTTCTTCTTTGGTGGCTATGAGATCTGCAGGAGTCTTCTCAGAAAGCCAGGCCACACCAAGGACGAGATGGGTGAGTGTTCAACTATAAAACAACGGAAGTTAATGGAGTAAAATAAAATATGAATTTGTAACATTAACTGGTAACATGACAAAGCCTAAGACAAACTCTTTTATTAATAGATACACACACACAGACACACACACACACACACACACACACACACACATAATAAATGCACATTCATGAACACACACAGCAACAACAAAAAATGTTAAATACACATGAATATATTCAAAAAGTACTCCTTCCCTTACAAGCATACACAGATACTACTGTTTTTCTATGGCATGGTTCCAGTTTGACTCTACAGTACACACACACACACACATACACACACACACACACACACACACACACACACGCACACTGTGCCTGTGCACGTTACTGTTTGTCCTGTCTTGTCTTTTCTTTGCATGGGACAGTAAGAAATGTCATTTAGATTCCTTTGTGTGTCCAGTACATGTGAAAAAATAAAACTGATTTTGAAAAGCCCTATAAAACACACACACACACACACACACACACAAACACACACACGCTGACACCTCAACCTTCCTCTGATGTGCAGATGCTGCTCGGCTTGTGATCAGCGGTGGTGTTGGTGGAGCTTTCTTTTGGCTGGCCGTGTACCCCATCGACTCGGTCAAATCCCGTATCCAGGTGCTGTCTATGGCAGGCAAACAGGCAGGCTTCCTCATGACCCTGACCAAGATCATACACACGGAGGGTAAGGGGCAAACCAGACTGGGTTCAACTCTATAATGGCCATTAATGTGGTGGGCATGTACTGTATATCTTAGTAACCTCGGTGTCACAAATAGTTCTTAGTTACACCTAAAGCCATCTGCCATCAAAGGTAATCAACCTTAAGCGTAATGTCTGCACTGATGCACTGAAGCATCGGTCCCCCTTTACGTTTGATGGTGTTTGTGTGTGTGTGTGTGTGAGTGTGAGTGTGTGTGTGAGAGAGAGAGAGAGAGAGAGAGAGAGAGAGAGAGAGAGAGAGAGAGTGAATTTGTGAAAAAAAAAAAAAAAAAAAAAAAAACACTTTCAACTAACAAAATTTAGTGTCTGGGAGAGTTAACTGAAAGTAGTAAAGCAGCCTGGACACTAACTTTTTGTTAGTTGAAAGTGTGTTTTTTGTCTTGAGTGTGTGTGTGTGTGTGTGTGTGAATAAACATTCCCATATGAAATCTGTTGTGGACCGAAACAAGCAAACAACCTGATCGCCCGCAGGTTTCCTGGCCCTGTACTCCGGTCTGACCCCCACCGTCCTGCGT
Organism: Limnothrissa miodon; assembly: GCA_017657215.1. Classification (NCBI taxonomy): domain Eukaryota; kingdom Metazoa; phylum Chordata; class Actinopteri; order Clupeiformes; family Clupeidae; genus Limnothrissa; species Limnothrissa miodon. The sequence continues at coordinate 15,317 of JAGFZM010001299.1, forward strand.
GCCTTCCCCTCAAACGGAGCTCTGTTCCTGGCCTACGAGCTCACCAGACAGGCCCTCTCCAAGCACATCTCCACTGCCTGAGGAGACTGAGAGAGAGAACACACACACACACACACACACACACACACACAGTCCTGCGTGCCTTCCCCTCAAACAGAGCTCTCTCCTGGCCTAACCCTAGCTGACCAGGCAGGTCCTCTCCAAGAACATCTGCACTGCCTGAGGAGGCTCTGAGAAAGCACTAGTGTCTATTGGGACTGAAAAGTCAATGTGTCTGGTAAGATGGACACTGGATGTACTGCAGTAATGGACAGCGGTCTGCTTGATGTCTCTGACGAATCTCAGCGTGTCTGTAGATACTGTATGTGTGTGTTTGTGTGTGTGTGTGTGTGTGTGTGTGTTGCCCCAGTATCTGGTGGACATGGACAGAACATGGGCAAGCACGCTGGCATTAGACCCCATGAAATTGCTTATTGTCCATATCACACACACACACACACACACACGCATGCCTACACAGACACACACACACACACACACACACATGCCTACACAGACACACACACACACATGCCTACACATACACACAAACACACATGCATGCCTACACAGACACACACACACACACACATGCATGCCTACACAGACACACACACACACGCCTACACACATCACACACAATCACATACACATTCATGAACACACACCTAACCACACATTTTTTGTGTGTCAGGTATAAACAACAACAAGAAAAACTACACATTAATATACTCCAAAGCACTCCTACCTTTACAAACATACTGTACACAGACACCAATGGTGCTTTTTCATGGTGTGGTGTAGCTTAGACTCTACAGCACACACACACACACACACACATACATTAGGTGATGGACTGCCTATGGTGCTAAATTATCAAATTGACTGTACTTTAGACATTGAACAAGCTGTAAATATACTTGAACACTGTCCATTTATTACTGTAAGTTAGGCCATACATTCCTACACATACTAATACTTGCATTCCTAATGACCCTGACAGGAGAAGAGACACAAAAAAATGTATTATCCATTATTTACACAAGAAATAACTAGTGAATTTCAAGGCAATGCGTCTGTGAAGATTCTCATTCATCCAGGTTGTGGTAGTCATATTGTTCAGTGAAAGAAAACTGGTCAGTTCAACGGTCAGTTCATTCAATGTCATAGAACACGTTTTCTGACCATCAGAAATTGTTCTTTGAGACTCATTAATGGCGTATGCGAATTTGTGCATCTGAAAGTGACCCAGGAGCACTGCTAAAGCATCTTATAGAGTTAGCAAGTCAACCACTTCATTCTGTGTGCTGCGGGTTTGCATTTTACTACTTCCGGTTCTAAAGGGAAAACTCCCTATGGAAAAATGAATGGCTCAATTAACAAAACAACATATGCAGCAGTGGCTGAACTGTGAGGCATTCGTTTTTCATCAATAAAATGAGTAGCAACATTGTCTGGGTGTGTTTTTTAGATGTGATGTAACGATGATAAATGACTGTTGCTATCCCTCTGCAAACAGCAATAACATAAGAACTACTTGGAGTTGTCTCTTACCTTTCATGTCATTTTCAAAAACACAACGGTAAAATTATTTAAAATACTATATGTTCTGTATATACAATGATTCAATGTTTGTTTACAACGATTACAGCGGTTAACAATTGGTAAATCTTTCACAAAGCTTGTTTTAAAGAAGGGCAAAGCAACGTTCTGTTTTTTTCTCTCACAAGCTCCCTCTAAAGACCGCTGTATTGCATTGTATTGCACTGCGTTCTATTGGAGGCGGTCCGCGCTGCAGAACATTGCAAGTGCTGTATCTACCGCTATAGGCCACGGTGGCGCATTCTACACCGTCCGTTTGCCGTGTAATGACTCATTTTAGCATCCTAAACAGTATGAAACGGATTAATTAAATGAAAAATGTTGCATAGTGGGCCTTTAAAAGACTGCACAATATCGACTTAGCCCAGTGATAGCAACATCTTATTTATTTTGTCATTAGACAAATTTGCAAACCCGTCGTCCATAACATGTTTTTTAACATTCTCCATCGAATGCGGAGGTTGTCTACTCACATGCTTTTGCTCAAACCTTATTTGAGACGGGGCTGCAAAATTAACATTGTATTTATTTCCCATAGGGGCTGCCACCTTAGGACCCGGATGTCGTTAAATGCTAACAAGAAAAACTACAGACTTCCGGGTTACTTGCCAACTCTATTCAGGCTCATTTAAAAGGCTTAGAATGAAACGATTTGTATGGAGGTTGAAATTGTTACAGTTTTGCTTATCGTATTAGTTCAATTCAATTCAATTCAATTTTATTTATATAGCGCATTTTTACAAAAGGCATGTCACAAAGCGCTTAACACAAGAGGCCCAATGAGCAACAGGGGCAAGGAAAAACTCCCTCGCAGCGTTTTTTGTTTTTACTTGTTATGGTAGAGGAAGAAACCTTGGGCAGTTCCGACGGCTCAAGGGGCTAACCCAACTGCCTAGGGCAGGTTTTCAGTCTCTGAGATGGTGAGTAGTCCACTATTATTCCATTAGATACATATTACAAGAAAATTTTGGTAAATAAAGTACAGTAATATAGGAGTCCCATTAGAATCCCAGGATATTGTCCCATGTCATTAGGCGCAGTCAAGCCAGGGGCCAGCTAGAGGCTGTAACAATCATGTCAGGGTCATCTGTGAGCTGAAGGCAGACCGCCCAGGAAGCCAGAGATGCAGGATCAGGCAGTGGAGGGCAGGGGTGACCCTCAGCAGGGAGGCAGTGGCATGGACAGTGGAGTGGGTAGAGGACCATTCAGGAGTGCCGCCGGATCACGTTGGAAGAAGGTCCCAGGAGAACCCAGGAGGTGCAGGCGCAGGCAGTGGAAGGCAGTGATGACTCACGGCAGGGTGGTAAAGGCATGGAAAATCAGAGAGGAGATGAGTTAGTCAGTTTTATTGTCAATTTCTTCACATGTACTAGACATACAAAGGAATCGATATTACGTTTCTCACTGCCCCCTTGCGTACATTAATCAGACAATAGGACATAAACTATAAAGTGCACAATAAACAACATAATCTATATTCACAAGACCACACACTAGCGAGACAATTGAACCTCTATTTTTAAAACCACCAAAACTTTGAAAACATCTTACTATTTTGGAAATAGGGTTGTGACGTTCGCGAACAAACCGAGTCTTTTGAATGGCTCATAACAGAACGATATGAGCCGAGTTGCGGCTGGGGGGGAAACGTTCTTTCTGTAGTTATTTTTTTCATATGCGTGTTTCACACAAATTAGCTCCTCTGCGAGACAGAACAATCACAGAATGTTCTTTTGTGAGACTGTTCTTGTATAGAAATTTTTCAATTTTTTTGTTTTGCAGCCCACTTAGTTATTGTTCATTCAAGGCTACGTTTACAAATACCTGGGTATTTTGATAAACAAATATTCTCTTCCCTCCGTTTTCCAAAATAATTCCGTGCATACACCATCTTTTCCCAAAAAGTTTCTGTTTACATTAAGCTGCATAAATATGCTGTCGAGAGCCGTCATACCAACGCTAAGCCTATGGGCCCCAGTGTAGGAAGAAGGAGAAAGCTATACAAGCCAATCAGAAGCCTCACGCCATTCCTCCGGGACAACCACCTCATTTTCAAAGTTCTCCCACCAGACAGCAGTCCGCCCAGGACGACCCAAAACCTGCGGCGCTGGTGACGCATGTAATACAGGACATGTATTTGCACATGTAAACTTGCTAAAAGTGCTCGCACCAATAAAATTTGTATCGCTGCTCTGAATGCTTCCATGGTTATGGTCATACCAAATGTAAAAATGTCGCAAGTTTGGCGTGTATACTGCCTAAAACTCAGTTTTATCTGTTTTTCACAGTTTGCACGCAAACACGAATACAGAATTTTCCAAAATCTCCACTTTTGCCTGAGTTTTTAGAAAGAATCTTTTCAGAGGTTTGTGTGCAAATGAA
>JAGFZM010001300.1:565-28079 GCA_017657215.1 Limnothrissa miodon
GTGTGTGTGAGAGAGAGAGAGTATATGTGTGTGTATGTGTAGTAAAAAAGTTAAGATGTGAGTGTTGGAGGGTGAATATGTCCAAAGTCATTGAGGTGTGTGTTCAAAGTTCGAATGGCTTGGGGATAAAAACTTCTTCTGAGTCTCTCAGTTTTAGCCTTGTGACTACGTAGACGTCTTCCAGATTTTAGAGGTATAAACAAACAGTTATTGGGATGAGAGGAGTCTTTCAAAATCTTTTGGGCCCTACGAAGTACTCTTCTTGAATAGATATCTTGGAGAGCAGGGAGATGAGTTCTGCTTCAGCTGAACGCACTACTCTCTGTAGAGTGCTACAATCTCTGACTGTGGTGGTCCCATACCAGGTGATGATGCTACTTGTTATAACACTTTCAACAGCTGACGTGTAGAAGGCCTTTAAGATGGACGTTGAAACCTTGAATTTCCTTAGTTGACGAAGGAAGTATAGTCGTTGTCTGGACTTCTTTAGAAGATGTTGGGTGTTAACAGTCCATGTTAGATCTTCAGTAATATGAACACCAAGGTATTTAAAACAGGTAACTTTTTCTACAGGCTGCCCAGTGATCTTAAGTGGGGTGTAACTGTAGCTCTGCTGCCTCCTATAATCCACTATCATTTCCTTGGTTTTACTGACATTTAGTGTCAAGCTGTTAGATTGACACCACTGAGCCACCTCCTCAACCTGATCTAAATAGGCCTGCTCATTATTATTACTAATAAGTCCCATGACCACTGTGTCATCTGCAAACTTGATGATTGAAGTTTGGCTACTATTTGCTCTGCAGTCATGCGTGTAGATGTTGTAAAGCAAGGGGCTCAAAACGCAACCTTGTGGTGCACCTGTGCTAATGGTCAGTGTCTCAGAAGTCACACCAGCCACTCTAACCACTTGTGGACGGTTGGTGAGAAAGTTGTGTATCCAGTGACATAACGTGGCATTCAGTCCCAGGGCCTTCATCTTTGTGACTAAGGTTAAAGGCACAATTGTGTTGAATGCTGAACTAAAGTCAATGAACAGCATCCTCACATAATTCCCCTGTCCCTCCTCTAGGTGAGTTAAGGTGGTGTGCAGGAGGTTTGATATGGCGTCCTCTCTTGACCTGTTAGCCTTGTAGGCGAATTGGAGGGGATCGAATGAACTTGGGAGTGATGCGCAGATGATGTTTTTTACAAGCCTCTCAAAACATTTCATCACAGTAGATGTTAATGCCACCGGGCGATAATCATTAAGGCATGATGGATTCTTATTTTTAGGCACAGGAACAATGATGGATTGCTTAAAGCAAGCTGGGACTGTACCTTGAGCCAACGATTCATTAAAGATGTAGGTAAACACAGGGGCCAGCTGAGCAGCGCAGGTTTTCAGGACCCTATTGGAGATGCCATCCGGTCCAGAGGCTTTTCTGTTGTTAACTCTCAAAAAGACATTGCACACATCTTCCTCAGAGAGGCAGGAAGGTGTATCCCCACTAGCATCCCACACAGTCTGTACAAGATCCTCTTGCCTATTAACATCAAAGCGAGTATAAAAAGCATTGAGTTCATTAGGAAGAGATTTACTCACACTTGTCATTGAAGGGGATTTAGTTCCAAAACCAGTGATGTTTCTTAGCCCCTTCCACACACGTGCTGGATCACCTTCCATGAAATCAGCTTCAACCTTGTCCCGATAACGTAACTTTGCATCTTTTATAGTTCTCCTTAAACTATATGCTGCTGATTTGTAATCTGACATATCACCTGAAATAAGGCCAGTTTTATAAGTGATGTTTCTTTTCTTCAATGCCATTCTTACTTCACTATCCACCCATGGCTTCTGGTTAGGGAAGTTACGAATTTTAACAGATGGAACGATAGAATCCGTTAGCACGTTAATGTAACTCAATACCACCTCAGTAAACTCATTTATGTCAGCAGAGGTCGATCAGAACAGCTCCCAATCTACGTTGCTAAGGGCGTCCTGTAGCATGGCTTCCGATTGGTCGGTCCAGCGCTTCACCTCCTTCGTCACTGGGGATTCCCTCTGACTTCGTTGTTTATATAATGGTAGCAAAAAGACAGCTATATGATCAGATTTTCCAAAAGCTGGTAGGGATTTGGCTTTATAACTCTCCTTGTACTGTGTATAACAATGATCTAGTATGTTGTCACCACGCGTGGGAAAGTGGATGTGTTGAATAAACTCAGGCATGGACCGGTTAAGATGAACTTTGTTAAAATCACCTGCCACAATGAGCGCAGCCTCCGGGTGCTTCTGTTGTTGTCCATTTAGTACTTCATGCAGTTCTGATACAGCAATGTCGATGTTGGCTTGTGGAGGGATGTAGACAGCAGTTAATATTACGCACGTAAACTCACGGGGTAGATAGAAGGGGCGGCAGCCAGGTGTTCCAGATGGGGGGAGCATGACTTCGAGAGAACGGTTACGTTTCTTGGATCACACCACTTGCAGTTCGTCATGATGCAAACACCACCACCTTTCGATTTTCCAGACTCCTCAGACCTGTCAGAGCGCGTAACTGAGAAAAACTCCGCCGGAGTAATGACACAGTCCGGTACACAGCTGGTTAGCCATGTCTCTGTAAAGCAAAGAATATTACAGTCCCGGATGTCTCTCTGAAACTGTATTCTTGCCCTAAGTTCATCCATCTTGTTCTCAAGAGATTGAACATTTGCCAGAAGAATGCTAGGCAGTGGAGGCCTGTGGGCTTTTTTCCTCAATCTGTTTCGGGCCCCAGCTCTCTTCCCTCGATGTTTTCTCTTCCTGCATCTCAGAGGTGCATCATCTCCATGGTTCCGAGGAGCATTTCGGAGAATCTCAGTCGCCCAGGTGGAATCGCCGATTAAAACATCACGAAACAAAAAAAGGCACTTCACTACCGATGTTTTTGAGTGTAATACCATCATACGCAATTAAGGCCGACAATAGGGTAAAGAAGTTAAATGTTAATAAACAATAAAAAAGTAAATAGATGCACAAATAAGACGGAGCAACCAGAAAGGCGTCGGCGCCATGGCAACCCAACCCAACCCAACTGAGCTTAGAAAAAATGAAGATAGAACAGACAGAGGAGGTAAAGACAGGGAAGTAGCCTGAAAGACACTTGATCAGTGCCATAACCTGAAAGACACTTGTTGTAAATGGCTGTCATATATTCTTATCTTAATATAATTGTAAAAGGTTACTTGTTTAGTAATATGCTTATTAATATGCTTAGTAATAGTAAATGGTAAGATTTGTTAAACTATTTGTAAGTATAATGCCTTAAGCCTACTTGCACTTTTTTTTTTTACTTAACATTACCTTATTGTTTAAAATAGTTCTTTTGTTGTGCATCTGCACTTTATTGTTGTCAACGTCTATGCATGGGACAAGTGTGAAACGTAATTTCGATTCCTTTGTATGTCAAGTACATGTGAAGAAATTGACAAATAAAACTGACTTGACTTTTGTGTGTTTGTGTGTTCTGATATGTTTTTTTATTACTACTAACATTTTAAGAAGTATTACTTATTAGGTTGTTGTTTAAAGCAGTGTAAAAAACCACTGTATCACTGTATGACATCAAATAGTGTAGCTAATTAAATGACTATAAGAACTTACCAGCACAAGAGAAGGGGAAAAGGCTGAGAAGGATCAAGAAACTCATCAATTCTTTAGCCATGATGTGGGGTCTCCTTTGCCAAGGACTTTATTGTTACCATTCAAAATAACTTTCCACAATAGTTGGGTCTACCCCAGCAGTCTAGAGTCTTCTCCCGTGTAGAGCCCAACACTACCTTTCTGCAAGAAAGGGTATGGAATAAATTCAAAGTATGACAAGAGCATTACCATGGGTGGAGCCAATATAGAGTCTGTGAAGCAGATGTGACACAAATAACAAAATGGGATCAAGTTACAACTCACCAGCTCATATGATGAAATGTTTTACACCAAGTAAACTGGACTTTACATTTTCTATATAACAGAAGGTCCAGTTTATTTTAGTGTAATATATGTATGTATATAAATGATACATTATACTTACAAAACAATGAAGGGGAAAAATTTATTTCAGGTGTGCTTAAGAAAACAAATATCTACACCAGGAATTATAATAACCCTTCCAGACCCCTAAGGTCACAGAATTCTGGCTCCAAGTAATTCCTAAAATATCAAAATCCACAATAGGAGAAGAGCTTTCTGCTATCTTGCGCTTGTCTTGTGGAACAAGCTCCCCTCTAATATTCGCCAAGCGGACACTCTAAACACCTTTAAGTCTGGACTCAAAACTTTTCTATTTACTGACCCCTTTAGTTAGGGATTGTGTATGGTAAACCCCCCCTCCTCATGGTATTATTGGAAAGGACTGCCTCTGCTGTAAGCTCCTGTCTAGGGCTTGGTGGCCACTAACCATTCCTTTGGTGGTGCTGGCTTGCCATACATCATACCTTAGTTATGCTGCTATAGCTTAATGTCGCCACAAAGCCACCTATCTGTCAAGCCGTACAACTTTCACTCTGTCTCTCTCCTCTCTCTCACTTCTCCACTTCTCTCTCTCTCTCATCACTTAGCCAACACCTGTATGGCTGCACATGCAATATAACGCACACATTCTCTGAAATCTAATGGAGATTGTTTTAACTCATCTCCTACTTCTGCCTTCCCATGCCATTACCGCCCTGCTGTGAGTCATCCCTGCCTTCCACTGCCTGACCCTGCGCCTCTTACCTCCTGGATGGTGCCCAACCAACCTTACCGAATATGCCACCCTGCTGAGGTCCTTCCTCCACCATTTGATCCGGCGGCACTCCTGAATTGGTCCTCAACCCACTCCACAGTCCACGCCACTGCCACCCTGCTGAGGGTCACTCCTGCCTTCCCCTGCCTGATTCTGCGTCTCTGGCCTCCTGGGCGGGCTGCCTCCAGCTCACGCACAACGTCCCTGACATGATTGATACAGCCTCCATCTGGCCCTTTGGCTTGACTGCTCCTAATGATATGGAACTATATCCTAGGATTATAATGAGACTCTTAGGGCTGTGCAATTAATCGAAAAGTAATCGTAATCAACATTCAAAACCTATAATCAATCAAAATTTCCCAGGTCAATTATTTCAATTACTTTCTCTTTTAAAAACACTACTGCATGTGGAGTCACCTGATCCCGCTCCGTTCTGCAGAGCAACTTGTACCAAAGACAAAACTTGTCAGTGAGCTGAGGGCAAAAAAATGAAATCGTTTTTGTTTGCCTTCATCTGTTTTATCTGTCTTAATCTGTTTTGAGGAGAATTCACTGTTCTGTTCAATAAATGCAACAGATTTCCAAAGTAAATGGATAATGGTGTAAAATAATCGTGATTTCAATCATGACCAAAATAATCGTGATTATGATTTTTTCCATAATCGAGCAGCCCTAGGGACTCTTATGTTGCTATATTAACCCCACAATTGACTAATGGTGAACTTCTCACCATCTGAGAGACTGAAAACTGAAAAAAGTTTTGCCCCTGTTGCTCATTGGTGCTCTTTGTGTTAAGCGCATTGAGGACATGCCTTTTGTAAAATGCGCTATACAAATAAAATTGAATTGAATTGAATAACATGTTCTACTGGTTATACGTCTGTGAAGAGTCTCATTCATTACTACTGGTTAATTCTTAGGTTCTACCCCTGCCAAGAACACACCCCGTCTGTGTTTGTGCAAGGTGTGGCAGCATGTCATTTAAAATGAAAGACCCACATCAGCCTTTGCATGAAACAAGGACAAATATTTGCATGGTAATTTGCTGATGCAGTACTTGGGCCTTTGGCCACAGCATTTCCTGTGGCCATTTCTCTGCAGTTCCCACATGTGCACCATAGAAGAGCATTGTGCTATCCAATGGAGGTAGGGCATCAGAAACTAATCCTGGGTTCCGGGAGAAGAATCGGGTTGCAAGTGCTCGTAGGTCTATTTCCTAGGGTTAGGGTTAGTTGCGTCATTCCCTGAAAGAGTTCCTAAGTAAACATAACAAAATAATGTTTGATATTTACATTTGATTAAAACTACAAAAGATGCTGCCATTGATTCAGATGGTGATATCTTATTACAAGTCATAATGTTGCTGCAGTCTATCTATCAAACGTTTAGCGTACTCTGGAAACACAAAGCTCTGTCTGTACCCAGCGGTCATTTCGGAGCGCCTGAACTCTGCCCTCCTCCTCTGCATCACTGCCTCCTCTCCTTCTCCGTTCTTTGTATCTCTACCTTCTCTTCTTCTCCTTCCTCTGCCGCCACCTCCAGCACGGGGACCTGAATTATCTCCACCTCTTGCTTCTCTGCCACCTTCAGGACCTGCACTATGTCCTCTTCCAACTCTCTGACCTCTGTCATCTGGTGCTGGGCCTGCACTCTTTCCTCTTCCACCTGAGGCACTCTCTTCCAGCTCTCTGCCACCTGGTCCATCTCCTTCCTCTACATTCTCTCCTCTCTGCTCTTTCCCCTGGACCAAGATCTGCATGTTCACTTGTCCTTCTCCCTTTTGCTCTTCTCTCACCTGGCCAGCTTTCATCAGCCTCAAGAGCAGGTAGCTCATAACTGAGGTCTGCTTCAGGATGAAACAATGGCACATTTCCACTACAGCCCTACTCTCCCTGGCTCTACTCTACTCTACCCGCCCCGGTTTAGCCTGGTTTGCTTTTCCATCAGCCAGGGTACGAAGTGGTGCTATTGTGAAGTGGGTGTGGACAAACTGCCATGACGTCACTAGAGTTAGCTTGCTAAAAACTACGTAGTAAGTGGTAGCTGCCTGACCAGAATAGAGTAGGCTACACTTTTCTCCAAATCCGAACTGTAAACACTTGCGCTATACGGTTTAAAATAATGCACTACACCTACACTTGCTGACTGTAAAATTAATACAGAAAACTTGAAGAACTTCAAAATAACGTAATTCCACACACACATTATCCCATTCACTTCAGTAGAACGAAACTCAAGCAGTAAACAGATGTTGTAACCTCTCATTTTAACACTCGCTGATGGCGCTATATGTTCTGAATATCAGACCCGTAGATCAAATTCGTGGCTTGGAATATTTTGTTTAACAAAGAAAAAATGAACAGCCCCGAACACAGGCAAAGTTGTTCTCTCGTAGCCTATAGGGGAAAAAATGGTCTCTGCTAAAGTAGCTTGCGACCACCTCTTGAACCAATCAACAGCGTCAGTCTGTCCACATCACACTTTCGTTCCTACTTGGCCCGAATAGAACCTTGCTGAAACAGGTACGAAAAATGTACCTAGTTGGCCCTACTTTCCCCTACTTCGAGTCGAGTAGAGTAGAGTAGAGCCGGGTCAGTGGAAATGCGCCACAAGTGAAAACAATACAAGTGCTAAGTTCCTGAAATACTGTGATAACCCTGTATTCCATTATTTTATACTACCTTTTGGGCTATGTATGAAGTAAGTTAGTGTTGATTTGTGTTGGAAGCACTAGGCGCAATTCCATGGTAAAATTACTTTTTGTAACGTCCACAATACCAATGAAAAGCACATTGTAGCCTATGATATGCACTTGGCCTACTTGGAACATTTTGTAGGCAATTTTTCTGAACAGCCAATCCGGGTGAAGAGGGCGTTGAGTCAGTTCATGTGACTGTAGGGTTAATGTGGATCCCTGTAGCTTTTCTGGCAACCTCTAGTCAACGGGGAGGGGAACCACCACTCAACAGTAATTTGAAAGTGATTGCAGTACCAGGTTTGGCCATAATGTTACGCTACCGTCAGATGTGCTGGAGGTGCACGTATCTTAACCTTGTTTACTTTGCATGATAATGCATTTCAGGATGTCTCATTTTCAGCTAATGGGTGCTATTTCGTCAGTTATCAGGTCCATATGCCAATGGTGACATCCTGTAATATGTCAAAAGCATAAATCTTAGTTATGTAGATTTCCCCCTTCGTATTCATATCACATTATAGGCTACAGAGAAGTTTTATATTATCCCCCCTTTTAAACCTCTATAAATGTCAACTAATAGTTTTGAGTTTGCAAATGTAGGCTACCAGTGTTGTAGGCCAACATACTAATATGCAATTTTTGTTTGTTTTAATATTTGTTTCATAATTATGTTAAATCCCTGAAAGTTTTGTCATTTTGTCATGTATTTATATTTATTTAATTATATTTATAAACATATGGAGGTCATGGAGGATAGGGCATTTAAATGGCTAGCTACGGCCCTGGGTCTATCAGTGTTTGTTAAAGTTTAAATGCAGAAAAGATTTGAAATGTTTGACTTGTGATTTTGCTGACAGCAGTCACGTTGTAGTTCAACATTAAAGGCCCACTATGCAACATTTTTCATTTAATTAATCCGTTTAATTCTGTTTAGGATGCTAAAATTAGTCATTACACGGCGAACGAACGGTGTAGAATGCGCCACCGTGGCCAATAGCGGTAGATACAGCACTTGCAATGTTCAGCAGCGCGGACCGCCTCCAATAGAATGCAGTGCAATACAATGCAATACAGCGGGCTTTAGAGGGAGCTCGTGAGAGAGAAAAACAGAATGTTGCTTAGTGCCGGTTTAAGGATTTGAGTTTTAGGTGCCTGTATTTCAATGTAAAGTGGCTCTACAAGCTCATTTTTCAGATGTATATTATGAATATTATGTTGACTATATTTTTTAATGTTTTTATCATCCTTTCATCCATCTTGATTATCCTTCCCAGAACACCATTGTCCCGGTTTTTCATGGAAATGCACTTCCATCTGTATTTTCATTAGTTTTAGACTAGCCTATTTTAAAATGAACCGCTGTTGTGTTTGTGTTCTCCCAACTATTATGACAGTGTCTCTGTTGCTACAGCAGACGCGTACTTTAATTGATTTTAATTGATTTGATGTGAAATTAAAGTTTCCTTTTATCAATTAACAACTGTGGACGTGCCCATTCATATTGTGTAGACTGCACATAAAGGCATCAAAAACCTGTTTTATGAAATGGTCAATACCCCGGGCGTCCTGGTTTTCCACAACTTAGATGTGGCAACCCCATACTATGCTATGTGCCATAGCTGTCTTGTCTCTGCTGCTAACGTTAATGTTGTGGCAACGTTCTAGTTTCTGTACCCCTCAGCCTCGTTTTGGATTTCGGGTGAATAAGGTCCATTGCTCACCAGAACACTCCCACTTATCAGAATGCTGACCTGGAGAGAACAATTGTCAATGGAGTGCTCCCAGACCCTCTGTACGAAATGAAATGAAAGTCCAGGGCGGGGCTGGCGAGGGCGAGGCTAACCCCATACAACATTGTTTACAAAACAAGTTTCCGCAGTGTAGGAAGAAGGAGAAAGCCATTCAAGCCAATCAGAAGCCCCACGCCATTCCTCCGGGACAACCACCTCATTTTCAAAGTTCTCCCACCAGACAGCAGTCCACCCAGGTCGGCCACCCGGGTTTATCTGTTTTTCGCAGCTTACACGCAAACCTGAATACGGAGTTCTCCAAAATCTCCACTTTTGTCGAAATAATCGTTTTCAGAGGCGACATCTCCGTTTGTGTGTACATGAAAGACGCAAACGAAGGGAAATTGTCAGTTTTTAAGAGAAAACGTAGGCCTATATGTGTAAACGGGGTCTTAGATGTGGCAACCCTACAGTACTTTTAAGGCAACCAAAGTTATGTATCCACAAGTGTGGTGGGATCACAAGTAGTCATGATAGATAGACGACTCGATGCATTTGCAAGGTCTGCTGACTGATGTGAATAAATCTGTGACATTGCTGTAATGTTTTTGTAGAAAATAAAAATTACCTTGCTGTGATCCGAAAACATGAACCGCACGAAGACCGTCGGAATGCTATGAAACTCATGAGAACATTTTATTTCGTTAGTTGCAACGTTACATGGAAAAATGACGACCTATGGGAAAAGGCCGGAGGGCAACACAGAGCTGGGCACTCTATGCTGGGTCCTCTCGAGCTGTGATACAGAAGCGTATTTAAGGCTAATTCCCCTTTCATCATTGCTTTCGGTGTGGATTGCCTTTAATCAACAACCCGTCTCTCAGACCAAATGGTCTTCGCAGACCCTGTACTGCAAACTGGTCACATGAATATTAAGTGGTTTCTTCAAGGCTTGCCCTTTCCAGACGGCTTAATCTCATTACAGACCATGTGGGAACTTACTGAAGATAAAGTCATAAGATTACAAATAACAATACTCACATACAACCAATATATAATATCATAAATTTGTACTACATTTTCCTGGCAGAATGTGTCTCAACTTCGGGTAGTGTCGCTTTTTAATTCATTCTTTTGTCCGTGCCAAGTGAGTTGCTTATGGTGCCCACTAGTCCTGAAAATCTTTTTTGACCATCAGAAATTGTTTATTGAGGCTCAATAATAGGGTATGCAGATTTGTGTGTCTGAAAGTGATCCAGGCGCACTGCTAGATAGTCTTTTAAAGGGTCATTTAAAAGGGATACAACGAAACAATTTCTATTACCTGTCCCCCTGGCAAATTCAAACTGCCAACAGGGGGTTGGACCAGAAACTGTTCAAAACAATCTTTGATTGGACCATGCAAATGTAGTTACTTGTCTTCCCACCTCTTTTCAGATTGGCCTGTTTCAGCGTGGTGAAAACTAGTTTGAAATTTACATGAGGCAGGAGACGGGGTCGAAGTTTTGGTATGGCCCATTGGATAACTTAAGCTAAATTCAACAACAACAAGGTAAATGTGGTTTTGCATTCTATTAGCCCTTTAAACCAACATTCAACTTGGCCACAGCTGTGCACTGCAACACATGTGACAGCCAACTATCTTATCAATCTCTAGACATTTATATATCTGATATAAAGGGAGTTTTAGTATTGGTCATCTGCAATTCAGTATCTTAAAACATCTAACAGGGAATTTCCTGGTGCAGGATGTGCGTGGGATTGATTAAAATCTTCAGTGCCTCGCTAAGCAACTTAAAAATACATCCTCAAAATATGAAAAGACGTCATGATAATTTTTCTTTATTTTTTTAAGGAAATGATACATATTGCTTAATTTTTTGTGTGTGCACCAGGACCATTCATATAGAGAATGTTTTAAGCCGTTTTAAACATGTCAAAACACAGTAATATTGTTAAAGTATTTGTATGATAATAATCACATATCTCCACTCTGTTCTCCCTCTCTGGTGAGACGTGCAGACGGCTCAGCTGTTCTCCTCAGTCTCTCCTGGGAGGTCTGGTCTCCTCCTCTGGCCCTCAGATGGACAGAGATCACAGCACAGATCATCCCCAGCAGCCCACAGGCCATCAGTGACGAGTACACTCTGTAGAAAGTGGAGTCAATCCCAAACGGATGCAGGGGGAACAGGTAGATTTTCCTGTCATAGCAAAAAGGTTTCCCCTTTTCATCATATCCCCAGATACGGCACAGATACAGCCCACTGTCGTTCAGAGTGAGGTTTGATACGGTCAGGCTTAACTGGGCATTTTCAGTGGATGTCATTCCTGGTTCTCTGTTTACTTGATTGCGTCCTATTAACTTGTCATGTTCCAGGCCTCTATAATATACACAGGTGGCCTCGGTTACATTGAGCTTTGCTGCACAGTCCAGGGCAACACTGCCCCCCAGTGAGAATGGCAAGGACATGGTGTCCAGGTCAGAGCAAACAAAAAGATGACTGGTGCCGAGATTGTTCGGACATTCATAATGACCGGAGTGTTCTGCCGAGATAAAGGGGATTATGAGCGAATCACTTCCTTGTTCAACGCGCATCCCCTCTTCCTCCTCACGCGTGACGTTGACAGACAAGGTGCGGTCGATGTAAATATCTTTGAGTGGGGTCTTCCAGTGGAACACCTCCATCTTCTTAACCATAGGATGACATGGTAGTGTTATGTTTTCACCAGCCTTCATAACTACTTCAAATACTGAATAAACTCCTGCATTAACTCTACGAATAAATATAATTTTACCATAGGCTAGGCATTGTTCACCAGACCAAATTAGGACTTCGTGGTCATAAAATTGAGAATGAGCGTGAGTAAAGATGAAGATTGTAGATTCATTTATATTTATTATTACTTTTGTATAGCCAGTCTGGATATCTTGTATATCAGGGGACAAGGTTGTATAGCCAGTCTGGATATCTTGTATATCAGGGGACAAGGTTGCATTGACTAGCAAAGTCTTTTCGGTTGAGATGTTGTCGCCGTAGTCTGTGTCACCATCCCCAGCATACACCAGCAGTCTGTCGGCATGTCCTATATTGGCGTTTTTTACTTCCCACACTGTAGTCTCGGCATGTTCGAAGCCAGTAATCTCTAGCCAATCCGCACAAACAGTCAGGTCATGGGTAGTACTCTCTCTGCGTATGCCGTTTCTCCAGCGCTCGGTCAGGTAGCGTCCGCTGTCCAACAGCGAGAGGTTGCTCAGGGTGAAGTGGCTGTCCGTGTAGCTCAGTCGGTAGGACAGAGCAGAGGCTGAGAGGCTGCTGTGGTCCGAGGAGTCCATCAGCAGTGAAAGGCCATGTTCAGAGGATTTATAGAGGAGACTTTTGAAGTTGTTGTCACTGAGACGGTAGGTGAACTTGACCTCAAACTCTGCAAATCCGCCTTGGTGTCCAAAGACCAGCACAGCTTCCTGAGTGAGAATGCATCTGAGGGCAAGTGCTAGGACAATGAGCTCTCTGAACATTGCCATTCTATTGACTTGATCTTACTGCTAGTTCGCACACAGACACACACACACATCTAATAACTAACAGGCTCACTTTCTCTCATACTTTTTTACATCCAATCTGGAAATCTGGTTTCCTGTGTTATGTATGAAACTGTGTGTGTGTGTGTGTGTGTGTGTTATGCTCAAGTTGATAGCATTAGTGGCTTTTTGAAGGCTGTTGCACAAGATGTCACTCCGCGGCCTTGTGCTGATATTTAGACCCACAGGCTATCTGATTTTAGTGTCCCTCCAGTTTTAAGGAGAATTAAAATAATAGTTCATAAATGTGTGTGAGTTAGTGATGGCCAGATATTGTATTTAGACTTCGAATTGTGTATTGAGCATGTCACATGATTTTTAGCTGACGCTCCGTATCGAGGTGTGTGTTAGGTGCATGTGTGCCTGTTGAAGCTTTCTTGATGTTTTTTTTTTTATCTCCACCTCCCTCCTAATCTTCTTCCCACAGATGTCTCTTGCATAAGTCTCTTCCATGCCCACAGATGTCTCTTGCATAAGTCTCTTCCATGCCCACAGATGTATCTTGCATAAGTCTCTTCCATGCCCACAGATGTATCTTGCATAAGTCTCATGCATTCTTATTGATGTATCTTGCATAAGTCACCTCACAGTCAAAATGTCATTGCCGTCAGAGTAATAGTTTGTACTTCACAGTGACTTTAGGTTGCAAGTCAACCTGTGGACCTGTTTGAACTTTTGAGACATTTAAAAGCCAGAGCAGAATAAAAATAATCTGTACTCATCCTTCTTGGCCTACTGTTTACTGTTTAACATGGGCATCAAGGATGATGTATACTGCTGGTTTAAATCATACCTCACCGGGCAACTATTCAATGTCTCCTGGCTAGGACACACATCTGCACCTTACCACCTTGCTACAGGAGTGCCCCAAGGATAAATAATACAGTAATGAATACATTCCATCTATTGTAGTTCCGTGCTCCTCCTAGTGTTTTCACCTCAACCAAAGCACACAATTTGCTTGTCTGCTTCATGCCCGCCTTATAGAAACAGCGAACTACGTCACTGACGTAGAGTTCTCGCTCCCACCCATACTGTTTGATTCCAAGTGTAGCTTGTAGCGGGAAGCTATGGCTGAAAGTGAAAATATAAAGCATGGTACATCGTACACCAGTACCTGTACTGGTGTTGAGTGACAATGGATTATTGTCTAACAGCAATAAAGGTTGAATCAAATCTAATAACTTTTCCCTTCCAGGTTGATATAAGTCAATTCAATTATTTTAAAATAGTACAATTTACTTTGCATTGTGGCACTTTACAGACAATTAATACCCAAGATCAACAGTGGCATGAAACCTCCCTAGTGATTCAAGGAAGAAACCTCCCTAGTTATTCAAGGAAGAAACCTCCCTAATTATTCAAGGAAGAACATCCATTGCTCAAGGGGAAACCCAACTATCATTGGTCAGTATATTAAGAGGTTACTAGAAGTGAGAGACTCAAGCTTGTCCATGGTTTTGGCTGAGCATCATAATAATTCCAAAATATTGTCCCTCAACATTAGTAGGAAAGCCAACAATAGTTGTCATGCAATTCTGGCAGAGCAGTGGAACAACAGCTTGACATCATTCTGAATGTAGAGAGATCAATCACGGGGCTGGCATTAGGTGGAGACCAGTTTGCACACATTGAATGCCACAGGCGTTAGCTGGATCGCTCTTAAGGAGTATTTAAATTAAACCAGTTTGCACACATTGAATGCCACAGGCGTTAGCTGGATCGCTCTTAAGGAGTATTTAAATTAAACCTGTTATTGTGTTCTCATCTTAAAGTGCAGCTACGCGCGTGGAAAAATATATTTTATTTAATACAAGTAGGCCTAATGACATACTGTATGTGACATTGTCAGCAATGCTCTATAAACCGCTAAACTACAAATTACTACTGTTTACTAGGTTGTACACAAACAAGTTATAGCATTGTGTCATTGTTAATGTAAAACACAAGATTAGAGCTGTTAATCGATTAAATTTTAGTCAGATTAATCACAGGGTTGCTGTGGATTAATTTCAATTAATCACGATTAAATGTCCATCTTTAATCTATATTAAGGGCGCTCTAAGCGATGGTGTTTGATGTCACTTCTTGTTGACGTTCGAAGTATTGTTAAACAAAACATAGCTCCCTCCTCCCCCTCCCTCCCATGCTTCCTGAAAGACTCATGAACGTGCAACCCCCACCCAACCTTCTCTAAATCCTTCTTGTCGTTTATTGGCTGGAGCAATGTTTGTTATGTTTTGTTTTGTTTGTATTGCTAGGTTTGCCCACTGTGTTTTTTAGCCGTTTGTGGAGCCTGGGCTGTCTACAGAGACCGCGTTTTTTTACACTGTGTTAATGGACAGGCAGCTAGCAGATTGTGAGGAGATGTTTGCTGTATGTAACAACACATGTTTTAGTCCTAAAAATGTGTCACATCGCTTAGAGCACCTTTAATCACATTTAATTTTGCATTAGCAAACAGACTCAAGAAAAATGGGAAAAGATATGCACTTTGCATGTTTATTGAACATCCTGAAGATTGATGTAAAAAAAAAAAAACCTAAAACTTATATCCAAATTAATGTGGCCCTGTTACCCCTCTTTCAAGTGATTACCAAAACACACTAACTTCACATTTTCGTTGTCCGAGAGGAGAGCTGACCGCTTCTTTTTTACAGTATTGTCTGCAACTGAGAAGTCTTTCACATGGAACAGTGGTTGCAGGAGTGGCAAGATATTTGCAAGCCATCAGTGCCGATACTCAGTGAGTTTTTTGTTGCAATCTGGGCGCAGTGTTAGCCAGAGTTCTAGCAGCATTGACGACTAACGTATGCTTTGTGTTAATGTGATATTTTAAGCTTCAAGTGTTTTGGCAGATTGTTACATGGCTAATGTAGGGCACATTTTCAGTCTCTCAGATGGTGATTAGTCCATTGTATTAATTAATATTAGGAAAAAAAATCATCACCAACTGCCTCTTTAGAATATAGTGAATGGAAGAGGGAATGGCTTGTTGGTCTTCTCAGTGTTGGGTCATGGCTGTGTAGCCTGTTCAAGAGGTCGCTTGTACTGGTTGTCTCTTGACCTCCATGAAAGATTATGTCTCTGGTTGAGTGTGTGTGTGTGTGTGTGTGTGTGTGAGGGATAAGAAAAGCATGGTGAACAAGAGAATATTTCATATTTCACATGGATCACATGAATCACCTACAAACATGATTAGTTAAAATGCACTATGCAATGATAAATTGTGTACAACATGCTTGTAAAAACATGTAATAGTTATAATACATTAAACATCTGTTTGAGAAACTTTGTATTCACTTTCACTCTGCATCTTGTGACTCATGTGAAAATAGAGGAATACCGTATCCATCAATTGGATTTCATCTGCTGTATAAAACGAGAAGGCTACGAGATTAGCCATCTCCGTAGGTTTTTGTTTGACTTGGAGATGTCCCCCCCCCCCCCCCTCCCCTCCCCCTTACTGTTACACACAGTTTACACTGATGTACGCAGCCAGACATAAACAGACGGCCTGTGATTCCGAATGTGCATAATGTGTGAGATTTGGGTTGAGTTAATCATTATGTTCAGATCTTGGAAAAAAAAACAAAACAGCTCCAACCCAGTGGCCCAACTTAGGAGCTCCACCTCATCAGTACATCATTCAGCAGCACGTCTACACCTAAAGGAGAAAGGATAATCCTTTAAAGACACTGACGTACAGTACACAATTTGAACCAGGAAGACAGATGAGTTCAGACAGCAGTTAAGGAGGCCTAGACCCCATCATTCATCTGTTGAATCCCATCAAGAATAAGCTTTGGAAAAAGTATCAGTCTATGAATATGTAAACAAATTATGTAATAAAAGTTGTTTATATTATTATTATTTACTATCAATATTTATATTTATTTATAATGCTGGTTTTATATTCTTAAGTGCTTGTGTTGTGAATGTAGCTAAAGTACAGTATGCATGTCGCCCTTTGCGATTGACATCAGCCAGTCAACAGCTGGTAATGTCAGCTCCCATTGGAATGCCATGCCAGTCGTCAGTCGTGGGTCAGAACCTTTGAGATGACAGGACCTCCTCATGCGGCTGGGGCTGGGACTGCCGGCAGGCAGTGTATAGTCCTCTTATAAAAAACAATGTAGAAATGGCTGTGTAGTAGCTCCCATAGACAATGAACTAGAAAAAGCACACACACACACAGTGACATTGTGTTTGTAATGTAGATTGTTTTTTTTGCCAGCCTAGAGTTGCTGTTGTATCTCTGCTCAATATTGTCTTCTGCTAAAGTACTACTCAATTCAATTTGATTTACAGTGCATTATACAGTATTGTGTGTGTATATATATGTGTGTATATATACACACACACACACACACACGATTTATACAGTGCAGTTATGTCTAGTAGCAGTTCACAGCAGAGAGCCGTTTCTCTAGTTTAGTCTGTCGTCTGTCAAATTTTAAGATGCGCATCAGATGCATAGGCTAATACAGATATGAATGTCCTGCATGCACACTCTTGCTCACTTGCGCTAGATTCAGAAATATTCCGAAATATTTTGTCCAGATTGTGGGCATAAGGGAGCCCCTATAAATATCCGAACTCCTGGAACGTCAGGAAGACTTGGAATGATTGCTTGGAAGTAAATGTGTTGTTGGAGCGGTGCAACTCACACACGAGACACACACACACCATACAAGACATTGTGTTTGTAATGTAGATTTTTTTAAAGAGGGGCTAAGCAACGTTCTGTTTTTTTCTCTCACGAGCTCCCTCTAAAGACTGTATAATGATAACTGATGCATTGTATTGCATTGTATTGCACTGCATTCTATTGGAGGCGGTCCGCGCTGCTGAACATTGCAAGTGCTGTATCTACCGCTATAGGCCACGGTGGCGCATTCTACACTGTTTGTTCGCCGTGTAATGACTCATTTTAGCATCCTAAACAGTATGAAACGGTTTGATTAAATGAAAAATGTTGCATAGTGGGCCTCTAAATGTAAATAAATGTGTCGTTGGGGAGGTGTATCTCACCTGGGTAACGATATCCAGCCCCAGAGCTCTCTCGTCTACTACAATGGCTGTAATGATGGTCTGCAGCACCAGAGCCACGAAGGTGTTGATGCCAAAGGTCAGAGCATAACACTCCATAGACAGGTTGGCAGCAATCTGGAAACTGGTGGTTTGATTTGAGGAAACGGAGTGATGTTTCTCAATAACTGAAACCTTTATGCACAGGAGCATTAGACAAACCCAGCATTATACAAGTCATGTGTAGTAGAGCTTCACAGCAGAGAGCACCCATTACAACAGGGGCAAAAAAAAACCTGTCTTTCTCATGTCATTGATAGATGATTGTAATCAAATTCAGTAATCTGTTGATTGTAACCAAATTCAGTCATTTTAACAAGCATAGCTCCTGGACCTTACTGTATATACGTTAACCTGGGACACAAATGTGACTGTATGAGTGTGTGTGTGTGTGTGTGTGAGAGGAGCAGAGGACACTGACGTGGTGATGGTGATGAGCAGCATGTAGGAAGACTTGAAGAGCACGTAGCCGGCGTAGCAGGCCCAGATGTTGGTGGTGAAGGCCATCAGGTACACGGCTCCTGCCCCCAGTGCTGAGAACAGACCCAGACACAGCTCTCCCCAGCGCCTCCACGACACGCGCACGTGACCCACCCCGAAAGCACACGCCGCACCTGAGCATGCACAACACATGATGATCCAGCTGGTATTATGGGATATGTTTGTCAATAGTTCAGAACAGTTCAGAATGATTATAGTAGTATTAAAGCAGCACTATACTATAGCATACAATGTTGCCATTGCAGCTCAAAGATTTTGGTATGTGGCCACCCTTACAGGGTTCCCTATAGTGAAGACCGCAACGGGGGGGGGGGGGGGGGGGGGGGGGGGCCTCACATTCACCCTTTAACACATATGCATTTACACACCTGCCACAGGAAGCAATTCAGTATCTTGCTCATACTTTGATGAGGTCAGCTGGAGTGGGGCTCAAACCTACAACCCTCAGGTTGCTGAACGCAACCTAAACCACCATCACCCCACCTCCATAGATATAGAAATATGAGTAGACAAACTGGGACTATAGGCCGTTTCACTAGTCTCTTAGCTCAGTGGTTCCCAACCTTTTTCTTCAGGGACCCATATTTTTACCATTGTAAGCTTTGGTGACCCCCCCCCCAAACCCCCCCACCCCCCGCACGAGAAGGATTCACGTGATACACTTCCTGCGAAAACCCATTTCATTTTTTTCCCCCTCAATTTCTCTTAGTTCAAAAACAGAATAAATGTTTAATGTAGCACTTAAATTTTGTTGCTTCTATGCATATATTAATTAAATGCTTTGTCATTTATTCCACATGGGCTATATGTGGTTTTAAAATGAAACCCCTTAAAATCAAGAGGGCTTCGCAACCCTCCGTGGAGCTTTGGCGACCCATAGGTTGGGTCGCGACCCATAGGTTGGGAACCACTGTCTTAGCTCATCAATGCATTTCAGATACAGCACATGCTGAATAATATAGTATTCTACATGGTGAATAATGAGCCAACTGGAATTTCCCCTTGGGGATCAATAAAGTATCTACCTACCTATCTATCTATCTAACTCACAGAGACAGGGCTTCCATGCTGTAGATGGCCCTAAATGAGAGAAGCCGACAGGATATAACAGGCTATAAGTCGTTAAAATTGCCCATGGCTTTTCATGGCAATGATTTAGCAAAGCCAAGCTGCAGCATAGTGTAATGACAACAACTTTTCCTGTCTCTGTTATGAGAACTGTGGTGACCACAGCTTCGTTTAAACCTTCTCCGCTTCGGGATGTCGCGCGCCATAAAAAGGCTTTTCATCCTTCTGTCTTCCCGATTAGTGATTAACGACGGCAGCAGCACAGAGCAGGCTGGCCTTAGGCAGGGGAACTCAGCGGCGCCGCAGCATCAATAATCTTAATTGCTCTGCCTCTGTTATTGTCTTGTCAGACATGTCGGGTGCCTTCAGGACCTTATCAGCTGTCATCAGGGGTAGAACTACCTTAACTTTCATCAGGGATAGAACTACCTTAACTCTCATCAAGGGTAGAACTACCTTACTGCTCATCAAGGATAGAACTACCTTAACCCTCATCAAGGGTAGAACTACCTTAACTCTCATCAAGGGTAGAACTACCTTAACTCTCATTGTCTTTATTACTGTACTTCCCTCTAACATCCTTCATTGCTTCTTCACTGCAGCGGTAGAATCTGCAGTCTCTCTCTCCTAAAGTCAGTGTTATGGCTGTCACTGAGGAACAGTTGTGATACTAGGGTGAGGGTTAGGGGCACAATCTAGTATCACTTCTCAGAAGGAAAATAATCCTAGCCATGTCATTAGGCCATATCATTAATTGGGTACTTTCTTATTTTTTTTTTTGTCTTCTTTCAGCTTACATATACTCACTAAGAGCATAGTGTCATATTTGGACCCGAAGGTGTCACACCAAAAATGTTTTTGCCCAGATGACAAACCAAAACTTGTTCACCAAACCAAAAAACACACATCAAACACATCAAATCAAATATGGATGACCACCCCCCTACACCCATCTTGTCTCACCTACTAAAGTACAGACGGCCTCCACCCCTCCGTTGTAGATGGTTGCTGAGCTGGACGGCTCCACGTGGTCCCACATCAGCTGTATGTAGTTGAACACCTGTGTGTACCCCGCTGTGGCCAGTGCCCACCATACGGACCAGAACACCACCTCCGCTGAGCCGTAGGCCCCCCTCAGTTCTGCCCTCATCTGGCTGAATACAGAACTACACTTAAGGTCCCCTGAAACGCAACAACGGCATTTATATATTTTAGGGTTTAGATGTCCTTAATATAGTTTATTTCATATTGTACACTTTAAATACACTCACTGGCCACTTTATTAATAATAATAATAATAAAACATTTTATTTGAAGCACCTTTCAAAGGTACCCAAGGACACTGTACTGATATTAAAATAGACAAGTAGACATGTACAGACAGATATGTTGTTCAATTGCTTTTTAAAGAAGGGCTAAGCAACGTTCTGTTTTTCTCTCTCACGAGCTCCCTCTAAAGACCGCTGTATTGCATTGTATTGCACTGCATTCTATTGGAGGCGGTCCGCGCTGCTGAACATTGCAAGTGCTGTATCTACCGCTATAGGCCACGGTGGCGCATTCTACACCGTTCGTTCGCCGTGTAATGACTCATTTTAGCATCCTAAACAGTATGAAACGGATTAATTAAATGAAAAATGTTGCATAGTGGGCCTTTAACCTCTTAAGGCACACCCCTATTTTTCCTTTTTTTCAAAACAACGGCATACCCAAATTGAAAGCTTGACAGTTCCTACATAGTTTTAGACTCAGGGATGTGCCTCATACCATTGGAAAGGTGACACCCTCAAGTTTTTTCTAGAGGAATATGTATGTTTCTGTGACATATGGACACAGAGTTATAGAGGTTGGAACTAAGTTTTTTTTGTCCGCTCATTTCAAATGTCTATGAACTAACTAAGATCAAGCATCAGAATGGGGAAGAAAATTCAAAACAAAAAAAAACAACAACCTCCTTCATCCAAACTGTTTCCTGAAGTCTGCTCCTTGGTTTCTTTCCCCTCCTCTCCCTCCGACCTTCTGAAGAACATCCCTTGCTGTGGCATGGGAATAGCCAGGGACAGTACTAACGACATGCTGACTGTGGCCAGAGTAATGACGTTGATGTGGAACAGACTGGTGTCCGCTAAAGACACCAGCAGCTGACTGAGGGTGGCACCAAACGTATACCTGGAAGACAGGTAAATGTTCTTTAACAGGTAAATGTTCTTTGACAGGTAGGCCTCAACATCTGCTGCACTGCTAAAGCCTGTGTGTCTAACGTTAGTCCACTGTGTAGAGACTAAATACTTGACCAGTTTTAATGAATTTTACATGATTATTCTTGTAGAAAGTGTGTGTGTGTGTGTGTGTGAGTGAGAGAGAGAGAGAGAGAGAGAGAGACCCTATTGCAAATTTTCATGCATCTCTGGCCTACTTTGGGCATACTTCTACTAATGTTTGAGTCATTTGCACTCAACAAATGATTTAGTCATATTTAGTCATATCTGTGTTTTGCTTGTTGCTATCTCTGACTGTGTTTGCCAAGCTGTTTGTCAGGCAGAGACTGACAGAAACACTTAGCAGCTCTCAGCTAAGCCTACCCAGTCAACATGGCGGCGCGGAGGTAGGCCGTGGCCTGCTGGTAGCGCTCCAGTGGGATCAGACAATAGATGGATGAGAAGTAGGCCACCTCCGTGGAGGTCACCACGGCATACATGACCTGCAGGGCCGTCATGCCAGCCAGGCTGTTGCTAAAGCACAACAGGCAGTAGTTGACCACCAGAGCCGCCCCCTGGAGCACGATTAGCGGCTTATAGCGCAGGACGTCCGTCAGAAGGAACACTGGTAGGAGGAGGGATAAGTAGGAGTACGTCCAGATGGGAAAGAGATAGTTTGTCACCTGGAATGTGCAGGTGGAATAAAAAAGGCACTGTCTCTCAAATCATTAACAGCTTAGGCTATGTCATCAGTGTTAATACAACCAAAAACACACAAGTAATTCCAAATCAACATAAACTTCAAAGCCAGACATGTGTTTATAGTGTCTATGTAGGCTATTTTATAGGTATTTCTTTCGACCCAGTTTTATAAGCTACAAAATTAGTCCTACTAATAAAAATATATAACAATAAATATCTCTTCTCCACTACCATCGAAAAGGTTATTAAAAATACTTTCCCAGAATTATTGAATATTGTGTAGCCTACAGGCAACAGGCTACTACAACCCCACGTTTGAGGCATTAAATTGCATCTCAAGCCATACTCACCACTTCCTCTGATATGTTCTTAGGTCCCACCAGATATGGAGTCAAGAAAGGTTCAGCCGGCCTACAGTTGGCAAAGAATCCGTACAGACATAGAATAACTGTGGGATAAACCCAGCCCAAACTGTGAATCTTCTGTTGAAAAATCATTTTAGTGGTTTGTAGGCAGACGTTAAAAATATGTTTGCTGCTGCGAGTATCCGGAGCAATATTTCCTCGACATGACATCCAGCAGCAACATGTTTTAGACTTTGCTCCGTGGAGGAAGATAACTAGTCATATTCTCGCTGAGCAGGTGAACTTTAGACTTGTTATATCTGGAAAATATGATTGTTATTGGTGGGATAACTTATTCTTTTCGGCCATGTGCAATTTGCAATGACTGCAGACAACTTATTTTTTTGAGTAACGTTGTTTCTGTTGTTCAGACGTTGTTCAGACAGGCCTATGCAGAACATAAACAACAGGTGGCGCTGTGGGATAAAAAAAAAATGCTTGTATATGTGTGCCAACCTCTCCCAAGTACCGAAGACCTCATGGTCTTCGTTGCTGTGGAAACGGTTTGTTGACAGTAAAGGTCTGGCACCAAAGTCTGGCGTTCTCCAGTCACTTCTCAAAGCAAAATGAGACTTAAACGACTTCTTATTCGATATTATCCTCCAGGTAATGTAAAAGCCTTCTGTGTTTTTTGAACAGTCTTAAAAGTTTTGACTCAAAACTCAAAGCTTTGATGCCTACGGGCCGCTTTATGGTCACTGCTAAGAACCAAATTGTTGCTTGTAGGAATTATTCTGGAGTATGTGAAGGGTGGAGAACTGAGGAGTAAATCTATAGACCTGCTAGATCTAAATCTAGAGTGAGTGCATTTTAATTTCCTTTTTGAAAAGCAGCTTTTCCAACGAAACCTTGCATGATATAACCACCTCTTGAAACTGTACATTTTGAATCAATAAGCCATACCACTTTAGGACTGACACCGAGAAGCTTCTCAGAGAAATCCAGGAGTCAGAGCCACTGATCACGGAATCGCGGACCGACCAGATGCGTCTGCTTTTGCGCACTCTGCAGGACAAATTGGCTAAACCAGACGACCACCGATTCCACCAGTTTAAGGTTTAAGTCTATTGTGTGGATTAAAACGTTGTTTTGTTCCTTGTGACTCTCCAGTTGAACCTGCTGTAATCAGGGACGGACGCCCACACCTTTTCATGAGTCGTTATCTATATTTGTGTCACGTGAGGCACAGAAAACATTTCTTGTTAAAGCGATTTATGTGCAGTTAATGCGATTATACAAAAAATAATTATGTCAAACGGCATTTTACTCCCTTTCCACTAGATGGCCATTCGGCCACTCAGAGAAAATACTCTTTGTCAGAGGCATAGATTTAGAGTGAATCACTAAAAAGATATTTTTCAACCTCCCCGTCTTATCCTCTGTGTGTGTGTGGGTGTGTGTGTGCGTGTCTTTCTCTCTGTATTGCAGGCGCTCCAAGCACACATCCTCCCGCTGACAAACGTAGCATTTAATAAATCAGGGTCGAGGTGAGTTGACGGCGATGCTCATATATCAGACAGAGGCCCAGTCTCCTCCTCGGGCGTCTCTTGTCTCGCTAGGATGATAAACTCCCCCTCTCAGACGCTTTTCCTGTATTCTCACACACTCTCTCATTCTCTCTGGGCCAGCGGGCAATTCCCTGTAGCCATTGGTGTGCTGTTCATCTCAGTCACACTCCAGTCAATGGCTTGCTCCCTTCATTGGCTCCCAGGGCCCAGAATATTGGACCTGCCTCTACTCCATTTGAAGCCCTGTCACATACCGTATCTTTAAATATGGAATGAGCCATCAGTCATTCCAAATGCCATGAATTATATAGGCCTATTGACATATCATCAATGAAGTACTCAAGTAGTCTAGAAATAGCATGTGTAATATGCTACCTCTCTCCGTCTCTGTCTGTCTCGGTCTCTGTTCCCGTCCCCACACCCCTAACCATACCACCCCTGTCTCTGTAGTTTCATAACAGGCAGCTATGACAGGACGTGCAGGATTTGGGATACAGTTTCAGGAGAGGAGCTGCACACGCTCGGGGGCCACAGGAATGTGGTGTACGCCATCGCTTTCAACAACCCCTATGGGTAACCCACACTTTTTGGCATCTCTCTCTCTCTCCCTCCCTCTCTTTCTCCCTCTCTTTCTCCCTCTCTCTCTCCCTCTCTTTCTCTTTCCCTCCCTCTCTCTCTCCCTCTCTTTCTCTCTCCCTCCCTCTCTCTCTCCCTCTCTCTCTCTCTCTCTCTCTCTCTCTCTCTCCCTCTCTCCCTCTCCCCCCCCCTCTCTCTCCCTCTCTGAAACTGTATTGTGGTGCTGTATGTCTATTTTTCTCTTATTGATTTTCTTCTGCTTATTATACTTCTCTTTCTCTTACTCTTTTTGTTTTGCCAAAATATGACCTCTGTCTGTTAGTTTCTCTTTTTCTTTTCTGTATGCTTACTTCTCTTTTTTTCATATTTGTTTTTCTCTCCATCAGTCTGTCAGTCTCCCTGCATGTATCCATTGCTCTCTCTGTCTGTGCTCAGAGAGGCCACTGTGCTTAAGGCACTGAGTGCTTATGTGGAATTGTAAGGGGCACACACACTCCTCTGTTCATTCTACTCTCTCTCTCTCTCTCTCTCTCTCTCTCTTCCTTTTCTCTTCCAGGGATAAGATTGCCACTGGCTCCTTTGATAAGACCTGTAAGCTGTGGAGTGTGGAGACGGGCAAATGCTTCCACACGTTTCGAGGGCACACGGCAGAGATAGTACGTACAATCCGTCTCTGCTTTCAAGAAGTGTGTGTGTGTATAATTGAAGATCATGTGTTGGTGTGTGTATGTCTGAGAAGGCAAGCATTGGATAATACTTTTCTACTGTGTGTGTGTACACGTGAGTGTGTACGTGTGTGTGTGTGTACATGTGTGTGTGTAATTCTCATTCCTTCCCCTTGCGTAGGTGTGCCTGGCCTTCAACCCACAGAGCTCGCTGGTTGCCACGGGAAGCATGGACACCACAGCCAAATTATGGGATGTTGAGACAGGAGAGGAGGTGTCCAGTCTCGTGGTGCGTATGTCTCAATCGCTGTTGGCTCATCTGATAAGGCCATTACTCCCATCACTATCATTTAATTCAATCTCTCCGCTCCTGGGCTGCTTACCACACAGCTCATTGGCTTCTGATTCTGCTGCTTCACTCGCACTCGTCCACTGCTTGTCTCGCTTGCTTCTCTCTCTTTCTCTTTTTCTGGCCTTCTTTCTCTCTTCTGTCTTTCTCTACCTCCCTTTCTCTTCTCTGTTTTTGTACCTTGCTTTCTCTGTCTCTTTCTCTCGCTCTCTTGTCTATCTGTCTCTTTCTCTCTCTCTCTTCTCCCTTTCTCTCCTCTCTCTCTCTCTCTCTCTCTCTCGCTCGCTCCGTCCCTTGAGTTTTGGTTCATTCATCGCTATCACAGGCCATCCCGGGTGATTATGTGCAGTTAGGAGCCATTCATCCATGCATTCATCTTTTTTAGAATTTCTTTTTCTAAATTTCATTTATTAGTTCCGATCTGTGAGGCACTCAACCTCAATGCAGGCGCCCGAGCACTGGATGGTTGGATTTGTTGAGAGCTGTAGAGTGTGTGTGTGTGTGTGTGTGTGTGTGTGCGTGTGCGTGCATGCATATGTGTGTGTAGCTTCAATGTGTTTCAGTGCAAATGTGCAAATGTTTCATGGGCAAATGTGTCTTGCCGGAGTTGGGTTTTGTCAGGGTTGTGGCCTCTACGAGGCATGATTGAGACCCAGGCGCAGGTAAATTACGAAGACTTCAAATTTATTAATAGCAAAAACTAAACAGAGTACACTTACACTGGCAAGGACACGGAGCAGACATGAGACACCCGACATACGACAAGCGATAGACGACAAACGACAATGATCCAACAAAGACTGAACAGAGACAGGGGTTTAAATACACAGGGAGATTAGGAACAAGACTCAGGTGTGACAAGGCGGGGCTAACTAATACAATAATCACAAGACAAGACAGAGTGCAGGTGAGGGGTGGACCCAGGGAACTGATTGACAGGAGGGGAGACAGAATCACATGACCACATCAGGAAGAGAACAGGGAAATACAGACACACGGCAGGAATGACAGAAGCACATGACAAAGAAACCAGGAAGTGAAACAGGAAACACAGGCACATGGCAGGAACGACAGATCACATGACAAACTAGGAAGTGAACAGGGAGAGACACACATGGCAGGGATGACAGGACCACATGACAAAGAAACCAGAAACTAAAACAGGAAGCACACGACACAGAAACCAGGAAGTAACACAAGAAGCACATGACACAAAGACACCAGAAACTGAAACGGGAAGGAAACAAGGCTAACAACAGAACTAACACACAAAACACCCCAAAACCCTGACAGGTTTAGTACCTTCATTTTGAAAGTTCACTCTGTGTGTGTGTGTGTGTGTGTATGAGAGAGAGAGATAGAGACAGAAATACAAATGTGTACATCTGTACTCACATGCGCGCGCGCACACACACACACACACACACACACACACACAGTTTTAACTACTGTGCAGCTGTACACCTCACTGTTTTACTCCTAGTAGGTACTACCTGTTACCATTCATTTGTATTCATAGTAGGTACTACCTGTTACCATTCATTTGTATTCATAGTAGGTACTTCCTGTTACCATTCATTTGTATTCATAGTAGGTACTACCTGTTACCATTCATTTGTACTCATTTGGTACAGTATTTTCTTGTTTGTGTCATTGCTGTGGCAACACTGAGTCTAACCGGGACAAATGAGTTTAGTAC
>JAGFZM010001302.1:456-16372 GCA_017657215.1 Limnothrissa miodon
ACTAGCTTTCCAACTGGCCATTCCACAGTTGAGGCAAAAAGCTACTCATCTGACAACCAAGACACACACACAGGCTTACTATGTCAGATGTCTGGCTATTTCACAGTTGAGGCAAAAAGCTAATCAACGCATGAACAAGAACCACACACTCACACGCGCACACACACACACACACACCTACCCCTTTCTTATTAGTGAAATTCCTGAGGCTTTTTAGAAATTTCCCAAAACAAAACTGCCTGTAGTGTTCCCTCAACCCTGAGTATGCACATATTTTGTGTGTGTGTGTGTGTCTGTCTGTCTGTCTTTCTTGTTCAGGGAGGGCCTGCAGCATTCTGGTCACAAAACTGCATGAACAAAGGGTCTTGGCCTGTGCTTGTGTGTGTCGTACCACTTGGTTAGGCGAGTTGTCCGTTTTGAGCTCCTTGTGGTTGGAGTATTGCATGAACACGGGATGGTTCCTGATGACGGGCGTTACTGACGAGTAATAGCTGACCATGGTCTGGGCCGCCTCCTCAGAGTTCATCTCAATGAAGGCCTACACACACACACACACACACACACACGTCACACTCTGCACAACAGGAGTCAGTCTGCGGGTGATTGCTTCAGGTGTCTGGTTAGTACCTGGTTCTTAGCCTTGAGCATGAGTAGGTTGGTGACCTTGCCGAAGGGAAGGCCCAGGGAGATGACCTCAGCCTCATTGATGTCGCTGGGAAGCTTGCGGACGTGGATGACCCGCGATGGGATGCCGGGACTCCTAGTGTCACCTTTGAACTTCTTACTGTCGTTGCCGTTTGCTGGGAGGACAGGAGGTGGGGGTGGATGGAGAAGACTGGCTTAGTGTGATGTGATCAGAGTGAGGTCTAATTAAAAGGAGGAGACAACTAACGATTTATTGCCCCTTTTAATGTTCGCAAACATTCCATCTGCCAACATTCCAAAGACCGATGCTGGAGGCAGAAAATGGTTTAGAACCTATACCAAACTGGCTTTTAGGCTAAATAAATATATTTATTTAAAAAAAAAAAAAAAGTAAGATCTGCCAGTATGATTGTTCAGATGACAAGGCCCAAGTCAAAGTTTAAATCAAAGCAGTTATTTTTGACGTCATTGCTAAGACTATGCCGCCTACCTGCCTCCAGTAAGCCGATGCTTTAGAAGGGGTCTCTAAGACTGCACAAAGAGTAAAAAAGGGGGCTTCATTACCATACAAACCTGCTGCAGAGGCCATGATGTAAGGGCCGTTTGACACACAGGAGAAAAGTTCGTCAGATCCTCTCTGCAACACACAACACAAATGCAGGGAGAATTCAGAATGGCTCAAGCACAAACACAAAAAACAAGGTGTAACCCTCACAGGACAGGAGGTCAGCTTAGCTGTACTAATGTTCCCCCGGCATGCTCATCACATGGCTAAAGCATGACAAGAACATCCTTAGAGAGGCCCCCAGCTTATCCAAATGCCCTCCTGAAATCGCTTAAAACTGTATAAAACCTTGGCTTTCATCAAAAGCTGCCATCAGGCATGACCAATCGATCCCAGAGGACCTGAGCACCCCGCACCCATCTCGGTCAGAGTTGGCGCCATTGGCCGCTGGACGTGGTCATATGACGGAACGGGACAGGAAGTCACGAGGGGAGACCACCAGATGGGAGGGCAAGTCCGAGCCAGACTTCCTGACCAAACAAGATGCTGTCTGACAGAAAAGTCCCAATATGGCCATACTTGGGCTGTTTACTCTGGATCAGAATGCATACCAACAAGAGCAATGGGAGGTGGGGGGGGGGAGAGAGAGTCAGTCACTCTCCCTTGGTAAGGGTTGGGACTTCCCGTTTCAAGCAACACATGCCTGTGGCCGAAGCAAGGGCGGTGTCACACAGCCACAATCCCCCCCACACACACACCCACCCACCCCTCCCTGCAGCGTTGCACCCTAACCCCCCTCAGGGCTGACAGACAGGGTGTAAGGGTGGGAGGAACAGGAGCCATAAACTGGTTTCTGATGCGTCAGCCTACAGGAATGAATGAGTGGGCAATAAGGAAGAACAACTTGAACTGCAACATGCAAAATATTTCCCTTACACACCCCCACACACACACAAATCCCACAGTCACTGCACACACACAGAAACAAATCCTATCGTCAGCACATACATGTACACACTCACAGTCCAAGGTTTCTGCAAACACATTTACACACACACACACACACACACACAAAGATCCGTAAGGCTATGCGTCACAACCCAGCGTGATGAGATTCGGAAACTCAAGCAAACATGGTGTTTCTGAGCATATATGTAGGCCAAGAGTCAACCCCAGGGCTAAGCAGTTACATCTGACCCTCAGGGCATTTATGGGGGAAGAAAAAATCTTGTTCTCCTGCCCCCCCCCCCCCCCCCCACACACACACACACACACACCCCTCCTCCATGCAGGATTCCTCTGCTCTGGGTCTGAATGAGAACCAGATGAGGGCTCTGGGTGGGGAGGCCACTACTCCTACACAGCCTCAGAAGGACGAGGGAAAGAGAAGGTGGATGAGCAGAAGGAGGACAAGGAGAAGAAAAATGAGGAGGAAGAGAAAAAAAGAGTAGAGGGAAAAGGAGGAGCAAGAGAGAGAAGAAAGAAAAAGGATGAACAGAAGGTATAAGAAGGAGAGAGAGAGAGAGAGAGAGAGAGAGAGAGAGAGAGAGAGAGAGAGAGAGAGAGCGCGAGAGAGAGACTGACTGCAGGAGTGCCTCTGAATGGTCAGCTATAGTCTCCAGTTTGATGTATACCACTGGCCAAGGAGGACAGCATGCTTTTGTTCCCTTGCTTCATGTAGCAACACACACACACAAAGGGTTTTCATACAGAACCCCATCATTACTCTGACCTCTCTCGTCGGGGGTGCTTTGAAGTAGAAGCATGCACACGCACGCACAAACACACACACACACACACACACACAGAGCATAAAGTCTCTCCAGACCCTTGTCACTTCCTGCCTTGCTCCTTAAAAACTATATAAAGTGCTGAGGGGGAAAAGGTAGATGGAACAGGGCCATCCCTGCACAGGAGATCATGCTGTGTGTGTGTGTGTGTGTGTGTGTGTGTGTGTGTGTGTGTATGTATGTGTGTGTTGGCAGGTTAAAGAGATCATAGGTAGGGTGGAGAGGTAATACTGACTGCCCCGTTTGCGGGGGAAGCCTAAAACTATTTGCACAAAGAATGGGGTCGTTCCCATGGCAGTGGGGAAGGCCTCTGGGTCACCATGGAGACGGCGCAGTGGCAGCCGTAGGTGATCTAAGGGCCCCCACCCCCCCTGCAGGGGGTTGAGCACACAAAGCTGATTGTCTCTTTGGGGCCAGGTGTGTGTGTATGAGACCAGGTGCATCTCTGGCTGACAGTGACAGTCTGGGAGGAAAACTCCTAGCCAGCAGCTCAACATGCTGGGGGTGGGGGGACAAGACAGGTGTCAAACAGGGCCATGGTTGAGAGCGTATGTGTGTGTACCCGAGTGTGAGCAAGTCTTTGTTGTTCTCCTGTTGTCAATGCTCCACACGACACGCACACACACACACACACACACGGCAATGTCAGAGTGGACCGTTATGCATGAATGCAGTATAAACATTGCTGCATTCCAGCTTTATCTATTTCTTATCAACTTAGTTTTTACGAGCCAAACTGTCCCTCAGGAACATAAACAAGCACTCCCCCAAACCCAAGCCCGTCCTGCAGGTGAACACCGAGATCCTCTGTAGGCCATTTGGTAGCCAGGCTCAGGCCCAGGCTTTGTGTTCTTATCTAAATCAGCAGGGCGGACAGAGAAAGCAGGGGTGGTGTTTAATGTTTGGGGTGCTGATGTGTTTAGGTGGGGGTTGTAAACATATTTGCATACGGTGAAAGGAATCCATTCACACACCCATCTCCCTCCATCCCCACCCCCTCCCCCATCTCCACCCCTCCCCCATTGTTTCGACAGGGCTTTGTAAACGAGGCAATCATCCATCAGCGTTAAAGGTAAACAACCAGTTAAGCGTAACCCAATGCAGCCGGCACTCGTGTGCATACACACATCACAAACACAAGCTTTTATAAATTACTATTAATATAATTTATAACATATAATAAATCAATCAGCAGGCCCTCAGGCCCACGTCTCAAGAGCCTTGCTTCAGAGGGGAGACCATCTCTCCATTACCAGCCCCCATTAATTCTCGCCTATAGTCAGGCACAGAGGGGTTAACAGCCTTACACTGAAACCAGTCACATTTCAAACAGGCTGCTGAGCACAGAGCAGTTTCTGTTCCATTGGTTCTTTATTCTTGGTTCACCCAACACCCAACACCCCCACACCCTGAGGCGCACGTCAGTCGTCCTACTTGACAGCCTGACAGTCAACACCATCATCCCTGGAGCCATTCTGACCCAGCAGCAGGAACAGAGAGTCATGAGAAGCATCAGCAGAAGCCGCAGCATCATCAGAGCTGCTCTGGGAGAGGAAGTCTGGTTTCTGGGAGCAGGAGGCCGGTTTACAATGGGCCCACTTCCTGCTGGAGACGCAGCTTTAGAAGAGCTGCTGCTTCTCTTTGAGGGGCACCGGTGCTAATGGCTAGCCCCTGCAAGGTACACAGGAAGCACTGAGGACAATTACACACACACACACACACACACACACACACACACTTCCTGTGCAGATAACACTGCTGGCTATTGCTCTTCAAAGGGTGAGTAGTAAAGACAGGGCCAGCTTTAGAACCAGCCACACACACACACAGGTTTCCTGTGCAGATAAAACTGCTGGCTATTGCTCTTCATAGGGGGAGTAGTAAAGATGGGGCCGGGTAAAGAACCAGCTACACACACACACACACACAGGCGTCAAAGAATTGGCCTTTGTTCAGCATGCAGAAGCACCCCCAGCATGTTGCATACCACAGACGATTATCTGTGCAAAATGTCTGCTAAAGAATGCAGGCTGGCTCAGTGGCAACCTGCGAGAGTCAAAGCGCTGCAAGGGAGACACACACACACACACACACACACACACGGATGAAGCCCTAAAGGAAGAGTCGGCGCCCATCACGGGAAACCAGAGCTTGGGGGGAAATAGGTCCCATCTGACACAGCACCATGCAATGCAATCACATCCAACTCAAGCTTGTTTGGTGTTACACACACAGAGTTATTCACTGAACACTCAATCTGAATATGTGCTCTGTGCGTGTGTGTGTG
Source organism: Limnothrissa miodon (assembly GCA_017657215.1). Taxonomy (NCBI): domain Eukaryota; kingdom Metazoa; phylum Chordata; class Actinopteri; order Clupeiformes; family Clupeidae; genus Limnothrissa; species Limnothrissa miodon. The sequence goes on from JAGFZM010001302.1 coordinate 5,684, forward strand.
TTTCATCTGGAAAATACAACTCACGTGTGTGAGAGGCTTGGAGGCAATGCAGGAAGGACTAGAAGATTAGGGTACAACAGGGGAAGGAAGTGGGACACAGGAATGCACCCACAGCATTAGGTTACCAGGCAACCATGTGGCAACGCCCAGAATCACCAGTGGTTGCCCCAGAAACGCCTCTGTTCCCACAACAGCTAATGAATAGCAGCCACGCATGCAACACAGTCTATGGTCCATATGCGATGCACGCTATGGGCAGACTCTCAGGCCACAACTGTACCTGAATAAAGATAAACCATCTTATCCAAAAAGAAAGCACAAAACTATTTTTTGCATTTTATTTAGATTAACTTTGTTAACTGAAGTTTATTTCAATCTGAACTGCTACTGTTTGCCTGTTGTCTAGAGTTTCTTTAGGGGTAAAAGAAGGTTGGTCTATGCACACATAAAACACAAACACACAGCCCACTCATTTCAGCTTGAAAGGTTGGTAGACACACCCAAGCGTGTAATCTACACTTAGCGTGCACGTCAGCGGTTGCCATAGCGCTAGGTGGGTCTGCCCATTGTTAAACAAATGAAACCTGCCGAGCAATGGCCGCCGCTCCCACAAGCCAGTGGCCTTGGCAAATAGACCTCTGGGTCATTTCCAGCTATTGTTGTGCAGAAGCCCAACGAGTGGGCAGGAACCAGGAACAGGACGGAGAGGTTTTCTAACAGTGTTAAAGTGCAGTCCTCAGTGCTGCGGTTTCCTTCTCTGGCTCCATCAAAGCCCAAAGCATGCCACAGCGTGTCCTGCTAACATAGTTACGACACTAACAGCCTCCTCCAATGCCGCACAGACAAACCCTCACTGGAGCACAGGCAGGGACCAACCGAGACGGCAACAGACATGGCGGCCAGAGACATGACTCCAGGGTATCGACGCCATCCCTTTGACACTAGTCTACTGACTCCTACTTGAGCCTGTGGGGGCCAATGGTGGAGAGGGGGAGGAAGGAAGACACGCTTACCTTTGTACCAACTGTAATATCGTGGACAACGCTGTGAAGAGAACAACAAAGATAGTTAGTATATCAGTACATTATACAGAGAGCTTACATAGTGATTTCCAAGAGATTTTTTTATTGTTACCATTCAACAAAAGAACACATAAGTAATATCATGACAGAGAGAAGAGGGGACGCTCAAGCAGATTTTAAAGGGCACTTTAATTAATAGGTCCAAGTCTATCACTCTGCCCCGGAGGTTTAAACACAATGAGGCCATGGAAATCTCCGCCATCAGGAAGTAATTAGGCTGGCGTGTTTACGCGACTAAAATGGCATCCAGACATTCTTGTTGAATAAAAGCAGTGCATATTTTTCCACCCCGAGCTGAGCGTATGACACATACCACAGAGTTTTTCTGCACTCACATCTTACACCACCTCACAAACATGGAATGAAATACGAACTTATAATGATGTTTCTACTTGTCTGGGAGCTACAGATTAGGCAGGACGGGCTCTTTTTTCCCCCATAACGTCTCTCAACATGAAATATGAGTGGTATTCAGGGCCTGTGCTGGTTCAATATCCCCCCTTTTTTCCACGCACACACACTTCCCAAAGACTGCGCTGATGCCCCTTACCAAACATTCCTTCGTTTCTCTCTCATACAAGAACAGGCAAAAACTACACACTACTTCCCTGGCAAATAAATAACATGGATATGAAAATATACTAATTGTAACCAACGCCACTAAAGTCAGCAATGCAGGAAAGTGCATTGGTCTTTAGAAAACCACAAGCCCACCCCCACACCACCCTGATCACTCAACGACACCCCCCTCACCGCCCACACACAAACACACACAGTCAGTTAACCTCTCGGCTCATACCCTCGCTCAGGTTACAGGTAACCTAAACCCAATTTGGGCCTCTGAAGACGTAGGCACCTTTACAACGAACAATTGCAACGAATTCAATATTTATGAACAATAACTTTACACCTCACGAAGACAAGAGGGGAGGGGAGAGATCCCTCATCTGTAGTATAAGTACTTCGCAACAGAGGTCATACTTTCTCTGCTCAACTTGACGCAATAGTTTTTTTTACCTAACGCAAATGTCCTGAAGCGAAACTTGCAGCTCAAAGCATAGCAAAAAATAACCCAGCAAGCACAACATGAAAATAAACTGTTAAAAATGCTGGCCCTACCTAGCACTATGTAACTGGTGTCAATGCACGATGAGTACACTTACTCTAATTCTGCGTAACCGGACCCCATAGGATACAAGTCAGTCTCTAGGCGGCTGTTGAGAAAAATAGGAAATAACTTAAGTAACCTTACCAGACACACGATTATATTAACGTCACATTAACAGTTTTGTCTTTACTTCACAACCTGGAGGCTAAAAATGAGGAACGACATGGCTAGGTTGATATGGTCGAGATGATACATGCAGGGGAAGAACCTAGAGTGCATCTGCTTACCACTGCAATCACACTTCTTCGCAGAGCGATGCTCAAGCTGAGTCGGACCGTGCGACTGAAGCGAGATCTAACTTGCTAACCAAATTAGCTCCTCACTACCGGACGCATTACAAAACAAACAGAAACTTTCCATCAACCACACGTTTTTCATCTGTAATGAATGTTAGGCGTAGTGCAACCGACTTTACGTAAAGCGAAATTGCCACAAAAGCCACAGGTGGTCAAACACCGCCATCAGTCGCTACATGGATAGTCAACGCTTCTTCGGTGCCGTTAACGTAACGTTAGCTAGACAAGACATGTTCTTCCCCTGTCAACTTGTTAATTATCAAGCAGCAAAAACACAAAATGCTGTATTTCTAAAATTTATATACAAGTGCTTCAATTAACTTATGCCCTATGAACACAATATGCAATTTTCTGTGAGCAAAAGCTAACGTTAGTTTCGTTTGATAGTCAAAGTTATGTTTCCATCGCAACCTGCAGACACGTTTGTGATAAAGTAACGTTAACATTAGCTAACCCTAATTAATATAAATTAACGCTTAATGAAATAAAGACAATAACTTGGGTAACGGCGTTAATGTCTACTGCCAGTGCTTTTATGGAAGTTCATTAGTTAAAATAAGACAGGGATTTTTTTTTTGTTTCAGAACTTACCCGTCCATTGCACAAAGAGGAACTAGCCAGCTACAAGTAAGATCAGAGAATGCGCTGCTTGGCTGAGTTTTCTTATAGCTTGACAAAATGGCGGAGGCCGGAGAAAAGCGAGGCGGTCTTCGATGAACACACTGATTGGAGCACCTCGAGAAATTGTGGGCGTCCCAATCCACGGGTAACTTCTGATAGGTTGTTACTTTTGTTATCAGTGTATGTTTTACAGTCTTTGTCAAAGACGACTTTTAATCAATAGTGTGCATATGATCTTTTTTAGTTCTTTTAGCTCTTTTTTTTTTTCATTTTCCCCCTTTAACCTTTCAGGGGGATGTGACTTGTTGCATTAGAAACTTAAATCATAAGAGAACAAATGCTTCTAATAACTGCACTGGATTTTTAAATACAAAACATAAATATATGTGCTTTTAGTGCTAGAAAAACATTTCCTTAAATCCATTCTTAAATCAAGAAATGGCAACTAGTCCAGCGTCATCAGGAGATCTGATACTGCACTGTTTGCCTGATAAATATTTCACGCAGAAGGCTCAATTTCATTATCTAGATTAGACCTACTGTCTTTGGGCTATGAATTCAGAGACATTTTTGAATGGAAAATAGAGCACAAATAGACAGACAGAGAGAGAGAGAGAGAGAGAGGTTCAACAAGACTTTTAAATGAGTGGCCTTCGTATTGTGTTCGTTTTAATAGCTACAAATGGATTAGGCTACCTCTTTTGGGCAGCACTGTGGTCATGGTTTTGTCTTTGACACAGTGATAACAGTCTGATCAAACCTTTATTTTCTAAGATGCTGTCGATTAGATTTCACCCCTCCCAGGCATTAAAGGCTCCCAGACGTCTTTGATGTTTGAAAGCCACCAGAGTGAGTCGGGGCACCTTGTGAGCACCTGGCGAACACCCTGTTTCAGTTCACTGCACTTTCAGCTGCCATGAGACACTACATTTCTGTTTAGGTCCCTTGTTTTTGGGATATCAACAAAGTGGAAATATGGTGTAGGCCTACACTACCTAACTACAGCCTCCTTTGCCTTTTTGTCATGTCATGAAATAATCATGAAGCTTCTGAATGGTCTCAGATTACTGGCTTCAGTGTGTAGCCTAAAAAGACTGTGTTGGAATACACAAACGTTAACTTCCTGAAGTCTTTGTATTTTCCTGGCGTAGAGCTGAAAACGGTATCTCTGTCTGTAACAAAAGGAGGATCATTAATTACACTGTATTGTAGGCTAACCTAAGTTCAGGTGGGTGTGAGATGACTAAAAGAAAAACAGTATTAGCAAAGATCCTACTGCAGTAAAACCTACAATCATTTCAACATAAAAGTCTGCGTAATGAACTACACTTTGTTGCATTGAATTTCACAATAGAAGGTTGGTTGTGGTATTTCACAATAGTAGGTTAGTGTGTGTGTGCTTTTTGTATTTAAAAATCCAGTGCAGTTATTAGAAGCATTTGTTCTCTTATGATAAAATAAGCTAAAATAACTAAAAAAGAAGATATTATATTTAAAAAAAACTTTTTTGTTTGTTTTGTTTTGTTTTGTTTGTAAAAGCTACTTGAAAATAAATAGGCTACCTGGAGATTTGGAGATGATATAGCCTATGACTGGCTAGTGCAGTGTGCAAAGATTCTACAGTGTTCCAGTGTGCAAAGATTATACAGTGTTACGTTGTCTAGATAGGCTGTACAATTTAGTATCATTTAAAGCATAAGAAATTAGTAGTCAAAGCAGTAGGCCCTAAAGTGGATTTTGAAGGAATGAATAGGAGAAATGACAAAATTGAACAATATCCTACTGAGGAACACAGATAACAATTATTGAAATAAGTTGGTAGAAAATACTGCGATAAAGTATAGAAAAACACCAGTTATAAAATGGCTTAACAGGCCTAGATGGATGAACTAGCCTAGATGTTGACATGTTGACATGGGAACAACATGGATCCTGAAGTGAACCCATGATGATGGATTTAAAATCATTAAAGTCAGGCTACAGACAAATGTTTGTCTTGTACAAAGTGGCAAATCTTTATTTCAAGGCCATTTCAAGGAAACAATGAGGTAGGGATAGGGATACCTAAACATCATACGGAATGAGTGCGACACCCGGTGGTGAAAGGCCGTCATTCAGATGAGACAAATACAGGTCAACGAAACGCAGATAAGTCAGGACCAAAGATTCTAGAGCGCAAGAATCTTTGGTCAGGACCATGCGATTGGTAAATTATTTGGGAAATCTGTTGTCTTTTGTTTGGTTTTGTTGGTTTTGTTTGTTTATATTCAGAAAAGATTGGCGTCACGGTTGTGTTTAAATGGAATTGTTTTCACAACAGTGTTCCATCCATAGACTGTTCCATGATCTCTCCGTTGTTTCAAAAACAACAATTTTGTTTTGGAATAGCATTAATTCCAAGGACTAGATGAGTAAGCGCACGACTGCCTCTATATTTGCAATTCATTTATTAATAGTATAATTCAGAAAGGTGTTAAAGATGGATGTACCAGAAAGGGAAGTCACTGGAGATCATATGGAGATGTTTTCTGGGGTAAGTAACTCTTATCCGAAGCCTTCTGACGTTTAATGTTCATCAGTTTTAGCTTTGAATGCAACAGGTAGACTAGCAAGATGCCGATCGGTCGATCATTTTACCACTCAAAGTGTAGGCATACAGTTTGCTGAACTACTCAATCAGCAACGGAGTTTAGCTAATTATCATAACTGACGGATTATTATTGTCCAGAGTTAATTTATCTTACCTAGCATAACACCACTTTTGCCCAATGACTCGATAAAAGCAGTCTAAGCAGACAAAAAAACAAGCAAAGCAGACAAAAATACTGCATTTGGATCGAAACAGCCTCAGTGCATTAAACGGCCTTCCTCAAAACTTTTTTTCTGCTAGTAAAACTTATGGTAATTGACTTAAAATGGTCAAAAACCAGACAGCCAGGCAGTTTACGACCCAACTGTTCAGTAGACCATTGAGTATTTATTTGAGTAAATGATTTACCATAATTTAACATATTCATCATCATATTTATGTAATATTTTGTTAGTGGTTTGACATATTCTTCTGTTTTGTTTTCACCCTTCAGCTGATAGAAGATCTTCACAGTGGGGCCTTTCTGCATGTCATGTGTGAAGATTTCAGGAATTTGGTGACCTGGGCTCATTCTCACTCCACCATTTGTTCCCTCGTCCCATCTCCATCGGAGGGATACAGGTTGGAAGAAGTGAACACTTTTGTGCTCCCATTCAACTGCACAGCAGGTCACGCATACAACTGGCCCGTGCTGTCACTCGCAGAAAGAGTTAGGAAGGCAAAAAGCGTTCTGAGTTGGACAAAGAAGAGGAAGAGAGGACTTCTTGAGGAAGAGGAGACAGAGTTACCTGAGGAAGCAGATGACCTTTCCGTCAGAGCTGAATTAGATGACAGCCAAAGCAGCCTCTTCGCTAATGTGTCTGGGGAGCAGGGTTGTGGCATCAGTGGAGAGCAGAGAGACGTCTCCACCCCTGAGCTCTCCAAAGCAAACACTCAGCAGAAGAAGAAGGCCAAGAAGCTGTTGCTTCCCAGCACAGGGAAGTCAAGAAACCTAGCCTCAGCCTCTGGTGCCTCCACTAGTGGGTACGCTGACTTCCCCAACCTGCCCCAGATCCTCAGACTGGCTGAAACGGCCCTGATGCAGATCGAGCACTTTGCCGAAGATTTCGCCACAAACACGTCGTTCGCCCTTGACGACTCTAGCATGCACCTGGAGGAACTGGAGTCAGACGCAGACAGAACGGCCGAGGAAGAGCTTGTGAGCGGCGGGGGGGATTTAGAGGCCACAGCTTCAGATGAAGTCCAGCAGAGTTCACAGTCAGAGGGTCATCTCTCCCCTGCCATCCCTGGTTCCCCTGTCGCTGGTCCCTCTTCATCCACATCCACATCCACGCCCACAGCCTCCAGTTCCAAGGGCAAAAAGAAGGCGACAGCAGCCTCAAGTATGTACTAGTCCATGTAGGCTACTAGTTCAGATAGTGGATTGGATTGTCTGTGTGAAGGCCTTAGCAATACATCAGTGTCAATAACAGTTACTTGATTTTTTTGTTATGGTGTTGGGCTCTGTTGATACGCACCTTAGTCTGGCCACGAATTTAGGAACCATTCAAAAACTCACTTTAACAAACAAAAAACAAAACGATGAAGGCGGGTTTAAAACATATTTTATTTCAAATAGCCCTCTGCAGTGGTATCGGTAAAAAGTAATGGAATTGCTGTCTATGTTTCCATCCCGCAGCCTATTGACACTTACATGTGAGATGTTCGCTAAAGGTTAAGATCCAGGGTAATTGTGATTGTGACTGACAAACCGTTTTGTTGGTAAAATGTTTTATCAATTCTCAAGAGTAAAGAAAGTAGTCTACACTTGTTTTTAATGTTTCTATAACATATGAACCTATAATGCAACCTGTATTACTACAGTGGCCTTAAAGGCTAATTACTATGTGATAAACTGTAGAACAGTTCCTTATTTCAATTCTTCAGATAGGCCAATTGTACTTGCTGTATCCTGAGGAAGAGCTTAACAATCTCCACCTGCCACCTCTTTCTGTTTTTTTTTTTTTTTTCCGCAGGAAGAGTGAAGGGAATTCTGGGAAGTGTGCGTGGCGACCTGCTAAACTTTGAGGCGTGGCGGGCATCAACGTACGCCAGCGACTCACGCCCGCTGGGCAGCTTGGCAGTCGCGGAGTTGGATGCCTTGTTTGCGTCCTACCTGCGCTACCTTTGGGAAGCCAGTCACCTTGACCTCTCACACTACATGCTGGTGCAGCAGGCTCGCATCCTCGACTGCTACCTCAAGGTGGGCGCACACATAGATATATAATACTAGATGCGACAATGGGCTCTGGAACGTACATCAGTAGAGCCACCATACTGGAAAGGTCAAAATTGAGCTCCGTTGTATTGAAGGTCTGCAGTGTGGTGTACCTGTTGTGTTGTGTGCCTGTGTCTGTCTGCTGCGTGTAAGTGGCTTGTTTGTGTTCTGCAGGGTTGTTTGTATTTACAGTGTTGATGTTGTTTGTGTTTACAGCAGCAGGGTTGCTTCCACAGCGTGCAGCGTTCCTCGGAACTCTGCGTGACGCATCAGCTGTTGGAGGAGTACTACGAGTCGCTGCACGAGCGCGAGTCGGACCAGCACGGCAGCGTGATCCACAGCGTGACCGCGGCCGAGGAGGAGGAACTGCGGCGCATGGGTGTGCTCGGTCGCCACGGACCCGAGGCGCTGCTCAACCTGGTGCTGTACAACAACGTGCGTGCATTCGGCCCCGCGCACCTGTACCGCACCTGGCCCCTGCCTGCCGGAAAGTTCCACACCGCGCGCGTGGTGCCTGTGGCTGAGCCGGGGGCTGACCCTGACGCTGAGCAGCCCATCCTGGAGTGTCTGGAGTGGGTGGATCCGTCCGACCCAGAGCAGGCATCACTGCGAATGCTCCAGAACACCCATGACCCTCTGCGGTGCCCCCTGGAGGACTTCCGCATCTATGCGGCCAAACACCCGGGTGGCTCCCTGGGCCCGAACGATGCCGTCTACTCTAACCAGCGTGCTACTGCTGGCGCCGGTACCATAGCCGACCCAAAGGCCAGCGAGTGGTACAGCCGTGCCCCCATGAGCAAGCTGCACCTGGACAAGGCTGTCGGCACGCTGGCACAGAGGATTGGCACCATGCGCTACACCCTCAGTGCCATGGCTTCACTTTAACGCCGCCCACCACCTGTGCCCGCTTCAAAGACGGTGTGTTTAGGTTTGTGTTTGTTTGTGTCAGACACAGTAAAACAGACACAGGGTTTGATAGTTTAATAGGTTTTATAGTCCCGTAAGAAAATAGAAAAGTATTACAATTAAAGTGAGTAAGTGAGACTGCTAACATGTTGTCTTTTGTTATGTTTCATCTGCCTGGGAGTTATGGCATTTCTGGGAATTTATTTTTATTGCCGTTTTTGTGATGTCATGCGAACACATGTGGACGCCTGCTGCTTCTACAGTCAGAGATGTGATTCTTCCGGATTTTTCTGGTGTTGCAGCCAATTCAGTACCCCCTGTTTCCCTGCAATTTGAAATCAATACGCTAGGTGGCACTGTTTTCATTCCGAGTTTTGAAGGTCCAGAATACACATTTTAAACGTTAGATACACAATTCTAGATACACAATTCCTGTTAATGACCTTGCGACACATGGTTTACAAAAAAAACATCGTGAAGCGTGGGTCTTTTTTGTTTTCTTTTATTGTTCATTATTATGAGGTATTAAAGGTCTCATTCCATGTTATTTCATTAATTTTGTGGTGGTCTCTTGTCTAAAATAATGTCATGAGAGTTGGTTTTGACAAAAAATATGCTGTGGTTGTCTTGTTTCAAGCTATTTTAGTTAGGTGAAAACGACAGTGGAGGAAACTGAAAAACAAGATGAGAAGAAAAAAACTAGTTAGACACATGCACTCCTTACAGCTGTGTAGTCCATATGGATGGTGTGTGTGTGTGTGTGTGTGTGTGTGTGTGTATGAATGCAGCAGTATAGGTGTGTGGGTGTGGGTGTAGGAAATAGACTCAAAGCACAGATATATCACTCCAACAGCTGATGTGTGTGTGTGTGTGTGTGTGTGTGTGTGATGGACTCACAGTACTGGTATGACACTGCAGTAGCTGATGGCGGAGGAGAGAAGGAAGGAGAAACCGCTATACCAAGGGAGTGTGAGGGGGTAGACAAGGCTGAAGAGCGCAGTGGAGATGACGTTACTCACAGACAGGGCCAGCTGCAACCAGCCAAACACACGACCTGACCGATGGAACAACACCACAAACAACACAAACAACATAAACCAACACAGTAATCCCACGCTAAACAGCCGCAAACATCATTTGTTTCTCAGATTTTGTTTACTCTCATCTGTATATAAACATGGTATGCATAAATATCACAATCGGTATGTTCACACGCTCTCGCGGTTTCACAGGTGTTCCTTTCGAGGAGGTTTATGTCACAACAGAGGTTTAGGAGTTGGATTCTGCCATTTACTGTATAATATATTTGTATATATTTACACTATATTGCCAAAAGTATTCACTCACCCATCTAAACAATCGGGATCAGGTGTTCCAAACAGTTCCATGACCACAGGTGTATGGAATCAAGTACCTAGACCTGCAGACTGTTTCACTATTAAATTCCACTGTGATAGGTACCATCTGAGCAACAAATCCAGTGGTAAAGTTTCTTTGCTCCTAAATATTCCACAGTCGACAGTAAACTGTGTAGTAAGAATGTGTACGTGTTTGGGAATGACAGCAAAGTTTTAGGCCACGTAAACTGGCAGGGTCAGGGTCGGTTGATGCTGAGGCTCAGAGTGTAAAGAGATCGACAGCTTTCTAATGCAGATTGATTTTTATCAAGGATTTTTATTGTCACGTACACACTACACACTGTAAGAAAATGTAGTGAAATTACAATGTTGTCTGTCTATTGTGCATAAAAGAGAGAGGGGAGGGGTGGT
>JAGFZM010001304.1:239-52680 GCA_017657215.1 Limnothrissa miodon
GGACAAGTTCTTCCCCCTGCCCTGTGCCTAATGCAACTGGTGCATGAAAAGATCCACCGGCAGTTTTTGGTTTTTTAAAAGAGAAACCTTTTCTTCTCTCAGGTGGAGCAGGAGGTATGGGATCAATACTGTAGTCCTTGGGTTTCCTGTTAATTGATATGTTACTAGCTGAGCTGTTGTGTTTTATCTCAGGTCACAGTGCTGAAATTATCACTGGAAGAGCTGACAGAGAGCAACATGGTCAGAGACCGCTGGCAGGCACGTCTATAGTCTGATGCTGGTCTGAAGCCTCTGCAGGAAGAGGTCCCTGCATATTTCCACGACAATGTGTGGAAGAGCTTCAAGAACACTGTATGTATTAGGAATGTATTTTAGTAATGTTAACAGAAGGACTGTTTTACGTTTTCTTTTAATCTTCAACAGGTGATGGTGCCATTTCTGACTGCACTGAGAACATTGACAACAGATTCCCAAACACCGGCAGTTTGTCTCTCTTCAGTGTGTTCTCGCCCAAACAAATTCTGACAAACTCTAGTGCAGAGTATGGGGATGCTGAGATGAGGACACTGGCTGAGCAGTTTCCAAGACTGAAGGAGTCTGACCTGTTGTCTGAGTGGAGCTCCTACAGAGTCCTGATCTGAAGGTACTACATATTAAGTTACATTATCACCACCACAATTGTCTGATTTTACTGAATAATCTCATCTTTATTTTGTGTCTGCAGAATCCACTGAGCTGTACCCCTCCCTGAGCCTTGCAGCTGCCATCGCCCTCACAGCCCCTGTCCAGACTGCAGATGTGGAAAGGCTCTTCTCTGCACTCAAAATTGTAATAAATGATTGAAAACACTATAACTCTTCATGTCTGTATCGGGATAAACACAAAAATACTTAATGCATGAATTGTTTTGTTTAAGGTGAAGACACCTTTGCGCAACAGACTGAAGGAGAGGCACCTGGATGTCTGTTGCAAGGTAACCATCGATGGACCAGACCAGGAGGCCTTGGATTACCAGGAGTGCATGAGGAGGTTCTACACAATGAAAAATAGAAGGCTGAAATGTTTTCTGTCTGGTTGCGAGATGTGTGGACAAATCCCCACAACTTCATGCACTTTCTTGTTATAGTTGGCACCTTATTTTTGTACATTGTTTTACAGTTTTTCTCCATTGGTTTGGCTCATTTCTTGAAACCGAGATGACATTCTTAAAACTATAAGGTCATTTGGCCAAACAGTCTTACAGTTCTGCACAACATTATAGTTCACTAGCAAAATCAAATATCTTTCCTAAAACTCTTCATACATGCTTCAAAAGCAGATTCCTTTCCCATATAAACGGTCAGTACAGTAAAAATAGCACAGATCCTTCTCAATTGCCTTGGCACATGTGCATTCATTTAGTGCTTTTGCCAAAATAACCTGGATGGTTTAGCACAACACCATGGATCCCCTGCAAAAGCTCATATCTCTCCCAAAACAGTTTATCCATATGTCAAAACTAAATATCTTTCTCATGTAAGTTGTCAGTGCCCCCAAAATGCATCGTCCCTTTGGCATTGTGTAAGCACTGCAAGTCAAAATGCTTAGATGTTTTGTCACTATCACAGAGGTACAACTGGAACTGCAACTGGAGAAACATAAAGTTACTTCCATAGATTATAGCAGTATTCTGTACTTGCATAAATATAAACACAAACAAAAAAACAAGAATAATTATGATGAGCGGTTGAAATTCACATTGTCCCACACGATTACATATGAGTGGTAGGACAGGCCCTTCGAGACCTCTCTAATTTTCCTGGACCAGATCAGTATAAAGACTGTGCAAAATGACAATCTTTGGTATTTGAGTGTTGTAGTGGCTTAAACTGGGGGTGTGTAAGGCCACATCCTTCTCATATATGACAACACATATTGTTAGAGTATATTGCAAAAGGTTTTGATGATGGAGAAGACTATAGAGACAGACAGAAGGCTGCACTCTCCTTCTTGTTTGCTAAAAGGACAATTGACCTTATTGTCAATTACTGACATGAATTTTTCAAATGCTACAAGAAATTCATATATGAGGTTCATGGCATTATATTCTTGACTAATTTTGACAATTGAACAGACTATTATGCTTATAATGACTTACACAATGAAATCCTGCTGATATGTTTTGGAGAGAGCGACCATTACACTGAAAAATCAACTAATCAGTTTAGATCAGCAAGATCTATTTATTTGGAAAATGTGCTAAATGTGGGCTCATTGTGCTAACTGTAGGCTACTTGTACAGAACCATTTGCAAACATGCATTGAGTCAATTGGGAAATGTACTAAGGCATTTGCAATTTGATGAAATCAATGAGAAATGACATTCTGTTGTGAACAATTGCAAGGTGGTTTGGAGATTTGTCCATGTTATTTTGAGAATGTCATCTCGGTTTCAAGAAATGAGCCAAACCAATCGAGAAAAACTGTAATAAAAGAATGCTTTAAAATTATAATTGTCATATTCTTATTAGAACGCATAACTAAAAAATATGTTGCCTGTAAGTCAGTTGAATGCACAGGATACATGCATGTGTTGGATACCTGCATTTTCACCCCTCTTCCACGTTGCTGAAATTCCATATCTGTGTTACAAATTTGTAGAAATGGTACACAGTATGTCTTGCTCAGTTCATACTGTATGTAGTGTTCTTGCCAATTGAGGGTTCGTGTGATTCATCCATGAGTGACTGAACAAGTGGCTTGTCTTTGGTTACAACTACAGTAACACTTCACACACCTCATGAATGAAAGTTTATCTGAGACACTTCAATTTAGGAGACAAAAAAAAAAAAACACACAAAAAGGTATAGACATTGCTTCACATTTGATAACTAGTTCAACAATTTTGTATGTAATGACTCAAGCAATGAAGGTAAGACTATTAGTTTTATTGAGAAAGACTATTCAGCATCCAGAAGTATAATTAATTTTGACTGACATGACAAGCAATTGGAAATGTTAAAAAAGCAGAGAATTGTATGAAAGCAACTGATACATGTCCAAAAGCATTTGCAGTTTGTTCAGAGAAAGGAGAAATTGCTATAATGATGTGTACAAATGACTAAATGTTGTGGAGGTTGAACTAATAGTTATGAGAATTTTAATTCTGATCTGAGAAATGCACCAAAGCAACTGAGAAAAACTAATTACTTTGAATACCAACCCGTACAGTCAGGTTTGTAAAGGGCTTACGTTAGTAATCGTTAAACATATGTTTAGCATCAGCAACCACCTCTGCCTTCACTAACTCATGTTAACGTTAACCATGACCTACGTTGCTAGCATCAAGTGGAGCATTATTTTTTAGGCTACAACCACAACCTTCACGGCGGCAAACATTACATTTGAACTTGTTATTATAATGTACTAGACTACTAAAAGGCAATGATATATCACGCAACACCGACAATTCAAAAAAGACTTCAATCAACGTCACTTTATTCACCACACCCACTTCACATGGTTCCAGGTACCAGTGGAAACGCAACATGAAAACTCGAGTCGAGTGGTGTCGAGCCAAGTCAGGCTGAGTAGGTACAGTACTAGTCGTAGTGGTAGCAATACTGAAAAACATCAAGATAGTTACCTGAACTATGCTTTTATTCCATTTCCTTGAAGTCCCTGACCGAGCCACAATGTTCTTGCCGTCCAAATTAATAAGACTTTTGCAGAGGACTCATCCCCAATACTGCGACACTATTTTTCGAGTGCAAGGCAAAAGAATTGACACACACTCAAAATGAGGTGAGAGATGTCACAGCTACTGACAAGAAACTTTAACGGGCCAATTTAAAGGCCACATTTTTCAGATACAAATGACTTACTGATGTTTTCCTAAAATATTTTTACATTATGCTATTATTTTTCATAAACATTTCTAGATACAGTAAAGATGCCGTTTGTTTGAAAATGACATTGTTTTATTACTGCTATTACTGCAAACTTATAGGCTACAAGCGATAATATCATTAGCCTAAATGTGGAGGGAGGCCTTACAATATTTACAATTCAATTTTATTTATATAGCACATTTTTATAAAAGGCATGTCACAAAGCGCTTAACACAAGAGGCCCAATGAGCAACATTTATTTTCTGGGGGAAAAGGGGGTCTCGGGCAAAAAAAGGTTGGGAACCACTGTGGTAGCTAGTGAACATAACGTGTATTACCGGTACATGCAAAACTAAACCCACACACTGAACTTGAGTTGATAGCGATGATGGAGTCCAAGAAAATTAAAACAAAAAGTGTCTGCAACTGAAATCAAAAGCTACCCTGAGGAGCTCAATGGGATAGAGGCGTCTAGTCTGGACTTGCCATACTGTCAGTTGAATCTTAATGATTTGATTTGAAAACTTTGCACAGAGGAAAGCCTGGGAAATGCACCTATAATGTAAGTGAGCATTTTAAGCATTTAAATGATTTTTGGGTTTATTGGGTGTTTATTCGCTCTATAGAGTGAAGTGAATGCATTTGTTATGCCGTCACCAGTGTTTCCTCCATTTGGTTCGTTTTTTTTTTTTCCTTTGTTCAAGGTGCGCCGTCACCAGTTTTTTTTTTTTTTTTTGTGTTAATGGGCTGTTTATGGTAGGCTAGTCTATTACTGGACATTGCTCCATCATGTGTTGTATAGGGGGCCCGCCTTGATAATCTTGCTCACGGGCCCGATGTTTGCTTGTTTTGCCACTGGTTCAGAGGCGATTTCTCTAAGATTGCAAGGGAAGCTCAGCTTCCCCTAAAATGTCAAAATCTAAATGGTCAAATATGTATGGTTGTGTTAACATTTTATTGACTACAAAAGCGTTAGAACATGTTCATCTCGAAGACAGGTTCGTTTAGAATAACTGACTGAGTTGTTACCTGTTCATTCCCATAGCGCCGTTTTCATAAAATTACTTTTTCTTCGTTTGGTTTAATGGCGGGAGCTTTTCTGCCCTCTAGTGTCTCTACTGTGATATGAACCAGCAAGAACAGCATGGTTTTGCCCATAGACAGGGTTCCCACGGGTCCTTGAAATCCTTGAAAGTTTGTGATTTTGAAAAAATAAGTTCAAGGCCCTGGAAAGTTTTTGAAAATGGGCATAAAAAGACACTGTCCTTGAAAGTCCTGGTGCTCTGAAGCCATCTCGCTAGTTTATCCTACCTATTTTAAAGGCGCTCTAAGCGATGCTGTTTCACGTCACTTCTTGTTGACGTTCGAAGTATTGTCAAACAAAACGGAGGATAGCTCACTCCTCCCATGCTTTCTGAAAGACTCATGAACGTGCATTTCCTTCTTGTCGTTTATTGGCTGGAACACTGTTATGTTTCGTTTTATGCTAGGTTTGCCCACTGTGTTTTTGTTGCCGTTTGTGGAGCCTTTACAGTGTGTTCAGTGTGTAACCTTTTTAAATGCACTTGATTGCAGGAAAGGACATCTACTTTCCTCAAAATTTCCTGGGGAGGGGCAGATCACAGACCCCACCATGCAAATATTTCTGTGAAATGATATAGAACTAAATGCATGACAAAACATGTATTGTGGATATGAATGTAAGCTATAAATATTATTATAATTGTTAATTGATAACATCGCCTGGGCCCGCCCATACTTCCTGTGACGCTATATTTAATTTTGCGAGCAGTCAGTCAGTCTGGCCATGCTGCCGTTATAGAGCATTTCTGTTTCCAAAAAAGTGGGAATAATGAGAAACAAGCTTTCTTTCCCAGTGCCAGTGAGGCATCTGATAGATGCAGATTAAGCCCGCATCTCAGAAGGCAGGTAGTATGGTAGCTTGGCCAGACTAAGCTCCTGTGAGCTTATAGTCGTGGAAGCCAGGCTAATTCAGCGGTAGCAGTAGGTAATACAGTCCTGTGTGTAACTATTATTGTTACTAAGATAATTGCATCTGATTAATTGATTAATCCATCATCATTATTATAATATTTTAACGCAATTAACCCATCTCCAGTGCAGAATGACTCAAAATCTCTGCAATGTCTATATTAATTCAATTCAACAATGTAAACAATGAAAATGTTAATGTGTCTTAGTAATTGCGTAACAGATTGGAGTAACGGATGAATTCGGATGAATACTTAAAAAAATATTTGTATTTGTGAACTGAAGTGAGAAAACAATTGGCCTGAACTGAGGAACCTGCCTAATATAGCGGCCTGGGCAGGCCAGGATCAGGACGGGAGAAAGGTCTCATATTGTCGCGTGGTAGTGTGGTAGAATAATTAGTTAGCTGATGTCCACGCCAGGAGATAGAGTGCTGATGTTGGATCTTTATTGACAGTCACTTGTAGTCACAAGGAAAGTTGTACAATGTCTGTCTCTGATATTCCAAAGCTCGGGGTTCCCTCAAAATATTCCTTCAAAGCCCAAAATCTCTCAAAATCTCCTTTCTCTGAAAAAATAGCCAGTTTCTCCCCGTGCATGGATATTTTGAATGAAGCCTTAATTTACATATGTCCAATTGCATTTTAAGAACTTATCTGGGTTCAAAACATCTGTCCTATTAGTTTCTGGTCACTTATCTCCAATTCCATGGATATTCATATCCTCTCATTATTATGAACATTTTCCCTTTCAACCGTGATGACCCAATTTACCCACATGGAGGAGCTTGTGCTCCACCTTATAGTTTTCCCATCTCATGACCTTGTGTTATGGCTTTTGCTCTCAACATCTGCTTTGGATTAGCTCCAAGTCTTATATCTTTTAGATAGAGCTCAGGCTCGTTCAATTGTAAATCACCTCTTGTTTTGTTACACTGGGTTAGATTACATTATTCACAAATCACTTCAAGATCTGAAAAATACTAAGACACTCTCTACATTAATTACACCTTAGATCAGGTGTTTTCACAGATTAGAAACTTGTGTTGTTCAGTTGATATTAATACACATATATGGATATTCTAACAATCGTTCCATGTCCAACTCTGTGGCTCCTGTGTGTTAGTGACCTTGTATGTTGTGCATCTGTGTGTGTGTGCTTTAGGACTTGTGCCCTGTTTATGTGTGACCAGGGCTCATTATCTCCTTGGTACCGGACTCTGGCCAGTTCCCTGACCCTGCTTGTTTGTACTCCGGTTTCCACCATAGACATCATACATATGAGGTTTACGGCTTCCTCCCCCTAGCCATGCGTGATTGTTTTGAGTAGCCTACAGCAGATTTACCAGCAGCGTAAAAATGTCTACTGAGGTAAGTAAGATTTTTTTTTGAAATTTTGGCAAGTCTGCATTCTTTTTGAGCATACATATTTGTTATCTTATGAAAATGGTAAGGCGATCAGGTTTTACTGCTATTTTGTTCCAGTTCCCTATCTTTTGTGGGGCTATCAGAGAGAATGAACTTGTATTCGTTTGTTCTAGGGGGGTCATCCCTATGTTCCCCGGGTCCTATGTTCCCCTCTTAAATAAAATCACAAAGCCTGCCGTTTGTAACTTCTAATGATCCTCATACGGAGATATGCCGTATTTCATTTCATGTCACTCTTCGCTTCTGGGTCTTTTGTAAGATGAATATTTTGATTCACAAAATCAGCATGGGGCAAATGCACAAAAGCACATGAAATGAAATGACAGACAGGT
The DNA here is from genome assembly GCA_017657215.1 of Limnothrissa miodon. Taxonomy (NCBI): domain Eukaryota; kingdom Metazoa; phylum Chordata; class Actinopteri; order Clupeiformes; family Clupeidae; genus Limnothrissa; species Limnothrissa miodon. The sequence goes on from JAGFZM010001304.1 coordinate 7,860, forward strand.
TGTGACAGTTTTTTGTTGTTGTTGTATTTTTTTTTTTTACAAGCAGTTGTTGACTCTAACTTTCAACCTAACCCGAACTGTCGGAAGTCTCAATGTTCACGAACAGCACTGCAAAGGCCACATGAAGTCCGACATTAGAGCAAACTGTTTACGTAGTGTTATATTTTCTTACTGAGCTATTGACCGGGGAGGTGAAATCTTAATCTATGGGGTGTTGTCTGTTAAACAGACCGCTAGCATTAGGCTAAATCTGTTTGCGTGATTGGTACTGTAGTTATCCATGGTCCTAATCATCGCATCATGGCTGACACAGAAAATTAAATGTTTTATGTCTTTTCAAGTTTGTATTGAAGATGATTGTTCCTCTGTTTGGAATCAAGGTCTACCATTAACCTAAAAAAAAAGAATTGTTTGCTTGTTTTTTTCATGATTAAAAATACACCCCCCCTCTGTTTTGTTGACAAATCGAAGCCTGCAATTTAAATATTCTCATTCATCAACTAGAATGATTTTCGGCGTGATCCAAAATAGTCTTGGTCGGAACATTGTGCTATCGGAACAAAGGGTTTCATTTCTTTGGAACAAATACATGTCAAACTTTTGGGTCAAAGGGAATAAATAAACTAATTAACACCAAATAACATCAAAATACGCAAGTAGCCTAAACAAAAGCATAATATTCGCCCGGACTTTAAGAAGGGGAGAGGTTTTTGTCAACAGCACAACTTTCGCACACGCACATACACAGCCCTCAGAGACAAGAGATTTTTTTTATAGCTGTATTTGCTCAAAGCATGGTGAGGTTGGTGTCTTCTACCAATTACGTTTCAACACCAATTCATTGAACTAAACTACGGCATATCTCCGTATGAGGAACATTAGAAGTTACAAACGGCAGGCTTTGTGATTTTATTGTAAAACTGGGGAACATAGGACCTTTTTTTTTTTTTTTTTAAAAAGGGACCTATGTTGCCCGGGTCCTATGTTCCCCGCTTTAAAAAAAAAAAAAAAAAAAAAAGGGTCCTATTTTCCCCAGTCTCATACAAAGCGGGGAACATAGGACCTGGGGAACATAGGTACGCTCCCAGTGAGATCTGGAGGTAGGCCTACTTTGCCTACCTTGCTGACAGTGAGGGCAAAACTACAGATAAGTCGAGACCTGTTTGTCGTCAGAATTACAAACAATTCCAAACTAAGGGAGCAACACCTCGAACTTGGCAAAACACTTGCCCGACAAGCACACAGAGTTGTACAAGGAGGTAAAAGACCGACAGGTTAGTATGTGAAAGATAAAATGATCATGTTCATGCCCGTGAAATATGTAAAATGAGAAGGCTATAGTGTATTTTCACTGTAGTTTCACGAGGCTATCTAGAGAAATAGTAGGCTAACGATGGGCATTATGCTCATGGCTAAACATTAGCCTGCCTACCGCTAATTCAACATCTATGAAAACGCAACTTTTATGGATGACGTTAATAATTTGCAAGCTGCTAAAATAAAGCATACAAAACATCAGTTAAAATGATCTATAGGCAGGGATTAAATTTGTCCGGGGCTGAGCCCTGGCACATACTGTAAGCTCATGCTGCATTATGACATCAAAAGCAACGAACCTTTTTTTCACGTAGGGTGACATCAGGTAAATTGGGACACTTTTTGGTTGATCGCAAGTAAACCATTTAAAATGCTAAACCTGGTGAAATGAATTAATTGTATAGCTTAATATGAGTCTTGGTAACATTTTTGTGCAAAAAATATATTTCCAATAACAATAGTTTACAAGATTTTAACCTTTAAAGGCTACAAGTGATCACTATCTGATCTGGGTAAAGGTTCAGGTAAAATGGGACAGTCGTTCAGGTAAAATGGGACAGGTGATGTAGTTTGAAGAATTTGCAACAAATTGAAGAATAACAATGCAATTTATTAATTAATAAAGTCGGTTATCAATCATTAAATAATTATTTAGTTAAAGAAGTCAGTTATCAATTAAACAAACATGTTTTCTTTAAAACACCCTCAGCACAGTAACTTAACTACCCCGAAACTAGGAACCGATTTTCAAGTAGACCTACAAGTTTAATTTAAAAAGATCCATCCAGTCGGGTTGTACTTTGTCCTTTCTTGGTGGTTTTCTTTCCTTTTGTTGTATTTTTTATTTTGATGTATTCAAAGTGTTCCTTTCTGTCACACTATTTGTAATATCTCAAAATGTTGCATAAAAGGAACATGTTCATTCTTGTGGCTTAAACTCATACCCATTAACATCAGCCAAAAGTGTCCCATTTTAGCTGAAAATTTTGTCCCAATTTGCCTGAAGCACACCACATTAGCTAAAATTTGTTTTCCTTGAAAAACTAAATCATACTGCCTAATCATTTTGATATTAAAGGTGCTCTATGCAATTTTGCAAGATTTTAGCTCAATTTCATTTTTATCTCAAACCGTTTCTACCACCCCTTGAACTTGCTGTCTGCCTGCTGAATACATTGGGAAAAAACCTGATCTCAAAACACAACACAGAAGCTGCAATACCAAAACAAACACTAGGGGCAGGAGGATGTGCACCAAAGCAATAACAGACAACGGCCAACCAATCGTGAAGAAGAGGTGGGGGTTAATGCGCGTGCAACAGAGTTTATTGTACAGTGTAAATTCGGGTGTGAGTTTGAATACTGTGTCGGTAAATTATTTATGGAAAATGGCTGAGGCACATCTGAAGAAAAGATATAAGGCGAGAAGAAGAGAAGTTGAGAAGCAACGAAATAAGACCCAGGCTTACATTGGGGATTCGAACGGTGGAGCGAACTTTGCCGGCAAAAGAACTTCCCATCGGATGCAAAGGTGGCACGTTTACGATTACTTGTTGTGAGCATTCACACGCAAAAAAAAAAAAATAACAGTTATCTCCAAAGCTATCTCATGAAAGCGACATTACAAGACGGAGGTAATTATACTGCTTATACTGACTAAGGTACGACGATTACACTGGGGGGAGGGGGGAGCTTGCTCTGTTTTGTTTTGTATTTATGTGAAACGTTAGCAGAAGTGACGTTGAACAGCATCACATAGAGCACCTTTAAGCTTAACCTAACACACAACAATATACATTTCATTCATGTTTTTTGTTATATTCACTTTACTTTAGCTGCAATATCTTTATAATCATGATATCAGAATTGACATGTCAGGGGTCTCACCTTCAATGTTTCGGAAGCACTGATTTTTTGAAGCTTGGTTCCTCCCATCTCTGTTACTTTAGACCAATAAAAATGATTGTATATTACAAACAGCAACTGCAGTTTAAAGGTAGTAACATGCATTTTTATTGGCTGCTGATATTTAAAGAGATAAACCTTATTTATTCCATTTTACTGTACCTGATGTCCCAATTTACCTGATGTCACCCTAATTAATTAGGCTTAACTATCGTTCTAACAATTAGTAAAACAATGAGTTTTGTGTAACCTAATAGACTGTCCCGATAAAGGGAAGACCTATCAAAGATTAGAAAAGTTGCATTCATAGATTCTAGAACACTAACGTTACGTGGCTACTTTCCAGTCGGCTACTTTTTCCAGACATTAGTTGAGGCTGTCAAACAGAGTACCGCACGCTGGTACACTATATATGAGAGGTTGACACAGCGAGATGGAAGCAGACAGACAAGGTATGTGCGAAGAGGTGCTTAAATGAGTAGCTGTCAGTTGAATTCCATTGTGCAGTTGGCCAGTTCAGGTTCCATACATGAGGATGGCAACTCGTCGCTGCACCGACTGTGATGTTGCCGACTGTCTCCGACCGGCACTGGAGCTGCAGCGTGAAAGGCTGGATAAGACGAAGTCAGCGGCTCAGGCCCTGCAACCCGTTGTCCCCAAGCGCACCCCGCCTCAACCCGCCACACCGGCTGCACCCCAGACATACGCACGCGCACCTCAAAGGAAGCAACAGCCCAAACAGAAGGCGGACTCGCCCAAAGCTGCACCTTTGTCGGCTTCCGGGCAACAGCAACCCTGGCAGCGTTCCCGCTCACGCGGACGTGCGCTCTCCGCTACACGTGCCACGCGTCAGGGGCGGCTGCAGACGAAGAGCGCTCTGCAGCCTCTTTCGCCGCCTCAGTGGGTCGTTTTATCGCCGATGTGCGGGCGGAATTGTCCGCTCAGTCAGCCACCCGTGAGCACCCAAGCGTCTCCCACACGGTCGGCTTGCCATCAGCCTCCACACTGCGTCACATGTCACACTTCTCAGCTTCACGTACGGCCTCAGTCTCTGACGTCGACCCCCCTGGTGCCTCAGGGGGGCAGCATAGCACTTCGTTTGTCTTTGCTGCCTCCTCATCGTGCCTCTCTGCTCAGGCAGAGCTGGTCAATGTGCACAACGTCACGTTGGGTTCTTTCAACAGTGTTGAAGGGCTATCAACTACAGTTCAGGTGGCCTCCAGTGGTGCCCTCAGCCAGGGCCCCTGCCCTCAGACAGGAGCTTTGCGATCTCTTGAGGAAAGGCGCTATTCGGCGTGTAGATTCGACACTCGCGCGCTGGTCGCTACAGTACGGACAGGCGCTTTTTGCCCTATCCTGGATCTCAGAGCGCTCAACGCTTCGCTCAAGCCTCTCACCTTTCGCATGCTCACGGGATGCATGGTGGCGGAATCAGTCCGCCAGGGGGACTACATGGTCACCATAGACCTCCAGGACTCCTATTTTCACATAGGCATTGTCCCCAGGCACAGGCGCTACGCTTCGCCTTCGAGGGCAGTGCTTACGAGTACGTGGCCCTCCTTTTCGGTCTGCCACTAGCACCTCGGTGCTTCACCAAGTGCGTGGAGGCGGCGATCGCCCCCCTACAAACACAGGGCATCAGACTGCTGAATTATTTGGACGACTGGATGCTGCTGGCAGACTCCAGCCAGCTCCTTTCATCACAGGTTCGCACCGTGTTGCGTCACCTGCACGATCTGGGCTTCTTAGTGAACCTACCCAAGTGCATGCTCTCTCCCTCCCAGGAGGTCGAGTTCTTAGGCGTGAAGCTGAACGCTCAATGAGAGCGACGCTCACTGCGAAGAGACTGCAGGTCATCAGGGCGTGTTTACGCCACTTGAGACTGGGCGCCTGCGTTTTGGCCAGGCTGTCTCTCAGACTGACAGGCCTCCTGTGCGCCACGGGAGGCGCAGTTCCACTCGGCCTGCTCCACTTACGCCCGCTACAGCTTGCCTTAGCGGAGTTAGGTGTATCCTCCAGGTCGAATCCCGCCCGTCGTGTCCAAGTGCATGTGGCTAGCCCTTGCGCATTGGCGCAGACCGTCGTCCTTCACCAAGGGTGGCACGCTCGGCGCAGTGACCAGCCGCATGGTGGTGACCACCGACGCGTCCAAGACTGGCTGGGGCGCCGTTTGTTGCAGTCGCCCCGCCAGAGGGACGTGGGGCATAGCCACGGGGAGAGTACACATCAATATGTTAGAGCTCCTAGATGTGTTTTGAGCTCTGAAGGAGTTTCTCCCTCTCCTCAGAGAACACGTCCTAGTGCGTACAGACAGCACCACAGTAGTGGCTTATCTCAATCGCCAGGGCGGCACGCGCTCTCACAACCTTTTCCGCCTGGCGTACAAGCTGCTCACTTGGGCCTCTCGCCACCTCCTGGCGTTGAGGGCGATTCACCTGCCCGGTGTTCGCAACACGGGCGCGGACCTCCTTTCCAGGGGTGTTCCGTGTGCAACCGACTGGCGCCTGTGCCCAGCCGTAGTGCACAGCCTCTGGTCCCGCTTTGGGCGGGCCCAGGTCTATCTGTTCGCCTAAAGCGAGACCACTCACTGCCCAGCGTGGTTTTCACTGGAACAAGATGCGCCGCTGGGGTCAGACACGCTGGCACATCCGTGGCTACGTTGTCTGCTCTATGCTTTCCCCCCACTGCCTCTGATGCGTCAGGTGTTGACCAGGATCAGAGCGGGGGCTCACAGGGTGATTCTGATCGCCCCTCATTGGCCATCTCAGAGTTGGTTCTCAGATCTGGTCTCGATGCCAGAGGCTCCGACAGCGCGGCCTGTCAGCCACAGTTGTAAAGACTATACAAAGCGCTAGAGCTGCGTCCACTAGGTCGTTATATACACTTAAGTGCCGTGTGTTCAGCACATGGTGCAGAGACAGAGGCTGTGATCCTCTAGTCTGCCCTATTGGCGAGGTGCTTGCGTTCCTGCAGCACCTATTTGATCAGGGTCGTACACACTCCACTCCACACTGAAGGTGTACCTTGCAGCCATTTCAGCATGCCACCTTAGCTATGCTGGTGTTTCCCCAGGCGCGCACCCCCTAGCGTCGCGCTTTATGAAGGGCGTCAGGCACTTCGCCCCTCTTCCACACGTTTGGTCCCTACTTGAGACCTGGCCACTGTCCTACACGGACTGGCAGGTACGCCCTTTGACTCTCTGTCGAGTGGCTGTCTGAAAATGGAGTGAAAGTGGAGTGGCGGCCTCCTGGGCCTTCTGGAAAGGCGTCCCTATGCAGGATATTTGCCTGAACGCGTCTTGGGCCTCAGGCAATACCTTTGCGCGTTTTTACGCCCTTGACGTCACCAGGCCAGGTGTCGCAGAGAGTGTTCTCTCTGGACCCGGCGGCGGTCCATCAGGTCTCTCCACCTCGGGCCCCTAGGTGGAGGGCTCTTGAGGCTTGGTTGTAGTGATCAATTCGTACGTTTCGGCTTCGAAACAAAAGAGAATGTTACGGATACTAACGTATCCTTGGTTCTCTGAGTGAGAAGCCGAAACGTACGCTTCGGGCTTCAAGTCGCCAACGCTGGCGAGCTTGGCAAAGAGGACCTGAAACGTAAGCGCAGTGAAGATATAGACTTTCTGATGTCACGCAGGGCTGTCTAAGTAGTTGCCTGCCCTTTTTCAAAGGGTTGGTTAAAGTTGACTACAGAAAAATTAGGAGATGATAGGCATCATCCATTCGTACGTTTCGGCTTCTCACTCAGAGAACCGAGGATACGTAGTATCCGTAACGTTTTAGATAGATACATAGATACTTTATTGATCCCCAAGGGGAAATTCAAGTTTTTATGACAACTGAGATAAAGCTGCTAAATGTATTTATTTTTTTACCCTAAATGACATTGCTCTTTTATTTTTTATATTTTGATATTTCATATTTTGTTGAAATGTTTTAATATATCTGCTGTTCACATGTTCATTTATGCCCATAGAATGCAAAACCACATTTACCTTGTTATTGTTGTATTTAGGTAGCTTAAGGTATCCAACGGACCATACCGAAACTCCCTACACCATCTTCCGCCTCCTTCTATATGTAAATTTCAGGCTAGAATTTGCCGGGCTGAAAAAAAAAACAATCTGAAACTAGTGCTCGGTGAACGTAGACAGCGCAAAGCTACACCTCCTCCATTACATTGTCCAATCCAAAAAGCTCTAGCTCTAGAATCTTTGGTCCAATCAAAATGGTTTGTAACAGTCTCTTGTCCAGCCCCCTGTTGCTTCGAGGTAGGCTATAAACGCACTGTAGTAGTCTATGTAATAGCTAGCTAACATTGAGAACGGCTAACGGCTCTAAGAACAATAAGTGCATGTTGAATTTCTGTTTGAAATAAGTGCATGTTGAATTTCTGTTTAACTGGAGAACATACGAAAAAAAAGTCAGCACACGCCTGTAACGTTCCAGGATGTACTGGGCTGGGATTGTCCGGAATTTGCACTACCTTCCTCAAGAACCTCGCATTCAACGGGAGTAGTTGATTTTTATCTACAACCACAAGATTGGTCACTTGCTCTGGTCAATTCACCCCATATTGTTTCGCCAACCTCAGACTGTATCATTCCGGCTTTTCACGAACACTACGCCTGAAACCAGGATCTATTTCAACTGTTCTCCAACACAACCAGTTCTGCCGGTAGGTAACCACAATAGAATTCAGTGTTTTTTGGTCGCCATAACCATAGAATTATAGACTGGTATTTCTATGGCCTTAACAGTTTGCCTACTTGATGCTACTTGGATATCCAGATTATTGCGAAGCCAAAAAATAATTGGTCACTAAAGTGTTGGTAGTCTAGCAAGCAAAACAATAGATACTAATGTCGCATTTCCCCCAGGCTTCTGTGCTTATATAGCCCCAGTGTTGCATTTCCATTACCAAACCATTAACACCGGGGTTTTAGGTAAACTTGGAATGTTTACTATACAAACATAATAGCTTACGTTATTTTCCCGGTAAAGATGCATATCGCCGTCTATTATAGCATTTCGTAACCTCTGACATTAGTGCTGACACTAAAACGTTGCCTATGCCTACATAATATTAAATGGTAATTTAATTACCATTAAATTACCCTTAAATAAAAAGTGTCCAAAACACACTGCGATAAGGAATTTTGTAATAGTTTCACTGGAAAAAGTTAATGGTTCATAATTCTATTTCATGGGAGCCATATATTATGCGTTTATTGTGTGTGTGTGTGTGTGTTTTTTTTTAAGCAAGGTAGGCCTATAAGCATAGCAAACAAGCATCATAAGCAAGAAGGGCCCGTTCCTTAGTTGAACGGGTCCATTGGAGGATAAAAGTCATCTCCTAGAAATTTCGCCGATGAGCCAGGGGTATTTAAATGACCAGACCTTGGCAAATGCAATTTTTTGAGCATCCCTCCCCTGCTCATTTAATTTTACAAGTCCTCAAAGATATATTTTAGCATAGGCCTACGTTTCAAGAAACGTTGACACCTTCATATTTCAACGTCGGCAACTTCTGCATTTTGATCACACATGGTGGTGGCCTGCTGCTAGTAAGTGTACCGTGAATTATACGTTACCACTGAATACTTTAACCATACAGAAAGAACTTTGTTGCATACCTTTATCTTTTGCCCGTTTCATCTTTCATCTTTTTTTTCCTAAATTGGGCACCTGATAGCTTTGGCCTTTTTCTCCATTTCTGTGTTTAGCCTAATCAACAGATTTCCCATCCGCTATCGCCGTCACTCACAACCCGTCAACAAATCGTTTTTTATTTGGCCAACCTATTTTTATTAGCAATTTCACACAAATAAATAAATAAAAGGGACTAGGCCCTGACAAAGTGTCACTGACAAAGTTTAGCCCACCTTCTTGTCCGCTTCATTTGGGAGAGGTGAACTGTAGCCTACTCTGCGCCCCCATCCCTTCTCGGCTCGCTCAGCGTCTGTGGGGCTCCTTCAGCAGCAGGCAGGGGCGGCACAGGTAGCCTATCATATAGGCTACAATAGAAAACCGTTTCGCTTTTTTTCTCCCCTCCAAGTTCGTGTGCCGCCCCCAACGTAATGCCGCCCTGGGCGGCTGCCCCGTTCGCCCATGCCTAAAACCGCCACTGTTTAGCTCAGATAGTTAACCGATTTTCTGCTGAGAAACAGACCTGCTGCTTGCTTGTAGTGTAGGCGCAAACACAGCGCGGTATGTTAAAAGGGGAGCGATAAAACTGTAATCTGCATACAGTCTATAGCCTACAGTTGGGGCCAGACTTGGATTTTTTTGTAGCGGTAGCAGTACCTTCAAGCTAAATTTCCCCTTCACCTAAGATTCACTGACCTATCCTTGTGCGTCCTGAGATTCCTTGATGAAGTTAGAAGTTGTTGAGCCAGCATCGTTTATCTTTGAGCCAGAGTTCTTGCAGGTGGCTGTTCACGTCTTTAGTCTGTGTTAAGTTCTTAAAAACAAATGTCATTATGCTACAAATTGAGCAGCTTTAATTTGACTTTAGGCTCCATCTGGGGCTACCGTTGCAGCATATTGACCTGCTACTTGCTAGGCGCAAACGTAGCGCGATAAAATAAAGCGGTAATGTTAAAAGGGGAGCAATAAAACGTTTACGGACACTATCGTGTCCTCGGTTCTCTAAACTTGAGAAGTGAATACAGTCTGTATAGCCTACAGTTGGGGTCACACGTAGTTGAATTTGTTTTCTAGCAGTACCGTTTTTTACCGATTATCAATGAAACTAGGGAGCCAATCTTCTTCAGCAAAAAAACACCCAATAGGCCTCACAATGAACTAGCCAATCAGCGCCAGGGGGCGGGAAACTGGCCAAAGGGTGGGAAATACGAAAATTTTTAATGAGTATACTTTTCTGAGCATGGAATAGACAGCCTACAAATGCTCCTGGGTCTTTTTCAGCCGCACACATTTGCATACACAATAACTGAGGCTCAAAGAACATTTTATGATGGTCAAAAAATGCATTCTATGGGCTCTTTAAAATAAATCACATCAGTGATATTTGAGAGTGTTTCTCCCATTTGAGGAAAAGTATCGAAAAAGTATCAAAATTGAAATTCTTCACTTGGTATCGGTATCGAAACAATAATTTTGGTATTGTGACAACACTGCTAGATATATAAATAAACCTTGCCTTGCTAGAAGTAACTCTATATGTAGTGTGTAGTTATAAGTGTATATAATATAGGTGTATATTAGATACTATCTGTATGGGTATAAGTATATAATAGACACTATCTATAGATGGGTATAAGTGTATAATAGATACTATCTATCGATGGGTATAAGTGTATAATAGATACTATCTATATACGGGTATAAGTGTATACTATATGCTATTTCTGTATGTGTATAAGTGTATCATAGGTACTATTTATATCTTGTGTGACATTGATACTAGAGACAGGTTTTTTTCTCTCTTTGTTACTTTTAACTGTGTTTTTTCCCTTTGCTTCCCTAACCCACCTTAGAGGAAATAAGTAATTAAATGTGCTGAAAAAAGTAACATCCCTCCTTCACCGCCTCAAGGGTTATAACCATCAATTGATCTCTTTTCAAAATGGTAGATATGTTTAAAAGAACAGAGAGTCAGGTTGAGAGAGGCTTACTTTTGTTTATCTCATTCAGATCAAAGTAGTTCTTAGTTCTTCTATGCTCAAGTTCCCATCTTTGAAGTAAAGACCTTAATTCAGGAACTCACCCTAAGACCCATGACTCCACAGCCATGACTCCTCTTTTTAGTAGGCCTAATACCTAATCTCTCACCGTCTCTCAACTTCATATGTGGATATGTGCCATCTTAATATGCCCGAATGCCCTGGTGTGATGTGTTTTACATTCATTAATGCTTGTCAGATCTGTAAATAGGCCTACAAAGCTTTGGTATCACCCAGTCACTCATATATCCTCCACGAAAGCCATCCAGAGGTGTGTTTGTGATCTACCTCAGGGGCCCTGCCAATCTCCATTAGGCTCTGGTTGATTGAATTCATCCTTAAAGTACCCTGTGTATAAATGAACAAAAAGCACTTGCAGTGGTAGACCCTTGGGGCACCTTTTCCCCTCCACACGCATCTGAGGCTCGCTGATTATTAAGCGCATAAAGGTATAGTTTAGTTTTTAACACTTCGAGCCCCTTTTACAGGTTTGTCTAAAATGCTCAATCTAACAGTGGTAGCTGTGGAGGAATCATGGTTACTCATTCAATTCAATTTTATTTATATAGCGCATTTTTACAAAAGGCATGTCACAAAGCGCTTAACACAAGAGGCCCAATGAGCAACAGGGGCAAGGAAAAACTCCCTAGCAGTGTTTTTTGTTTTTACTTGTTATGGTAAAGGAAGAAACCTTGGGCAGTTCCGACTGCTCAAGGGGCTAACCCAACTGCCTAGGGCAGGTTTTCAGTCTCTCAGATGGGGAGTAGTCCACTATTATTCCATTAGATACACATTACAAGAAAATTTTGGTAAATAAAGTAATATAGGAGTCCCATTAAAATCCCAGGATATAGTCCCATGTCATTAGGCGCAGTCAAGCCAGGGGCCAGTTGGAGGCTGTATCAATCATGTCAGGGTCATCTGTGAAGCTGAAGGCAGACCGCCCAGGAAGACAGAGATGCAGGATCAGGCAGTAGAAGGCAGGGGTGACCCTCAGCAGGGAGGCAGTGGCATGGACAGTGGAGTTGGTTGAGGACCATTCAGGAGTGCTGCCGGATCACGTTGGAAGAAGGTCCCAGGAGAACCAGGTGAAGGCGCAGGCAGTAGAAGGTAGTGATGACTCACGGCAGGGTGGTAATGGCATGAAAATTAGAGAGGAGATGAGTTAGAACAGTCTCCATCAGATTTCAGAGAATGTGAGTTATATTGCATGTGCAACCATGTACAGATGTTGGCTAAGTGAAGAGAGAGAAATAAGTGGAGAGGAAAGAGAGAGGAGGAGAAAGACAGAGTGAAAATTGTACGGGTTAACAGATGGGTGGATTGTGGCGGCATTAAACTATAGCAGCATAACTAAGGTATGATATATAACAAGCCAACACCACCAGGAAATGGTCAGTGGCCACCAAGCCCTGGACGAGAGCTTACAGCAGAGGCAGTCCTTTCCAATAATACCCTGAGGAGGTGTGGCTTACCATACACCATCTCTAACTAAAGGGGTCAGTAAATAGAAAAGTTTTGAGTCTAGACATAAAGGTGTTGAGAGTGTCCGCTTGACAAATGTCAAATCAGGGCTGGTTGACACTGAAATTTTGACAGTTGCTCTTGTCTCGGCTATTTGGGAATTGTAGAATTACCTATGAGTGCTACAAAATGGCTAGCATTGGGCAATTGTTGTTTTTATCCCTAAAACACTAGTTAAAAAAAAAAAAAAGGCGACTCACAGAGTGGTTAGTGGTGCTCGCTGATGTTCCAAAACACGTATTGTAGCGGAATAAAACTTCTCTCATGTTTTATTTGGCACTTTATAAATTCCGGTACTATTTTTCAGATACATCACAATCACACATAAACTTCTGCTTCCGTTGTAACTTCAGGGCTAGCGGAGTAATATCAAGGAGCAAAGAGTCTTCTAATAGAAACCTACGGGACTTACAAAATGGCAAATAAAACGTGAAACTAACTGTATTTAGCTATGATACTTGGGTTGGAATATCAGTGAACACCAATAACCACTCGGTGAGTCACACATATTTTTAAAACAAATATTTCGGGTTGTTTTAAGGACCGACTGACTGTGCCCATTGCTAAGTTAAGCAGGCAGAGGGGATTCTATATTTCCCATATAGCCGAGACAGGAGCAATCGTCAAAATTTCAGTGTCAAACCACTTTATTGCATTTTAAACAACCCGTTGGCAGCTTGCACTGATCTGTCTGCCTGTGATTGGAAGCCATACACACACACATATAGCAGATAATTTACTGTAAAGGTGGATTTTGAGATTTTAGCATAAAAAAAAGACACTGCAGAGAATTGCGAATTTGGTCTCCTGTGGTCAGATATTAGACATTATTTGCATTATATTTGCATTACGTGTATGTATTTATTTATTCATTTTTGCACACAATTTTATCCAAAGCGAATTTGTCAATTATCAATTATTTTAGAGCCATTTCATCCCACAAAATAAAAGCTTTGTAAAGTGCCTTGCCCAAGGGTAGAACTGTGTCAGGCCAAATTCCAACCTGTTCCTTCCTACTTTCCAGGATACTAGCCCAGGTAGCCAGGTTCCTTACTCGCTACTCTGCCACCGGCCCACTCTCTACTTCCCTCTATGGCCTTGCTAAGTTCCCCTTTTAAACAAAGCCTTTGGTTTCAGCATAGACTAGAACTTAGTCACTGACAATTCCACTGAATCTGTTGCAAAGCACATGAGTAGAGCTGTAAACACTGTACTTACACTTGAAGCGCCCAGGATGAATGGAGTGCCATTTGTGCAGCAGTGGCCAGTGCTCTGCTGATGCAGCTAGCTGGCACGCTGCCAGGCCAGAGAAAGCCTGACTTGCGTAAGCGCTCTTGTTTAAAGGCGAACTGCGTCCCTGTGACCTACCTGGAGGCACTGCAAAGACAACCCCTTCTTCTCTGGGAAAATGTGTCTTATTTATGTCTTTCTTTTTCTCTCAGACAATGTATTTATGGAAGAGGAGGAGGATTAGGAGGAAGAGGGTGCAATGCCAAAGAAGTCATTTGTGCAAGCAGGCACAACATCCTCACCGTCTCACCATTATATAGCACTTTGCCTCTGCCTGGGAGAGCATGCATATTGCAGAGGGTAATCCATATCTAATTTGTCTTGACACATTGTGTAAAATCTATGTTTGTTATGTTAAATGTGCTAATTAAATTCATTAATTACAATGTTTACTTCAACTGTAAATGTAAGTGATGATTTCAAAAACAGGGATATAGATTGACAAAATAAATATGTCTGGAGTAAATGGTGGTTGTAAGATTATGACTTCTGAAACACTTGTCATCTTGTGGTGTAGATCTTGCAGTAACTGAAGCCTGGACATATCCAGTGAAAGGCCATCTTGCCTTAAATTCATCTGTGTGTTTCTGCTGGATAAATGTCCAATTCTTGCACCATGTAGAATATACAGTGAAGCAAGTGGTTCTCACATTCACAGCCTTATTAGATTCCTTACACATGAACTTTAGCATTGAGAACACCAATGGTGTACACAGGGCTCTTTAAAAACTAGCTATGTGCACAGTTAACGAGGATTTTTAAAAACATGCTATGAAGCACTAATGATATTTGCCCTGACTTCATGTGTAGGTACTCTGATGATGCCATGACTGAAGTATCATGCAATGTGTCTAGATAGTGGCACTGCGATAATCATTTGGCTCAACGGTCCAAATTCAAATGAAGATTTGATCCATGCCCAGAGTGAAAAGAATTGTTAGCCTCAACACTGGTGTTGTCCCTGATTTGTGGTTATAATATCGTGAGATACAAATGTGTGCGTGAGAGAGAGAGAGAGAGAAAGAGAGGAAGAGAGAGAAAAAAAAACCTTGTGGTCCTCTGTTATGTTTTATGATGCCCCCTCTCAATCTGAAAGTTTAATACTTATCCAGCATGCACAAGGGGAGAGCAAGAGGAGTTTCTGCATGAGAGTTGCTTAATACGCATTAAGAGATTAATGAAACAGAGTGGAATTTGCGTGGAGGCAGCCCTTCACATGGCATTGATTATACAGCGGAATTAAGTTAGATTTTATGAACAGGATTAAGTTCCGCACATTTGGACCCATCCCCAAATGACTTCCCCATCTGTCATTGTAAGCACAACACATAGGTGACGCTAGATGGGCCCCTAGAGAACCCCCTGGCCCAGTCGTTGGCCCTTGTGCTGGACAAATAATGATTGTATTTATTTAAAACCCTAATATGTGCTGGTGCAACGACTCACTACATCATTTTAATGCATCAAACTCTCTTGTTTTATTTTTCTCAACTTCCTACCCAAAAACTAACATACCTAAGGTGGCCCCTTAATGTCAAAAGAGCAACGTAAATCAAACTAGGGCTGTGCATGCACATCCTTTTAAATGAACACAACATGCCCCTCCACCCCTCAGAAACAAGGGGCCCTGGTGGCGGGGCCGTCGCTGGAGCAGGGCACTGAGCGCCTGGCTCTGCTTGGGTAAGAGGTGCCGCGATGGGGTCTGGTGCGTCAGGGACCGGCTCCGTCACTGGGTTGTTCTGCTCCCCTGGTTCAGCTGCTGGGTTGCTCTGCCCAACCTCTGTCAGGTGAGGGTGGTGAGGAGGGGAAGGAACTCTGTGCAGGCGCCTGGCGTTCCAACGGTAACCATCAGTAATCTGAAATGAAGCTGGGCCATGCTGCCGACTGACCTGGTATGGAGCTGACCAGAAAGATCAGAGCTTGTTAGCTCTGTGGGGCCGGCGGATTCTGACCCAGTCTGACACTCTGTTGTCGAGGACAGGAACTGAGGGCCATTGTCTGTGGTAATGGCCCGAGGCAAACCCCAACGGGAAAATTGCTGGTCAAGGAAGTTGACCACGGCAGTAAAGGTAAATGTGCCCATGGGAGCCACCTCAGGCCACTTAGAGTGCAGGTCATAGACCACCACGAGAAATCTCTGGTGATGTGGCACGTTTTTCAGCTTACCACAGATGTCCATGGTGGTCCCATGGTGCAGATGGCCAGTCCACCGGCAGAAGCGGAGCTGAAGTGGGTGTCCCAGTCTTCCCACAGGTGACGCACACTGCACAGGAGCGGATGAGACCCTCCAGATCCCGGTCCATGGTGGGCTACCACACTGTGTCACAACACCTTTGCTTGGCCTTGACGATGCCGTGGTGTTGTGATGTGCCATTTGTAAGACACACCCTCTGAGGGCCACTGGGATGACAGCACAAAGGCCACGGCAATACAGGCCTCACCCCAGCATGACAGTTCATGTCTTACTCGATAGTATAGTTCCAGTTCCAGTGGGACGTGGGCAGGCCAACCATGTCTGATGTAATCATGAAGCATGCCGAAGGCAGGGTCTGCCGCTGAGGCGGACTCCAGATCACGGAGGGAGACGTATCCTTCAGTGACGAGTGGACCAGGTGTACTACCTCCTCCTTATCCTCAGGAGAGGCAGCAGAGAAGGGGCTGGCAGCGGGGCGGAATAGAAAGTCCTCTACTACATTGGCTTTCCCAGGCATGAATTGTAGCTGGAAGTCATACTGCTGCAGGCGGTCTGACCATCTGTGGAGATGAAGGGGCCTGTGTCCTCTGCCTGAAGTGGACATCAGGGCCGTCAGGGCCTGGTGGTCTGTCCGTAGGGTGAAAGACCGCCCATAAAGATATAAATGCCACCTCTCGCACACCCAGATGCATGTGAGTGCCTCTCTCTCGCCCACTGAGTATTTCTGCTCAGTGAGGCTGAGCGCACGCTCAGGCGGGCATTGTGCGTGTTGACGTCTGGCCCATGTACAACTATGTTGTCCAAATAGGCCACAGTACCAGGGCAGCTGGCGAGGATTGTGGACATGATCTTCTAAAAGCAACTAGGTGCTGAACTAAGACCAAAAGCCATCCTCATAATCTAGCCATAATCTAGACAGGCCCTTATGGTTGATAAAAGCCGTTAGGTTCCGGCTCTCCGGGTGCACAGGAATTGGTAGGTAGCCCTGGCGTAAGTATAACTTAGAAAAGACCTTAGTAGGGCTGCACCCGACTAAAGATATTCCTAGTCGACTAACACTCCTGCTATTAACGATTAGTCAAATAATCATTCATTTATGATAGTAATATAATAACTTGTGTATGCTGTAGGGTAAACGTACCCATTAAGCTCAAGTACCCATTAAGTACACTTGTAACTTTAACCACAAATTGCATATAAAGAAACACATTACTTTTGTCTACTTGATATCTAAAGTAATAAATGTAGTTGTTATGTAGTGGTTCCCAGTATTGTTCCAGATTTATTTGTGTTTTTTGTGTGTGACTACAATCTTATCTTTATTTTTGCTCCCTGTCCTCCATGGAACAAACAGGCTAAGGTAGAAGGAGCACATTTTAAATGTTTTTCGCTGGTTAAGAAGTGCTAAATTAATTACTTCTTATTTTTGTCATTGTGTACAGTTTATGAATTCAATGAAATTGTATTGTTCAATTGTATTCGCAAACGTTTTGCGGTGGATGAAATATTATGTCAATGTGTTAATTGATTTGTGGTCTTGCTTTGACTTTGATAGCTTAGCCGATAGGCACAGACGCTTAATCCTGTAATGTGATATGCCTATTCCAATTGAAAGTCATGGTTTGCACTTTCTGTTGACTACAACTGCTTTTTCATGGTTAATCCAAAAATCCTTATTCCATGTTTTCTTGATTGCCACCTTGGCAAAGAGTCTGCCTTCATTTTGGGTTAGTAACGCCCCTATTCCTAAACCCGCCTCAAATTCAAGTTAAGCGCTGCAGGAGGAGCAAGCACCTAAAGTGGAGAATACGCGCAGTACAAATGCGCGTAAATGAAATCGCGTAAAAATAGACTTACGCGCTTATCAGACAATTCCGCCCTGTATGCATAACAAGCAATGCAGCTGGTTGTAGTCTACCACCTTTCACAGTCTACAAAGCAAGACTCATCTACAGCTTTTGGTGTGTTGGTGGAACCTGCATCAGCCAGGTACGCGGTTTCCCAACATGGGTGGGTGGAGAGATCCTTGTTTGAAGACCAGTTCAAGAACCTCTTCTTGCCTGAGTCTGCCAAGTATTTAGTTTTGATGGTCATTCATCACACATCTCTATAAAGATAGCCCAAATGGCTGAGGAAAACAATGTAAAACTCCTTCGACTTCCTTCTTATCTCACCCACCTACTTCAGCCTTTAGACAAGGCAGTATTTGGGGATGTCAAGAGGAAATGGAGAAAGAAGTTACGGTGTCATGCACGGATGTCCAGGGATAAGATTAGGAAGGAGGATTTCCCTTCAAAGCTGAGAGAGGTCTTGGAGGATTCTTTAAAATCTGAGAACATAAAAAGTAGTTTCGCATCAACTGGAATTTTTCCATGGAACCCAAAACGGGTTAAAGAACAAACAAAAAATGCTCACACACCAGCTGCGGAAGAGTCTGTTCTTTTTGCATTTAATGCTATATATTACTTTAATTAAATTAAAACAAAACGTTTACCCTATACAAGGAAAGGTACAGTCCAAGTTGAAGTTGAACACTTCCATGTGTCTCTATGACAGAAAATGCTAAAGCATGATATTGGCGCGTTCAAAATGAAAATTAAGCGCTTAAAACAGAATAGTAAACCTTTTAAAGTATTCAGTGCTTACGGACACAAAAATCAGTAGTCGGAATGTTATAGGCTAACATAAAACAGCAATCAGAATGCCTGTGCATTTAAACGTATGTATCATCTATAATATTAGGATTTGGTCAGGAAAAAAGTCCAAAGTGTGGGATCCTTTTAAAAAATCGAAGGACGACCCTAAAAACCCTGTTTGCAAATAGTGATACCAAAATTATTGTTTCGATACCAATACCAAGTCAATTGCAATTTTGCGAATGCTGTAATGACTTAGGCTAAATAAATCACTGACAAAGATGCATGCACATGCTCTGATTATAATCATATACCGTATAGATCATTTTAGCTGATGTTTTGTATGCTTTATTTTAGCTGCTTGCAAATTATTAACGTCATTCATAAAAGTTGCGTTTTCAGAGATGTTGAATTAGCGGTAGGCAGGCTAATGTTTAGCCATGAAGATAATGCCCATCGTTAGCCTACTATTTCTCTAGATAGCCTCGTGAAACCACAGTGGTACAAAATAGTGACTTGTGACTCAAAATAAACTATAGGTATAACCTTCTCATTTTACATATTTTAAGGGCATGAACGTGATCATGTTCATTGGTCTTTAACCTCCTTGTACAACTCTGCGTGCTTGTAGGCCAAGTGTTTTGCCAAGTTCGAGGTGTTGCCTCCCTTAGTTTGGAATTGTTTGTAACACTGATGACAAACAGGTCTCGACTTATCGGTACTTTTGCCCTCTCTGTCAGCAAGGTAGGCAAAGTACCTCCAGATCTCAGTCCTCGCGTCATCTTTGTCAACCAGTCGTTGACCGGTGGCCACTGTATCACTCGCACATGTAGCCATCCCTATTGTTTGTCAAATGACAGCTGCATTTGCTTGCATTAAGAGAAAAAACACAGACTTCCATAGGGAGAAATCTGGAAAACGGAAATTGAAAAGTATCTATATACTAATGAATTTAGGAATCGTGCCATTTTTAATTTCCAAGAATCGTGGTACTTTTGAAGTATCGGTGCACCGTGCAACACTATTTGCAAACTCTGCAGGCAAACATTTGCCTATCACGTACATTTGCCTGATTGCGTGATTTCACATGATTTTTTTTGCGACTAACCGACTATGTATACTAATGTATTTGACTAAGCCCTCTTCATATCGACTATTTGGGGGCAGCCCTAGACTTTAGAGCGATGGAAGTGGGTCGTCAGTTCTTCTGTCGTCGGGAGAGGGTACTTGTCAGGCACCACTACCTTGTTGACCTGGCGAAGGTTGACGCAAACTCTCAGTCCACTTGACTTCTTCCTAGCAATGACGTGGTTGGACACCCACGGGGAGGCATCAATGGGTTCTATTATGCCTTCAGGCAAAAGGCGTTGGAGCTCCTGTGTGATGCTGTCCTGCAGAGCCAGGGGAATACGCCAAAGAGGTTGCACAACGGGAGGCACGCTGTGGTCCAGGAGTGGTTTGTGTGTGAATGAGGTAAGGCATCCAAGGCCATCAAACAGTTCAGGTCGGCTTTGTAGCCATGGGGGAACTCACTTGAAATATTTGTGTTCCGCTACTGTCCTGTAGGATAAAACCCAGACTGAGAAAAAGGTCAAGGCCCATGGTGTTCTCTCCACGGCGTGTGATGTGAAATGGTAAACGGTCCACCGTTGCGGAGGTGTAGTGAACTGGGAGATAGAGTTAGAGTGTTTGCAACTTTTATATGAGCTGCCTTTATTAGAGCTTGTGAGTGTGTGAGCTGCAGGCAGCTGCAAAGTTGCATGCTCCCTTTTGCAAAGGGTTGGTTTTAGTTATGCTCAGCACGCGCGCAACTGGGGTTGCGATATCTCAATTGTGTGTTGGAAGGGACGACTGAAAGAGAACCTCCTATTTCTAATATAATAAATTAATCTATTATTAAAGGACACAAATGCACTGCTATTGAAAAAATATAAAAAAAAATATCACTAAAGGACCAAGGATACAGGACAAAATCTGTTTATTTGTTTAAATGTTTTATTTCGGTGGTTACGGAGGCTGTATCAATCATGTCAGGGTCGTCTGTGGAGCTGAAGGCAGCCCGCCCAGGAAGCTAGAGATGCAGGATCAGGCAGTGTGAGGCAGGGGTGACCCTCAGTAGGGAGGCAGTGGCATGGACCGTGGAGTGGGTTGAGGACCATTCAGGAGTGCCGCTGGATCAAATGTAGGAAGAAGGTCCTCAGCAGGGTGGCATGTTCGGTGGGGTTGGTTGGGTACCCAGGAGGCAAGAGGTGCAGGGTCAGGCAGTACAAGGCAGTGATGACTCACGGCAGGGTGGTAATGGCATGGAAAGTCCTTTCCAATAATACCTTCAGAAGGTGTGCTCGTGCTGCAGCCTTTTGTATTAGTTGAAGGTTTTTGATGCAGTTTGCACCACATCCAGAGAACAGAGCATTGCAATAGTCAAGTCTGGAGGTAACGCATGTATTATTTTTTACCTGTGTGAAGTTGGCACCCCATTAGTTGAAAATATGAATACAAGTATTTTGATTCGTTTGTGCTACGTTTGTGCAGGTTTGTGCAGGCAAAATTAGCATTTGTGCAGGAACCATATTTATGATATTTCAATTTTAACTGGTTGGTGACCTGAGGTCACTCAGCACCCCATCAACATCCAAATGACTCGAAAATGGTCGGAATCGTTTGTGCTACGTTGGTGCTCGTTTGTGCAGGCAAAATTAGCATTTGTGCACAAACCGTCTTTATGATATTCAACATTAATTTGTTTGACCTAAGGTCACCCAGCACCCCATCAACATCCAAATGACTCGAAAATGGTCGGAATCGTTTGTGCTACGTTTGTGCTCGTTTGTGTAGGCAAAATTAGCAGCACTTTTAACAGGTTGGTGACCTGAGGTTGTTTGAGTGACCTCAGGTCACCAACCTGTTAAAAGTGAAATATCATAAACACGGTTTGTGCACAAATGCTAATTTTGCCTGCACAAACGTAGCACAAACGTAGCACAAACGATTCCAACCATTTTCGAGTCATTTGGATGTTGATGGGGTGCTGGGTGACCTCAGGTCAAACAAATTAATGTTGAATATCACAAAGACAGTTTGTGCACAAATGCTAATTTTGCCTGCACAAACAAGCACAAACGTAGCACAAACAATTCCGACCATTTTCGAGTCATTTGGATGTTGATGGGGTGCTGGGTGACCTTAGGTCAAACAAATTCGCCTGACTGTCAGATTCGCTTGCGTCCCGCTAGCAGGATCGGCCCCGCCTCCGGACTGCGAATTTGATCGGCGGACCCAGAGCGGATCTAATGCGGAGCCACTCATCGGACGCGCCTTAAAGGATAACGTTCAGTTTCAACTGACTTTTTTAGTCGGGCTTTTATTTCAGCCAGGTACATTCCGCCAGAGCTGACAGCTGCTTTTAAACGTAAGTAAAAGTTTTAATTTGGATGTAAATGAATACAGGTTATGATTTATCAAACTTTGAAACTGTCACTGAAATATTTGTTGTTTGTCGAAGGTTTTGATATTGTATTGCCATGATTAAAGCATACCGGTTAAGTTGGCTGCACGTAAGTTAGCATGACTGATCTCTGATTAGCCTACAATTCCGTTTCAGAATTCTAACAAGATAACAAATGCATTTATCTACTAAGTTCATTTATCTATCTATCAAGATTAAGATAGAATATGGTCGGTCGATAATCTTGGTGTTCTTTGATTAGCATAGTTGTTCGTTTGTGAAAGTGTAAGACATTGTACAGCACCGCAGCGCCGAAAACTGGTTTAAAGGGACAACCATGGCTTAACGTTAAACCAGTTTTCGGCGCTCCGGTGCACGTACGAATTAATTTTATTCACAAAAAAAACAATCTAAGAGAGATTTTGCGTATGCTTTATTCCAAAGTGTACAATTAGATCATCACTTTCATAAGACGGTCATTTTTCAGCGTTGTTCATTGTCGGATCTACCTAGCAGTGATGAGTTGTGAATACCACACGGTTTTCACCCCAGCAAACCGACCGAACTGTCTAACACTGTCTAAGATTGGTCTCAGTGTGAAAATTGTTGATTCTGTGACAAATGAAGAATCATAAACTCAGAATTGTCTAACTAGACGTAGCCTAAGTGGAATTTAGTATTTCTTCTAATGTCATCGTGCGCTAACGGGGTCTGTGTTGCCGATTCCCACGCTTTGAGTTTTTTAGACCGCGACCGTCATTCCGGATTATGTTAAGCAGAATACTGACTCCGAAAGCGGCTTTAAGTAATATTTATTGTGTAATAATTTGTGTAAAAAAGTATGTTAAGATGTAACATTATGAGCGTGCCTAAAAACAATCCTTATGCTATGTCACAATTTAACACGCGATTCCGTTTTCTTTTGCAGCTGTGTTGGAGTTAGCAGGATTGACTGAAGACTGCACCTGAGTGAAGTAAGATCAACATTTTTGTTTGGATGATAAATTCCTTTGTTTGAAAATAGTTATTTAGTATATTTAATACTCATTTTATATAATAGCCTAAAGTGCTACGTCTTGTTTAAATTAAGCTCATATGATAGGGTTTTTTGACACATTGGTAAAGAAACGACATTGACTGCTTTAGACATCACACGATCACCTTACATGGACTGACGAGATGCACGGACAAAAGTCTGCAGTTCTTTGGCAGATCCGTAACAGAAGGCAATACAGAGGAGAATTCAAAGATTCCAGCTTTTGTTACAACCCATGACAGAAAAGAATAAATAAAGGTAAAAAAAGATAACTCTTGTGTCCACACATAGTTGATAAATGTAAGCATAAGTTTCTTGATATAAAAGCAAACGGAAGAAAACATAGGTAGAATACAGAAACGCAGATTGTAGTATGTTGAAAGGTTTTGCAGATTGCAGAAGTCCTAGAAAATTGTTCCACACTCCACTCAACGAATGTTCGCTTATCGGCTGTAGCAAGCAAGATTCTAAATAAATTTACCGTGATTTACAGTTACTTCTGTATGTTAATGTTGGCAACAGTTTTTGTTCAATAACACAATATTGTGCCGTCAATGTGCTACATGATAGCGTTCGGGCAATTTAAAAGTTGGAACGCATATTAATTTCAAAATCCACAATGCTTTATTTGTCTCAATAAAGTTCGTGTATCATGTTTAAACACAATCGGACACGATGTAGACACAAACTGCGGCCAGAGACCCTTTAATCAAGCAAACATGTTGTAAAGAACTCCCAGGGTGCTGTCATACTGTTTACAATTTTTACTCCCAGTCCCGACCTTGCGGACAATGCCAATATCCATGTTAAGATAGATGTGGCCTGATTGCTTTGGGTTTGCATGAATTAATTCGACTTCATGCGAGGTGGGCGAAAAACGTGCAGTGTAAATGCAATCACATTGTCAACATCCTGTAGGCCTATGTTGCTCAATGAACTATTGGTGTAATTAAGATAGCAAAAATCTATTTGAAGTCTGTACAGAGCATCACTGACAACTACGTCAACACAAAACCACGTTTGTAACACAGTCATTCAATGAAGTATTGGTTTCTATCCCCACATTAACACTGCTTACAACATGATAGTTATGAGACATCAACTATTCCAATACAAGGTTATGTCTGGTTCTGGTTCATTTTCTTTGGGATTATCTATCTTTCGAGGAACACGGTAAGTGCGAAAGGAAGGCCCGAACATTTTTTTTATAACCCTACGTCTATACTAAAGTCACAATGAAAAATAGCAGTAACGTTATATCCAGCCAGGTTTAATGACGATATGGTATCACGACCTCTAGATACACACTCAATATAAAACCGGATCTGTCTCAAAAAGTAGGCTACAATTTATAGCTATTGCTATACTGTATTGTTTTGGTGAAATAGGTATAAGCATCTATGCAGGCATGCATAGGCTAGGCCTACTATTAAGAAAAATCAACTTAACGTTGCACTGAAAATGTATTTCATAATGCATTCATTCTATGGCGATAGCCTACATGTAGGCCTACAATTGGAAGGCAGTCATATTATAATAAAGCAGGCAAATCCCTTTTTCATTTGCCCTCTTAGTTCCTATAGTGGATTCCCTAGAAACCTACTGGAGGAATTCCTGTACCGTTTGCCATGTTGTCACAATATCATCCTCCTCAGACAATCACTATTTTTTTTTAAACAAAATTAGCATGGAATCAGAATTAAATCAGGATGGTGTACTTAATAATGTAACATTAGTTGTTAACGTGCTAACGTTGCCTCTGCTAACATGTGCACAGCACCTAAGCATGTTAAATAAAATATATACAACGCAAGTAAATAATTTAGCTATCTTTTTTACCTGTTTGGATCCTTAGGACAGCGATGACATGCTTAAACACAGGAGTTGCGCTGAGAACCCAAGTATTTTCAGTACATTCTCACTTATTCCAGGGCCAGTTCTGTGTGAATTGGACGGTGCGGTGCCATCTACAGACTCCATTACGGTTACGTTTCATTCATGGGCACTGGCATTTCTATATAAAGATCTAAACAGTATACTTTGCGATTTCTTGGTCAGCCTTCAAAAAAACTCAAATTCATCAGAACATTTCAATTAAAAAAACGAAACGCCTCTAGGCTGGTGTACTTAGTAATGTTAATATCGATTTAACTTCCGGGTCAACATGTAGACATTCGCATACGTGCATAAATATCTTAACAATAGACATACGACTTTGCCATTTCTTGGTTTGCCTTTAAAAGCACACTTCAATTAATCAGTACATTTACATTCAAAAATAATTTAAAAACATTAAGTGCCTCTAGGCTGGTCTACTTTATAATGTAAATACCAATTTTACTTCCGGGTCAACAAGCCAGCCAAAATAAAACACAATTCATGAAACTGTAGAACATACCTTAAGTCATTTACAGAATATCAGAAACAGTCCTAACCCTTGTAAGCTAGTAACTTTGCCTCCCCCTCCACCCTTACATAATTTAATACATTTAATCTTTAGAGTATTCAATGTTATTAATTTTAGGGGTAGAAATAATTTTATAATTAGTGTTTGCCCAATTGAAAAGTTTATTACCATTTGCATGGCTCACAACCCGAAAATGCATGGGCCAACTTAAGATCTTGATTTTGAAAAGTGTCCCACATTAAATTCAATAGCCCCTAAACCAGGCATGGGCAAACTAAGGCCCGGGGGCCATATACGGCCCGTTTGGCTTTTTAATCCGGCCCGCCAAACCTTTTGAAATTATATTCAATAACATTATCAAACCTTTACTTAGTATGTTCCCTGCAATTTCTGCAAACTGTTGTTAAATGCATTACAAAAAAGCCTGGCATACCCATACTTTGTCACCTATTAAAGGACAAAACTGTGAAATATAATGGCCTTTACATGTCATTTATATTACTTCACACAAACACTACATCTATCTGCTCCTGGCACGGCCCCTTTATTAAATTTTATAACCCACTGTGGCCCACAAGGCAAAGTTTGACCACCCCTGCCCTAAACAATAGACACTCTACAATTTCTTGGTTAGCCTTCAAAAAACGACCTCCAAATAATCAGAACATTTCAATAACAATAAAAAAAATAATTCACACCAACATAACTTAACACATAACTCAAAAAAAAAAAAAAAACACACAAACCACTTAAAGTACAGCAGTACTTATTTATTGAAACAAGGAGTAAGAACAACAACCAAGATAATGAACTATGAACAGTAAACAGTAATGAAAAATATAGCTTTGCTTAATGGTATGCAAAATATGGAAGACATCACTGGTTTCTTTCTGAAATGTTTCTCTAGACAAAATGAACAGAAAAACTTTACCCATCTCCAGCTCCACCATAAGACGGAGGACCTATGTAGATGTGGGAAAACGACTAGACCAAATTAGAGATGACTACCTGAGACCGACTGACGTGGAATTTGAGACCGGGCCAAATGACAGGGATCATAGAGAGGTCAGTGTAGGGCTGTTAGAAGACCAAATCAGTAGTGAAAATACCTCAGGTACTGCAGGAATAGCAGATGAGGAAGGTGACATGGATGTTGGGCTAGACAACAGTGAGGGTCTCTTAGCTAGTGCTAGTGATTGCTCAGACGAGGAGTACTACGAAATGTCCTTATCTGACAAGATAGCGGACTGGGCCAGACACTTCAGGATATCACTAATTGCTCTGACTGCCCTCCTAGCCATCCTCCGCCTCTCCCATCCTGACCTTCCCAAAGATGGTAGGACCCTTCTCAAGACAAAAACTAAATACTCTATCGAAGAGAAGGCAGGGGGGCAATACTATTATTTTGGAATCATGCATTCACTAAGCACAACACTATGCAGATATGCACACACTCTCAGTGATGGCATAACTTTGAGACTACAAATAAATATAGATGGGCTGCCATTATTTAAAAGCTCCACTGTTCAGCTGTGGCCCATTCTGGGTCTCTTGCTTAGTGTTCCCATGAAAGAGCCTGTAGTCATTGGGTTATACACTGGAGAAAGAAAACCCTCATCAGCCATAGAATTCCTGGAGGACTTCACCCAAGAACTAGTTAAGCTAGAAAAGGGTTTCTGTTTTGAGGGAAAGACTTTAAAATTACAACTTGATTAGTTATTTGTGACACACCAGCAAGATCTTTTGTAAAAAACACAAAAAAACATAATGGCTACCGCAGCTGTGATAAATGCACAAATCCTGGTAAATATGAGCAGAGACGAATGACCTTCCCATGTATAGATTATGATCTCAGGACAGATGAGACTTTTGATGCTAGGTTAGATGAGATGCATCATCATGAGGGGCCACATGCATTTGAGGGCACTGGAGTTGGCATGATTTCACGATTTCCCCTTGACTACATGCACCTTGTGTGCTTAGGTGTTGTTAGGCGACTGCTTAATATGTGGCTTTGCGGCCCCCTGACTGTACGCATCCTTGCAGGTATAATTGAACAAATGTCATCAAAATTGTTATCCATGAGGCCTTACATTCCCATGGAGTTTGCCAGGAAGCCACGATCTCTCAGAGATTTGGATCGCTGGAAGGCTACTGAGCTGAGGCAGTTTCTTTTATACACTGGCCCTGTTATGCTATCCAGTTATTTAGACAAAGACCTCTATAATAACTTTATGCTTCTTTTCTCTGGCATCTCCATCCTAGCAAGCCCAAAACTGTCCTACCTGGTTGATTATGCCAACACTTTGCTGAAGTCATTTGTACAGCACTATTCTGTACTTTATGGGAGACAACATGTTGTCTACAATGTACATGGTCTTGTCCATCTGGCTGGTTCAGAGGCATGGTTGCCTTGACTCTTTCTCTGCCTTTCCGTTTGAAAATTACTTACAAAAAATAAAAAGGCTTGTTAGAAAACCTGAATATCCTTTGGCCCAGATCATTCGTCGTCTATCAGTACAAAAAATTCAGGTCACCTCACCTGGCAGCATTTTAAGGCGGCAGCATTTTGTAGGCCCTGTTGTTGGGGGAATGGATATAAAAGCACAGTATGGTGAGATTTCTACCGAAAAGTGGACAGTCAGAACATCAACCGGTGACAACATCTTCTGGCTCTGAAATGAAATTGTCTGTGTACAAAACATAGTGGAATGCTGGGGAGGAGGCATTTATGTAATTTATTCCGAATATTTAAGGAAGTCAGCATTTTTCACGTATCCATTTCCCTCAGATACTTTGAAAGTTTACTTACTTCGGGAACCATCAGAGAGCATCAAAGCTGCTAAGGTTTCAGAGCTTGACGTAAAATGCGTCATTCTGCCCCACAGGGAAGGTTTTGTGGCCTTTCCTCTGCTGCATTAAGTTGAACAATAACCTAAATCAGTTCATGTTAATTAGTTCAGAAATTTGTTTTTGTTTATTTTTTAGTTGTAGCATCAAGTTTTAGTTGTAGCAATCATAGTTGTCAATAGTTTATATCAGGGACCAAGGACTGACCAAACATAATGACTGACATACTGACAGGGGCTACAGCACAAAAGATGGCCTGATAAATTGCTGTAAGTAATTAAGCATACAATTCGAACATAGTACACCGCATTCTCAAAGACTAAGGTGCCAGAAAAGCATATAAAATATCTAAAAAAGAAATCTCTGCACACTTAGATTCATGCAAAAAAAGTGTTCTATTACCAAGCTTTCGGTCCGTAGACCTTCATCAGGGCGACTAAGGTCTACGGACCGAAAGCTTGGTAATAGAACACTTTTTTTGCATGGATCTAAGAGTGCAGAGATTTCGTTTTTAGATGTAAATAATTAAGCAAAAGCAATTAAGTAATGTCTATATCTGTGTTGACATTTGCATGAACTTCCTACCTGACATGTTTTTTTCTCTTAACTTTTCCATTAAGAATGTTCCATCTAGTTGAATTTATCGAAAACAAATCAGTGGCTTTGGTTCACAAAGGGTGGTATGAGGATGGCAGAGTTTATTGGCCAAACTATAACACTGATGAAAGAATTGAGAGGGCAGTGAAAAACGGGGAGGAGCCTCAGGAGGACTGGCTGTCCTATGATGTCAGAGTCATCAAAACATCTCGTATGCAATCTTCATTGAAGTCTCCTTCATTGAAGCGAGGCAAATTCTGAAGAAGGCCCTAACCTGCACCACCTTGGACCTGAGCGAGGGTGAAGAGGAGAGGCTAGGAAAGAGAAAACCAACTGCAAGGTCAGTGTTTACTGCCTGTGACACTGCAGCAAAATGAATGAGCGGGAGGGATACCCCCATACCCTCACAAGTCTGTTGTCGTTTTGGGTAAAAGCATCTGCTAAATGCATAAATGTAATGCCTTCATTTCAATGTTAAAGTGGACAAATTATACCTCTTTTTAAACGATTTAGAATGGGTCTATGGGCTATACAAATCAAGTTCATGGAGTTCTTTGCACAAAATCACTCTCACATAAATAGATTTCACCTGCTCTATTCTTGCCAGTTTCGGTCTCTCCCAAATTGAGCCGTTTAAGGGCCCTGTCACTTTTATGCAAATAAGCTGTTGCTGGTCACACCCCGCCCTGCCCATGAGAAGCCTCCGGTTGCGTGAACTGTTTACGCTGCTCGAAAATTACTGCAAATAGAGCCGGTATCAGACCCCGATGCCGAACAAGAGGATCCACCAGCACAAACAAAAAGAATGCAGCAAGCATTTTCAAGCGGTTTCTGAATGTTTAGTCAACTTTTTTAATAAACTTATTTAATAAACATATTTGTTACCATTGGATCCCTCCTTAGTTGTTAGCCTACCAAGTTTAGTTTGCCACAACAATGTAGCCTAATGTAAGGTTATTTTTTAGAAACATAATGCCATCTCTTTACAACATTTAGTATTTGCTTAGATTTTAAACTCAACAAAGCTTGAATAGCTCAAGTAACGTTTTATAAAGTGAGGCTACAACTGCTAACGTCAGACTATGGGCTTTTAGACTAACGTTACTTGATGGTGCGCCTCCACTGATGATAACATGATAAACATTTCATTTAAACCCAGACAATATTTTAACAAGCACTAGAAGGTGTTCACACTGGGTGGGTTTTTTTTTTTTGTTTTAAATAAAAAACACTGACCCCGCGTTTTTTTTTCGCGCTTGGAGAGTTTATAAGAACAGTAGAGGCCCAAATATGAACTCAAAGCCCCGTAAAAAGTGAGTTTTTGCATAATATGTCCCCTTTAATACATTTTTGACATATGTTTAACCAGACATTTCTTTGGAGACACTGACCTTGAAGAGGAATTCCAGCCAGCGAAAAGGTCACGAGTCAGGCCATCTGCTGGGACTAGCCAGCACCCGCCAAGTCCAATGCTTTGTCAAAGTAAGAGTCAGAAAACATTAATGTATTTAAGTATTCATTGTGTAAGAATCTTAAATAGGTGTTAACTTTATCCAGTATGCATTCCAATTATCCTATGTTAATCTGAAAGTCTGTGTGCCTCTATCTATGTGTATGTTGTATAAGCTTGGCCTCTCACCTTTTTTCAGTATGTAAAGAATCTATCTGTTTGTCTACCCCCTCATATTCATCAATTCATCCATCCATCAGCTCCAACTCGACGAAAAGGTTTGATCCATGTGTCTTGCACCCAGTGTTTAGCAGAACTGCACCACCCCAACCCCTACCACCACAATCATTCCCCACTCGACAGTGCCACCTGGAGGATGGGGAAGAACAAAACCAGGTCTACAGACCAACCTGGAGAGGGGGGAGATATGGCTCAGAAGTCATTCCCTGCTCCGGTAAGAAAAAATGTGGAATGTGTATGTGTGTGAGGTTGAGGGCTGTGTAGAGATCAGGGAGCAAGAGCGGGGGCAGTGATTGAGGGAGAAATAGAGGATGAATATCTATTATCATTAGATTATTAATTAAATCTATGTTTTCAGCTGCTCAGGTCCAGATATTAAGCCTCCTGGAATACATCAAACAGCAGCAGGACCAGTTGGTGGCTAGAGTGAACTTGCTGAGCAGCAGGGTGCTCAATGGCTCAACACCACCCGAGCCAGAGATACCAGAGCAAATCCATCTGCCATTAGAATCCATGGAGGCAGTGGAGGAATTTACACTAAGTTTCCATACTCATATTATAATTTACCACATAATTTATCACATAATTTACCACAGGGTCTTGATCAATATACACCCCAAGGTTCTTGACCTTTGTGGTAGGTGTGAGTGAAAGGTCTGTAAGTAAGCTCTGATGATGGGGTAGAGTGTTGGTCAGGTTTTTAGGGCCAATCAACATGACTTCAGTCTTGTCAGAGTTTAAGCAAAGGAAGTTATTAGTCATCCAGTTTTTGATGTCACCGAGGCAGGCAAGTTTAGTTACTGGCGTACAATCATTAGGCTTTATTGAAAGGTATAGTTGGGTGTCATCTGCATAAGAGTGGAAGGTAATGTCATGTTTTCTAATAACAGATCCCAAAGGAAGCATGTAAAGGGAGAATAGCGGTCCCAGTACTGATCCTTGGGGTACACCATACTTAACTTCAGTGTGGCATGATGCTTCATTATGTGCATGTACAAACTGGTAACGTCCAGTGAGGTATGACCTGAGCCAGGCTAATGCAGAATCTTTGATGCCAATCATATGCTCAAGTCTATGTAATAAGATGCTGTGATCGATAGTGTCAAAGGCAGCACTTAGATCCAGTAGGATTAATAATGATATCCATCCATTATCAGATGAGATAAGGAGATCATTGTAGACCTTTCCTAGGGCTGATTCTGTGCTATGGTATGCTCTAAAGCCAGATTGGTAGGTTTCCTGAATGTTGTTTGCGTCTAAGAAGGTACAAATTTGCTTAGACACTATGTTTTCAAGAATCTTTGATATAAATGGGAGGTTGGATATAGGTCGATAGTTAGCCAGGATATCAGGGTCAAGGTTGGGCTTTTTGATTAAAGGCTTAATGACAGATGTCTTGAAAGGTTTGAGAACATGTCCTGCTACAAGAGAGTGATTTATAATATTAAGTATCGGCTCAGCTAGGTTAGGGAGAGCAGCCTTAAGGAGATCAGTAGGAATTGGATCCAGTAGACAAGTAGAGGCCTTACTTGATGAGATCAACTTAATAATTTCAGACATATTGGCCGGTGTAAACGAGTCAAGGTATGCTATAGGTTGGCTATGATGGACTTGCTGTTTCCATTATAGGGGAACCAATTCAATTTGAGGTTAGAATGGTGTTGTTTTGCAGATCGATATAGGATTGGATTAATATTTAAAAACGAGCAAATCATCGATTAAACAATATTTTTACACATCCCAACTCTACACACTTTTGTACACTAAGCAGCAGGACTGTCGTAGGCGGATTTCATTTGACATTCATATGAGGACTGTTGTGGCATTGTGTCTCAGAAATACAGTACAGTAAGATATTCCTCCAGTTACTTAAAGGAGAAGGCCGGTGTGATTTTGACCTGGGCTGTACTGAAAGATGTTACCGAGTACAAACATATATCCAATACCGACCTCCGGTGACCCCCAGCATTCCGCATTTTACACCGTTTTAGCCAAAGCTTTCATTAGCCTTACACTGCTACACTGGGGGCATTGTGTAGTTTATGCAGCTAAATCGCTATTTTTACACCATTAACAAGGTTCAGAGTAACTCCACATTTTGAGAGCCCTGACATTTAAAACGAGACAATGAGAATTTTGAAAGTGTACAGGAACTTTATTAAAAAGACAGTTTATAAAGACAGTACCTTCTCAGAATTTCCCGGTCACCGGCCGCCATCTTGAAATTAAATCACGGTAAGTCGATTGACAAGCTACAACTTTATAAATGTCTTTGGTCAAACTCTTTTAAGTTTCATCATTTGTTGGTGCTTTAGTGCTCATGTAGATAGCCACCATATATTTTCAGATGAAATCCAAGCACTTCAACAGAAAATAATTTTCAATCTGTTCCCCTGTCCTATCTGTTCGTTCTTATCGTGATTTAATTTCAAGATGGCGGTGACCGAGAAATTCTGAGAAGGTACTGTCTTTATAAACTGTCTTTTTAGTAAAGTACCTGTACACTTTCAAAATTCTCATTGTCTCGTTTTAAATGTCAGGGCCCTCAGAGGTCTACCAATGAAGTGTGGAGTAACTTTGAACCTTGTTAATGGTGTAAAAATAGCGATTTAGCTATTTAGTGATGCCCCTATAGCTAGCAGTGTAAGGTTAATGAAAGCTTCAGCTAAAAACGATTTAATGCGGAATGCTGGGGGTGAACGGAGGTGAGCATTGGATATATGTTTGTACTCGGTAAAATCTTTCAGTACAGTCCAGGTTCAAATCACACCGGCCTTCTCCTTTAACTTGATTCCACTTTCTGTTGTCCTCTGTTTTTCTCTCTTGCAAACTGTCTCTTTCTATCTCTCTCACTCTCTCTTCTTCTTCAGGATCAGGGTGTTGGCGCCTTCTACCCAGTCCTCCTCTCTCAATGCACAGCTTGGGCCTGAGTGGCATGCTGTTTGTCATTGTGAGAACTTCATTTAATGGGGTGACATGGATCGCTGTGCGTTTGAGTGAGAAATAACTGTAATTTGCATTAATTACTGACACACACACGCACTCACTCAAAGCACAAAGAATCCCACACTGTTCGGAGCTGATCACTTTATCAGGCTCTCCCATGACAGACTAAACTGTCAGAACCTCGCCTCATCACATCGCTGGGCCAATTAACAGTGTCGGCCCTGGCTGCGTCAATAATGAACTGCAAATCTCACTGTTTGCCGTTGTCACTCTACAAACGCCCGTGCCACACTGGAGGGCGATTGGCTGACTCATTTCTCCTCACAGATTAGCCAGTAAGTGACCCTCGTGTGGCTGTGCTGTGGTTCCATTCCTCTAACAACATAATGAAAGGACCAGATGATATAAGGCTCCCAAAGCGCAGAGGATCCATCTTCTCATGCTGCTAGTAGATCGTCACTGAAGCGGGGGCTGGGGGGTTGGGTCCAGGAAGACGATCAAAGCCGGGCTGTTTATTTCACCTGACATGTTCAATGTGTAGCAGTGTCTGTCGGAATGCCCCCCCCCCCCCCGCTCATGCAAAGATGGCCTGCCCTCTTGTAAAACCTCCATATGGAAACATATTGACAGGTGTAATAACATGAGAGGCACAGCATCTATCCTCGTCAGCATAAGGGAAACCATAAAATACAAACCTGACCCATTTGAGTACCATGGGGTGAGCACTAAACATGTTTTTTTTTTTTTTACTAGACAAGCAGTATAAACTGAAAGGCCTTTTATGGCTCCGGATGCAGAGAGCTTCAGACTTTTCCTTGATTGATGTTCCACATGCAGCGATTTGAGATTATCATTGAAAGGAACACTGTAAACATGGCAAAAAGATGGTCTTTTAAAATATTTTAAATATAAAATATAAAAATATAAAATATTTTAATATAACTATTAATGTATTATATTATTATTTATTTTGATGTCATTGCCCTGTGATTTGAGTTGAGCTTGCATTAACATGGGTGTAATCTAGTCTAAACTCAATCTAGTCTAATCTAAACTTCAGTCAGATTTCAATCCCCACTCTGAGAATTGACTCATCAGGGCAGGAAAATTGATTTGTGATATCCCAGGAAACCTCCAGTGCACATTTCACATTGGTAATTAAAATAGAGAGCAGACAGACTGCAGGGAAATTGCCAATGCATAACTCTGAGCATTCATTTTTCAGTCAAAATGAATTTTTTTTCAAGTATATGACTGTACTGCAAGAAAAAAAAATTGTGAAAAAATGCGGAAAACTTATTACCTTCATCAAAATTATGAATACGATTATACTAAAGCTTTCGTCCCACAACATCTGCTAGCTGCTTTTAAATCTCACAGTTTCATCTTGCTCAGAGAGGGTAGACGAGGGGATGTCAAAGTGTACATCAGGAGAGCAAGGAAGGGGAAAACTCAAGCAAACTGTCATCAGCATGTATTGAGGAACATATTGAACTAGATTTGTTTGGTAGATGGGATGCCTCAGAGGACACAGAGAAATGGAATGGAACAGATTTTGCGACCAGAAGTTTAACCACCTCCTGTTTTATTCATTAGTGTGAAATTTAATGGCTGCTGGAACAAGAGGCAAACTTCAGCACCATGGACAGAGACTGTTCATATGGCTCTGTTAGGGCAAAGCAACCTTGGCAAGTAGGTAGGTGTTGAAACTTAGGTGGGTCAGCATTTTGTGGATTGCAGAAACCAGAGCCATAGCCTGTCAGAAATGTGGCCTGTGAGAGTCTAATTACCATGGCAACAACATTTAGTGAGTAGGCTAACCATGAGGAACTATTCTAGCAAAAATGTAGGCTGGCTATATTTCATCAAGTAACAAGACCTCTTTATGGTTAGCGTTGCCTTTACATACAATAAGCAATCAAATTCAATTTTATTTATATAGCGCATTATTACAAAAGGCATGTCACAAAGCACTTAACACAAGAGGCCCAATGAGCAACAGGGGCAAGGAAAAACTCCCTAGCAGCGTTTTTTGTTTTTACTTGTTATGGTAGAGGAAGAAACCTTGGGCAGTTCCGACGGCTCAAGGGGCTAGCCCAACTGCCTAGGGCAGGTTTTCAGTCTCTCAGATGGTGAGTAGTCCAGTATTATTCCATTAGATACACATTACAAGAAGGTTTTGGTAAAAAAAAGTAATATAGGAGTCCCATTAGAATCCCAGGATATAGTCCCATATCATTAGGCGCAGTCAAGCCAGGGGCCAGCTAGAGGTGTCATCATGTCAGGGTCATCTGTGAAGCTGAAGGCAGACCGCCCAGGAAGCCAGAGATGCAGGATCAGGCAGTGGAAGGCAGGGGTGACCCTCAGCAGGGAGGCAGTGGCATGGACAGTGGAGTGGGTTGAGGACCATTCAGGAGTGCCGCCGGATCACGTTGGAAGAAGGTCCCAGGAGAACCCAGGAGGTGCAGGCGCAGGCACTAGAAGTCAGTGATGACTCACGGCAGGGTGGTAATGGCATGGAAAATCAGAGAGGAGATGAGTTAGAACAGTCTCATTTGTTAATTTACCATGGCTTAAATAGTGTGGTTCAGTCAGTTTCGTTATAGGAACATTGGATTTAGCTGCAAGCTGGCTAATGTTTACAGACGGAACGCCCACCTCTATATTGATTAAAATTTGTGACTCACGTAAACTGTCAATTGCATTAAAAAAATATCCATTACAACACGAGAGAACCCAGAATTTAGCCATCGAGATAATTCAGTGTTCCATTCCATGTTGTTGGCGAAGTTTGACTGAGTCTACGTCTACTGCCCAGACAGAATTATACATGATAGCTGCACCACACTGCCATCTACTGGCTGTTAAGGGCATTAGTGGCATGGGCATTTGCCGATCTTGAATTTGTTTGCGAATCGTGGTAAGCGGTAGGAATGTTTCATAATTACGTCATGGAAAGAGCACAAAAAACAGGGTTCCCTTGGGTCTTAAAAATTCTTAAAAGCATTTAAGTTATGAATTTGGAAATAATACCTTAAAAAGACTTGAGTCTTGAATTTTTTATGCCTGGGTCTTAAAATTTGTGCAGTAGGCCTACGTAACTTGTCTGTGTCGCATTTCTCATCAAAAGTTTAATTTGTCAAACACCTAGTGTATTGGCCTAATAACGTCACCTAAAGAAAGAGTGGCTAACATAACCAATGTTAAAAAAACAACTTATCAGTGTTGGTAGGGCTGTAACAATATGCTATATGAAACTATTTAAGAATAAATTATTTCATTTTACCTGTAAGCCTCATCCAATTATGCGTAATGTGACGCCTATCTATAAAAGTTGAGGCAGAGGAAGAGGACAATTTAAAAAGGCTAATGAGAACTCAAACCAGACCAATGAAGGGAAAATAGGGGGAGACCAGAAGTGCTACCTCAAGAATGTAAATTTAAGAAATGTCATGCCTGCTCTAAACTGGGGCATATTGCAAGAAAGGCTCAAGCTGCGAGAGTTCCAGGAAAATAAGGAAGTCAGAGTGAGGAATTTCAGGGGAGGAGAGAAATGGACAGCAGTGACCATCATAGAACGCTTGGGCCCAGTGAGGTATCTGATCCAGGAAGGAGACCAGAGGCGCTCTGTACACATCAAACATCCAGAGCTTTACTTACCTAGGGAGGGCCGAGACCCATCATCCTTTGGCCCAGTTCCTGTGGAACCGTCTGTGACCGATGCCCAGCAACCAACAGACACTGAAAGGTCAGGAGGGAACTTTAGTTGGGGAAATCCTGCAGATTCAGCCAAGGCAATTCCTCATCCCTCTGTCAGCAGCGATATTACTGTGGGATTACCTGTAGTTAAGCCTCGGAGAAACCCTGAAAGACTCAGAAGTGCTCCTAAAAGACTGGACTTGTAAAAAAAAAAAGAGAGAGAGAGAGAAAGGCATCTGTAATGCTGTTGAATTAATTGAAAATTAAGTTCTATGTTAGTTATAAGGGTTTCAAACTTAAAGGGGAGGAGTGTAATAGACTATGTTTTGGGGTATGCCACTGTGGGGCGCTAGGTGTTGGGTGGGGTGGGGTGGGGGGGTTACCTGAGTGAGTTGAAGCACCAAGGGTAGAAGAAAAAGGGCTGTGAGATGTGGTCTGTGTAAAAATCAAGTGCAGCTTTACTTTCAGTAAATGTTCATTACTGTATCCACCGGGTCGAGCGTCTTTATTTTCACGGATATATTACACATTTCTCTGAAAATGAGCTACCAAAACTACTTCTAACGTCCTCCAAACACGCGCAGTGTATGAGAGCCATACAAGCGACAATTTGAATCGTTGTTTCTTTAATACAAAAACATGCAAAGCTCAATATGTCAATATGAAATATGAAAATTAATCTATAATATTGTTTTGCACTGATATGTAATATTTAGAGCCCAAGTATCTATGATAGTAGTAGCTCAATGGTAAACTAGCAAACCGGTGAGAATCCAATGCCATTTCTTCCCTCTTTATTTCAATGAAAATCACCTTGCTGAACTTATCTCCCTCAGATAAGTTAGAGTAAAAGCCTATTACTAAATGGAGATGCCTTGGACAGAGAAACCAAAAAAAAATGAATAGAACGAAAGAGAGAGAGATTGAGAAAGAGATTGGTCTCATTTGATGCATCTGAATGCTCTTTCCTCGCACCTCTTTTGTCATCTGTCGGAGGATCACTTTTCCTAATGCTGACCTCACTTTATGCAAAAGCCGTATCTCAGCTGTTTTCAACATTCTCTACAGTGGTTTGAGGTTAAATATAAGGAGCCAATTCCAAGACTTGTGCATTGTTTTCATAGCTGACTGCTTCCCAAAACAATAGAAGT
Organism: Limnothrissa miodon; assembly: GCA_017657215.1. Taxonomy (NCBI): domain Eukaryota; kingdom Metazoa; phylum Chordata; class Actinopteri; order Clupeiformes; family Clupeidae; genus Limnothrissa; species Limnothrissa miodon. The sequence goes on from JAGFZM010001304.1 coordinate 46,233, forward strand.
AATAGCATTTGGGCCTTCCAGAGCTGCAAACATGTAGGTCCCTATCACATTACTATAATACAGGGCTGCCAACCTTTCAAAAAACCTTGGAGTGACCTTTTTTTTTTAAGGGGGTGTTGCACATTTTTTTTATGTTTTGATAAATGCATTTGATTTTGTCAACAGAACAGAAACAGAAAATGAAACAGAAACAGAAAATGAACAGTGCTATATGTCCACAGAGTCTGCATATGTCATATGCATATGCTGTTTGGTGTACAAGACTGTGGCATTCTTGCCGGCCTTAATAATTTTGGGTGAAGGCTCTCATTGGTAGCATGGTTGCAAGTCAGTTATCTTTGCCATTTAGGGCCAAGTTGTTTCTTGTCTTAATTTTGGTAAGAGCCACCACAGAAAACACCCTCTCACAGAAAACTCTTTCATTAACCTGGTCATGTCACAAAGGCTACTCATCTCCCTACAGTGCTAGTCAGAATGATTCAATTGAGCTGATTTTCTCCCATTCAGTAAACAGGGGAAAGAGTTGTAAAAGCTGAGCTAGATATTATTACAAATATTCTACCAGGCTACCCAAATAAAATTCAAGATATTTCAAATTAACGCCGGTGATCCACTAGCACACGATGCGACTAGATGCGAGCTCCTCCTAATCGCGCCGCTACCTTCTGGGGAGACGCTTTCCGTTAGTAGATGGGCGGGCAGGTAGTAAACACAACCAACGAATCAAAACGTTTCCCACTTCGATTTTGAAATTTCTCTCACTCACGTCTACAAAATACTGTAGTTTGCTAGTTGAGCAGTCATTTAGTCATGATGACAGTGGGAGCAGTTATATTAAAAGCCATAAAAATACGTTAACACATCAAAAAGGAGGAAAAGGTCTGGGAAAAGGGGGCGCAAAGCGTCACCGTAAAGTTCTCCGTGACAACATCCAGGGAATCACCAAGCCAGCTATCCGCCGCCTGGCTCGCCGTGGTGGTGTGAAGCGTATCTCTGGTCTTATCTACGAAGAGACCCGTGGTGTGTTGAAGGTGTTCTGGGGCAGCCGTGGCCCACTGGTTAGCGCTTCGGACTGGTGACTGAAGGGTTGCCGGTTCAAACCCCGACCAGTGGAAAGCGGCTGAAGTGCCCTTGAGCAAGGCACCTAACCCCTCACTGCTCTCTGAGTGCCGCTGTTGTGCAGGCAGCTCACTGCGCCGGGATTAGTGTGTGCTTCACTTCACACTGTGTGCTGAGTGTGTTTCACTAATTCACGGATTGGGATAAATGCAGAGACTGAATTTCCCTCACGGGATCAAAAGAGTATAATTCTTTCTTCTCTCTTCTCTGCTACAAATGCCTCACATTTGCATAAGCATAAGCAAGTTCTAGTCTACATGGAAGGCTCAAGTGTTGTATCATCTGACAGACTAGGCTATGTACTGCATACATATCGAAGACAGCTTATCATTTGTTTTCATTTTCATAAAATTGGTTCTGTATTTCAGCTTGACACTGTTGAAAATGGCAAATTTTGCACAGTGCATGATCAGCCTGAAAGGACCACCTTGGCAAATGTCATCCAGGGTTGCTGCAGCCAGTAGCTCTGACTACCTCGTCCATCTCTCTCTACCTTGTTCATCTGTGGGGATGAACAGTATTGGGAGTGTGCTCATGCTCAAGTTATGTCTGCCATAGTTTGCATTAGGTAGGGCTCACATTCACTCTGAAATACTGAGGACAAAGGACATGTAAGTGTGGTACTGAGACATGTTCTTTAATGTCTTTAAGGAAAGACGATTGTCAACCTGTAGCCTAGGGATAGAAATTCATTTTACATCACAGTAGTTCTGAAACCAACTAATTTACTACTACTACCACCACCACCACAAATAATAACAATGATGCTAATGATGGTCATAAAGTTGATTTTGTCGCACAAAACAATCATAGCTGATAGATGATTTGCTTTGCTCTGCCTTCACAGAGATGCACATACATCTCAGCACTGCACATACACAACTGAAACCAAACACCTGCTCAGTAGTACAGTGTGTTCTTTGTTCCCAGGATATCCATATTATATTCTTTAGGCAACGATTTCAAACGAGGATCATCCTGGTAGAGTCCAACTGCTGAGCACACACACACAGAGAAAAAAGGAAAAGAAAATACTGTATGTCTCATCTAATGGCAGACAGAATTATAGTGAGAGGCACTTACACACTTACACTTTCGAGGCTGGGAGTAAAACAGCAATTAATTCCGTGTTGTGTGACTCGGAAGCACAATTTGCAGACAAGCGCCTCTCGGTCACATGCCATTCCTGTCACCCTCCACGAAACAACAGATAATGAATCATTTAGTTTTGTAAAGTGGAAGAAAAGACAAATTACATCTCGCTTTATTTTTTTTCTTTCAAAGTGCCCTCATTCATGACATTTTCTGAATACTCACAGAAAGAGAGACTCTCTCTTTCTCTCATTCTTTCCCTCCTTTCACGCTTTTTCTTCCCTGCCCCTCTCTCTTTCTCTGTGGCACTCTCCACTGAATTAACTGTGCACTCCCATGGGAGTTGTGGGAGAGATGTGTTGGCAGCACTGATGGACAAGAGCACAGATGAGCGCTACTACAGGGAGATACCTGAGCATGAAATGCTGATTACGTTTGAAAAGAGCATCATGCAAATCTTGCACACATACGATACACACATGCATACACACACACACACAACAATGCTCGATTTTTTTGAAATGCTAAAAATCCATAATGGCATTGACTTGTATGTGTGTGTGTTGGGGATATGGTTAGTATTAGTGAATTGTTAAGATACGTCAGCCAAAGGTGATGTACGGAGGAGCAATGACATTCTTTCCTCTTATGTAAAGGGCAAATCCGTCAGTGTATCCATGGAGAGAGAGGGGAACGTTTGAGATAAAGCTAGGAGGCTCGGTCATCATTACAGCATAGCAAAGGACAGACTAATTATGGGCCTTGTGTGTGTGTGGTGCATGTGTGCCTTCGCATGCAGTGTGAGTGTATTTGTGTGTGGAAGAATGAGTGAGAGAGAGAGTTATTTTTTAACATGCTTCCTATAAGCTATGTTCAATCCATCCCCAGCTTTATAATTTGACATTGTACTAATAACAAATCCAAATTATTTAAACACCCACCAATGAATACTATGACAACATAAAAGCATTTACGATTAACAAAAGACAGGGAAATCACTTTGCCAACGGTTATTCATATAGGCTATTTGAAGAGCGCTCTGTCTCTCTCTCTCTCATCTTCTCTGCCGTTCTGTCCCTCTTTGCTCTGCCTTCGCTCTTTCTTCTTTCTAATTCTACCTGTCTTACTTAATATGTTGATTCCACGGCATGTCAGATTGAATTATTTCATCACAGGCTCTGGGGTTTAATAGCTTTACCAAGCTGCCAGGCCACAGGGAGGAGTCAGAATGACCTGTCTTAATGATCCAGAAGCTAAAAATTCCACATTAATTTGACAGGTTTACCAGGCAGAAGTTTCTTTGGCATGATTTCTTTGGCTTGCATCCCACCCCTCTCTCTCTCACTCTCTCTTTCCTTCAGGATCATTCATCTCATCTACAACCAGTCCAAGAGCACGGCGAGGTAATGGAGAATTTGTGTGGTAAAGGAAAGACACATTAGAGAAACCTCATGAAACTCACATGTGAGAGGAGGACAAAGGAAGAGGTAAGGACAGGAGAGAGGAGAACAAAATAGAAGAGGAGAAAAGCAAAAGGAGAGGAGAGTACAGGGGGAAAGAAGGGAGAGTAGATAATGGTGGAGGCAGTGCTTGAAGTGGTGGGCCGGAACGCCGTTCCGGAACTTCTGAATTTTGTCTTTTGCGTTCCGCCATTTTTTCGCAGTACGCAGAACGCAGTAACGGAATTTCTGTATTTTCGTCTTTTGGGTTGCGCCACTTTTTCTGCGTTCCGGTACTTACTGAAACTGATCCGACGCAGCTGGCCCGAGAATAGACAAGGCTGATGAAAGACTACATTCCCCAGTGCCTTATGCATCCACTGAGTCCCAACCAATCGCATCAGGGAAGCAATGCAAACTGTCGCAATTTATAGGCTACGGTGAATATCATGATGGAATTCTTCACTGAAAAACTCAAGGGCCCTATGATTTCCGCGATGCGGAAAACACGGATGGTATTGCGCAATTCAAACAATAAAACGGAATCCGTTGTATGTCCAGTCTATCTTGTGCTTGCAAAACTTACAGAAGTAGGTAGGCTACAGTCAAAGACTCACATCAGAAACAGAGCACAGTTAACACATTGGTCGCCTTGGTGAATAACAACGCATATTTCTTGGCCAGTTGTTAATATTGTTAATTTAGTCAATGTAACAAGTAGGCTCCAGCCTATTTCACAATGTTCTTCATCTGGGTCTTTAGGCCAAAGGTTTCTTTAAGGTTGTAGAGCCTTTAGCCCTATAGTCTATTGTTAGGCCTACAAGTATCACATTGGTCTGGTTCATGTTGTTTTAATTGTTTTTCAGTATTCCATTTGTGAAAGAGGAAAAATTAGCCTATGCCTATAGGTTATTGCTTGGAAGAATGATTATGTGTTATGAGTTCCTGCACTTTCCACTTCAAGCACTGGGTAGAGGAATAAAGAAAAACTAGTGGAGAGGAATGAGGAAATGAGAAAAGATAGGAAAGGAAAAAGGAAAGAGAGGAAAGATCAAGGGAGAAGTGGAGTGGGAAGGAGAAGAAACTGGATGATGTACAGGTGGAGAAAGGGCCTTACAGTAAACACCATCAGAAAACTCCAAATGCAATTGATGATCATTGCAGCTTAATGATGTTTTTTATAGGAGCTATTTAAGAGGGATTCCCTTGCCCAATGTCTCTCACTAACTCTAAGCACCCATCCGCATAGAAATAAGTGCTTTTGCAGTCTGTAACTGTTGCCGTCCATTTGCCTGTGTCTGTGTATCCACACCAGAAACGCTCTCCTGCACGGAGCGACAGTCCAAGCTCTTATTTAAACTACAGAAACTGTGTTATCTCGCAATCTGGAGAAAATACAACTCGTTTCAAGCGGACTGTTCAGGTGCACAATGCAGCCATGCAGAAGCTGGCCGGACATGTGTACAGTGTGCATGGCTCTATAATGGTCAAATGCATTCTAAGTGAAAACAGACCTAAAGCTGTTTAGTACTGCAGGCACACAGGTTGTGTGTGATTAGGGCATAATGTTCTAAGTGTTTATGTCAGTGTAGTCATGAAAGACCTTCTGTCCCTTCTTAGATGCACCAAAGACCACCAAGAAGATCTAGTGATGCACTGATTTATCTCACGTCAGCTTTACTAACAATTAATATGGTGTTTGCATCGTCAATGTTCACCATATTTCACCCTAAGCCAGGAGACGCTGGGGATTTAGTCTCTAACCCACAAGAGATTTACATGGGAGTGTGGGAGCTAATGGACTATGTACATGTATGTGAGCTACAGTGTTTTAGTGAAGTGCTCCTCAAGTGATAGTGTTTTTTCGTGTGTGTGTGTGAGAGAGAGAGAGAGAGACAGAGTGGAGAGTGAGTGTATTGTGTGTGTGTGTGTGTGTGTGTGTGTTCCTCTCATCCACATTAACACACATTCGTCTCTGTCACTCCTCATCAATCGTTCCTTTCCGTTCTCTTTTAAAGCTTCCCGCAGAGGACCAGCTTGGTCCCAGAATAATGACCCCCTCAGGGACCGAAATGTCTCTGTGTGTGTGTGTGTGTGTGTGAGTGTGTGTGAGAGAGCGAGAGAGAGAGAGAGAGAGAGAGATAGACACTGTATACACAACCCACTATTCTCAGCTTCTCTCTGCCCATATGATGCTCACATATTGTGATGAGAGAGCACTGTAGAGCCTAGAGAGTAGAGCACTGGGCTACAGTTCCATGACATCAGCCTTACCACACTATATTACACATTCACTACACTACATCACACCCCACCACACTATATTACACATTCACTACACTACATCACACCCCACCACACTATATTACACATTCACTACACTACACCACACCCCTCCACACTATATTACACATTCACTACACTACACCACACCCCTCCACACTATATTACACATTCACTACACTACATCACACCCCACCACACTATATTACACATTCACTACACTACATCACACCACACCACACTATATTACACATTCACTACACTACATCACACCCCACCACACTATATTACACATTCACTACACTATATGACACCCACCACACCATATCACACCCCACCACCCTATATTACACTACACTATATCACAGCCAAACACACCATATCACACTATACTATATCACACCCCACCACACCATATCACACTACACTATATCACACCCCAACATGCTAATTTTCACCACACTATATCACACCCCAACACACCATATCACACTATACTATATCACACCCCAACA
>JAGFZM010001305.1:59-10059 GCA_017657215.1 Limnothrissa miodon
GTGTGTGTGTGTGTGTGTGTGTGTGTGTGTGTGTGTGTGTGTGTGTGCGTGTGCTTATCGGCAGTGTCATCATCAAAAAGCTCCCCCTGCCCTGCCAGGATTATCAGATGGAGGGGACTTCCTGAAAGACCTGTTTCTCTTCTCCTCTCCATTCCTCTTCATCCCTGAAGGCCACTGCTCTTCGCTAGCAGCCACAGATAAACACACACACACACAGACTCTCTCTCACACACACATGGTCTCCTGCTTTCCACATAACAGACAGCCTCTGTGGAGGTGTGTGCGTGCAAGTGTGTGTGTGTGTGTGTGTGTGTGTGTGAGTGTGTGTGTGTGTGTGTGAGTGTGTGTGTGTGAGTGTGTGTGTGTGTGTGTGTGTGGAAGAAGTAAAAGGGGTTGAATGGTTTCCTGCTGTAGGTCCTTTTTGGGGCTGGACATTAAAGGCCCACTATGCAACATTTTTCATTTAATTAATCAGTTTCATACTGTTTAGGATGCTAAAATTAGTCATTACACGGCGAACGAACGGTGTAGAATGTGCCACCTTTGCCAATAGCGGTAGATACAGCACTTGCAATGTTCAGCAGCGCGGTCCACCTCCAACAGAATGCAGTGCAATACAATGCAATACAGCGGTCTTTATAGGGAGCTCGTGAGAGAGAAAAACAGAATGTTCCTTAGTGCCGGTTTAATAAATAGGTTCTCTGGCCAGGTACTGCAGAGGGGCTGGTGCTGAAGTGGTTATTCCCGAGGCGGTGCTCTTTGGGTGGGATAGTTTGAGCTCTCAGCCAGCCAACTTACTGTAAGTAAGGTTCTCCTGGCGAGAGGGCTGGGTGCTGGACATGAAGGAGAGGGGATAAGACGGATGAGAAAGAACATTCTTGGAAACAGATTGCTATTCAAGGATTCAAGGAATTTTTTACCACATACTTTTTTTTAAAAAGTGAAATAGTTTTCTGTCTATTGTGTATAAAAAAGAGAGACTGGTGTATTCGTAGGCATCTTCTACCTTCTTACTTAAGCCGGAGTCAGAAACAGGCCATATAGAGCATTTCATCACTCCTAGTGTGCAAATCAAGCAAGGAAATCAAACCAACAAAAAAATAAATGCCATCAATTGCCATCATATAGATAAAACAGAATACAGAGAAATAAAGTGTGAATATAATAGGAAAAGCCTAAATTACAGATCAATTATAAACTAAATATGTTATACTTCTATCTGTAGTTGATTCAATAGTGTAGTTCACAAACCTAAACACCAAAATGCAGACCAGCCCAATAAAGACATCAGAAATCATCTATCTTTATTTAGCTAATTTTGTATATTTGAAATAATCAGGATAAATTAGTTGTGTTTACACATTGAGCCCATGCACAGCTCCAGTGTATATTTCCAATTTAGGCCAACTCAGGAGGCCATGTGATAGTGTATTGTGAGTGGTGTTGGGGGGGCTACGCTCCTCATCTTCCCTCGCTTTGCTTTTAATTAGCTGTAAAAACATCCCGGACACGACAGCGTCGGCTGCGTGAGGGCTGTGTTGGTCCCGGGCTCACAGAGACAGGATATGGCCATTAGCCGCAACCCACGAGCGCCTGTGCTGGCTCCATCCTTTCCACATGCAGCCTGAAAGCCTAGATCTCTCTCTCTCCATTTCTCCCTATCTTTCTCTCTTTCTCCATCTCTCTCTCTCTCTCTTTGCTGGCTCCAGCCCTTCCACACGCAGCCTGAAGACCCAGATCTCTCTCTCTTTCCATTTCTGCCTCTTCTCCATTTCTCTCTTTCTTTCTCTTTTTTTCTCCTTCTCTCTCTGTCTCTCTTTTTGTATCTCTCTTTGCAGGCTCCATCCCTTTCACACACCTGAAGACCTCGATTTCTCTCTCCCTCTACCTCTCTCCTTCTCCATCTCTTTCTCTCTCTCTCTCTCTCTCTCTCTGTCTGTATCTCTCTCTCCTAACCCTGCCAGGCCCAGTAATAGCCTCCCTGGGTACCTCCCTGTGTGCTCCATTTATCCCTTTGAAGCCACTCGTTCCAAAGTGCTAATAAATGCAGTATGGGTCAGCTTTTCCCTCCCCGGTTCCCCTGTGCTGTGTTCTGACCCAGTCCATCACCTCTGTCTGTGTGTGCTGCGGAGCTGGACCAGCTGGGTGGTGATGAAGGACAACAACGGCCGCCATTGTTGCGTAGAGTTGTCAGTCATCCACCGTGGACTGAGCCCTCTGACTCACACCTCTCACCCTCTCTCTCTCTCTCTCTCTCTCTTTCTCTCTCGTCGGCAAGCTCCACTCTTTTGTTCCCCAGCACTGGAGAAATGTTACCAGCGAGCCAGGACAAACATTTGGTGAGGAAAAATTGCTTACGTGCCAAATGTTTGCTCCCTCTGCCCAACATGTTGCTGACACCCTCCCCCCGCCCTCCATCTACCATCAACCCCTGACCCTCTGACCTGATAAAAACTAATAGAGCTTCTCCACCAGAGAAGAACGGGAATCAGAGAAAGAGAAAGAGTGTATGAGAGAGAGAACGAAAGAGAGAGAGAGGGGGGTGAACTATGTCAGCATGGTGAATATAACCAGAGAGAGAGACAGAGAATGGGAATCAGAGAGAGAGACAGAGAGAGAGAGAGAAAGAGCAAGAGATGGTGCCGAGAACCAGGTACCAGGTACCAGATTTTAGTCATGCAAAAGCAAAAAAAAAAAGGTGTGTAGAGTTGAACAGAACCGAGCTGGAACCAGCTGGCAGTGGAGAACCCCCTTAAATCTTAGCGTACCACCCCACGCTCTCTCAGCTCGATGCCCAAGGTCTTCAAAGGCTGCCCTACTCTCCTACAGTGAGCAGTAGCTTCTGCAATCTCTTGATCCCGACATGGGCTTCTGGAGGCTTCCGCGGCGCACACACACACACACACACTCTCTCTCTCAACCCTGTGAGCTCTTATTGCCTGTGTCAGACCTCCAGACCTGGTGGGGGGAAAAGCCATTCATTGGTGAAGTGGCCCAAATTAATAACCTTAGAGGAACGGAGTCATAATTCTCCGCTATCAAAATATCATCAATTGAAGGTAAACAGACATGATTTCTGGCCTGAGATTTGGTTCTTAAGAGACAGGCTAATGTACACACATCAGCGCTGCCGCCAGTGACAAGGGAAGCCCAGGGGGCAGGGGCCAGCTCTTGAACCGCTCCGAAAGGGCCCCCGTGTTTCACGCTTGTTTATAACATCCCGTTTTCTTGGCCGTTTGAGAAGATTAATATTAGCGTCGCTGCCCTGTCAGAGATGTTTAACTTTCCCAAAGCCTGCTTGAGAAGGGACCCCTTTTTTTCTCTCTTTTTTTTTCAAGTGCTCCTTTCTCTCCCGTGTGTGTATGTGTGTGTATGTGTGTGTGTGTGTGTGTGTGTGTGTGTGTGTGTGTGTATGTGTGTGTTTTCTTTGCCTCTCCTCCTGTTGTGCAGTAAGTAGGGGTGGTGTTGGGGTTGCCGGCTGGTGGTGTGGGCGAGGGTGTTGGCGGGGCAGCCCTAACGAAGTCCAGACGTCCTTCTGTCTCTCCCATGCTGCTTCCCTGACACATAAGGGTGGACGTGGAGAGGAGCCCCTTTCCCTCCGCCTTTCACCTCCTCCTAACCCAAACCCTTCACTGCTCATTAGAGAGCCAATCACAGCAGGCCAGTGACCCCCACCCAACCCCAACCCCACCCATACACCCCACCCTTGCTCTCCATCTCTGCACCGTCTTCGTCTCCTTAAGAATCAGAAAAATCATCTACGCCTCAGAAATATCATTCAATCCAAATGAATGTATTAATTCACCTATGAAAGATGAATTTATCATAAGAGATTTGAACGTGATGTTAGATTCAAATGCTGTTGATAGTAATTCAATTATTGTATCATTGAATTTATCATAAGAGATTTGAATGTGTTGCTAGATTCAAATGCTGTTGATAGTAATTCAATTATTGTATTGATTTAGGGCAGAGAGAAAGCCTCAGTGGACCGGATTTATCGTGTTTTCATTTCTGGACGTACTGTTGAACATTTAGCTGTGAAGTGTCAAAAAATTGAAGCTCATTACTATTTTTACGTACAGTAACCAATGTTTCAAAGGAGACACTATGCCAAAGCCAATACTCAGTCTGAAGACATGAATACATAATACAGCTATATTCACCCCTCAGGTTGGGTTTTTTTACCATGCGTGCAGTTCTCATAATGGTAATAGTTGCATTGATTGGTCCAGTATAAATATATTAGCTTGTTATTTTTGGTCAGGAGAGGAAAGCAGTTCATCCGGGGAGTTTTTTTTTCTTCCACATCCGGCGCAGACAGGTTTTCTTCAATGAACTGTGGGCTTCTCTGTCAGATTTTTCTCAGTTTCACTCTCTCTCTCTCTCTCTCTCTCTCTCTCTCTCTCTCTCTCTCTCTCTCTCTATCTCTCTCTCTCCCTCCCTCCCTCTCTTTCTCTCCTCAGTTTTTTCATTCACACACACAGACACACACACACACACTCACAATCACACGCACGCACACACACACACACACACACACACACACCTCAATCCCTGCCTTGTTAGAGATCTGTCTTTAACTAAGTGCTGATTGACTGAAGATTGGAGCCTTAATATGAGTCTCTGGAGAGGAGGCCTTTGACCGGGTCCAGTCTGTGGCAGGGGTGGCGTCTGAAACCCAAGCCTCTCCCTACTGTGCACCAGCCTGGGTACCCACCACCACCACCACCACCACCACTCCCCGCTGCAGCCTGGGTACCCACCACCACCACCACCCCCCGCTGCAGCCTGGGTACCCACCACCACCACCACCACCACCACCCACCGCTGCAGCCTGGGTACCCACCACCACCTCCACCCCCCGCTGCAGCCCTGCTAACTGCTTACCCAGTCTCTCAGTAGGGACTGCAAGGTCACCTCTCTCTCTCTCTCTCTCTTTCTCTGTCTCTCTCATTCACCCTCTCTCTCTTTCTCTCTCTCTTTCTATCTGTCTTCAAAAAAGAGAGAATCATGTCCAATGTGAAGCGATGGATTATGGGGGAACCTTTGTTTTACAATCCCTTTCTAAAGTCAAGAATACTGCTGTCAAATAGTGTTCGAGATTGTCTGATAAAGGCTGGGATCACCACACTGGCTCATCTCAGGCAAGGTAATGGTTGGAAAACAGTTGCTGAAATACAACAAAGTACGGGAATCCGATCACTAAGACTTTTGCAGAGGGTCCTGGATGAGGTGCAGATGTCCTTGGCTGGGACCTGCAGAGAGGCATTAGGAGGATGCTCATCAGTTGGATGGGAAACAAACTTTCAGAGTCCCTCTGTGTGTGTTACTCCTGACCTTTCACAGGAGGAATGCAATGAGGGCACACTAGGCTCTTCTTTGCAAGGAGAGACTAAGCCCTTTCTAGGCCTAAATAAGAAGTCTCTCTATATGACCTGTGTGAAGGTACTTCATCAAAATACCCTTAGGAGTGCTGGGGTGTGGAGGTGGCCAGAAGTGTTTAGGGCAGGGTTTACTGTTTCATGGAGGTCTTTCTATAAGCCTCCAATAGAGAAACGTACGGCCGATTTACAGTGGAGGCTCGTTCATGGGGCTATAGCTACAAACAGACATGTGGCACACCTGAATCCATCAGTTGGGAGGGAGTGTCTTTTTTGTGGAGGGGAAGAGACAGTTTATCATCTTTTTCTTAGCTGTAGTAGGTTGGAAAGTTTTTTTGAGGTCTTGAGGAGCTGGATCAAGGATTTTGGGGAGTTATTAACACCTGAGCGTTTTGTAGGAGGATTTCCATACACAGTCAAGAAGAAAAAAAATCTGGTTTTAATTAATTTTTTGTTGGGAACGGCGAAGATGGCCATTTGGTTAACAAGGAAGAGCAAGGCAATGGGATGTGGCTCAACAGATCTTTTGGAGGTCTTTAGGGGGATGGTGAGAAGCAGAATTAGAACTGAATATGCTTACCACAAAATGGTCAATGATACTGAAAGATTCCTTGTGATATGGGGGGCAGAAGGTTTGATGTGTGAGGTGGGGGAGGATGGAAGTGTGGTTCTTAAAGGAAGTTTATGAATAACTTGAGGTGAAATGTGTGATTTGAATTGTCTGAATTGTGATTTACTAGTGGTGCATACAGTTTTGGGCCTGTAACACTACCAAACTGATTGAATAAAGGAGTGTTAAGCCTCTCTCTTTCTATCTCTCTCCCCTTCTCTTTCACCCCCCTCTCTCTTTCTCTTCCTTCTGTCCATCTGACAGTTTGTTGAGTGTTGGATGGAAGAAGTCCTGATGGAAGTGTGCTGTTTAACACTTGGGACCTGGTGCCAAGATGGCCGCTGTCCAGCAGACATGTCTGCTTCTCTGCAGATCATTCCTCTGGCCCTGTTCTCTCCCAGACCACTTGGCCAGGTTACCTGTGGGAAACCTCAGTATCCCACTGCAATAAAAGCTCACATTCATACACAGCTTGGAGGACTACGGTGTACCTCAGTATTTTTAAAATGCAGCTCTTAAGACAGTTTATTGGGAAGCATGACAAACAAGAAAAGCGTTTTGGCCTAGATCATCTTTAAGACGCTGAAGATGGCTTAGGCTGGATCGTTTCTCTTGTTTGGTCGAAGGGCACCCCATTGGACAGAAAGTGGCTAAGGGATTGAAAAGGGCACCCCAGTGGACAGAACAGTTTTGAGTGGATAAAAAGGGCATCCCATTGGACAGAAAGCAGAGGGTATGAGAAGGTCATCCTATTGGAACTCAAGAAGCTGAGGGGATAAAAGGACATCCTATTGGACAGAAAGTGGCTGAGGGGATGATGTCTTTAAATGTCCTCTCTCAGGGCTTGCACAATGGCTAGTCTCATGGTTGGTTGGGGATCACAGCATATAGTGGCCTTCCAGGCGGGTGAGTAATGGCTCGTAAAGGCTGGCGGAGGTTTTCCCTGTCTGGCTGTGTGTGTTTGGGTTGCTCCCTTTAACCCCTCTCACTCTCTCTCTCTCTCTCTCTCTCTTTCTCTCGCTCTCTCTCTCTCTCTCCCATGTGCCCCTATGTCTCTGCCTGCCTGCCTGCACTCGAGCTCCTTCCTCTAGAAGATTTAGGGCTCCCCAGGAGCTGGAGGCCAGCGTTCCCTTTTCAGACCCCCCCTAACCCCCCTCCGCCAACTCTGTGTGTCTGGGAGCGGGCACAGAGGAGCGTGGATGTAGGGTTGCCTGCAGAGGTGGCCAGATGAGGGTGAGGCTTTGTGCCCATGGAGCTGTTAAGGGAGTCTTTAAAAATTAGATTAGGTCTCGGACACTGGGCATCTGTGAGTTTCTCGGCGTGTGTGTGAGTGTATGGTGTTTGTGTGTGAATCGGTAGGTCTGTGTAAGTGTGGATTTGCAGTATTAGTGTGTGTGTGTGTGTGTGTGTGTGTGTGCTGTCCCTAGGGGGGGCATCTTTCCTCCTGGCCTCTTGTTTGAGTTTCCATGAGAAACGTCAGGGAGCAGTGAGGGCTACTGGGAGGCTGGGAGGTTACCTGGCCCGCCGACACCACCTTGCACCACCTCACACCACCTCGCACTACCCACCATACCACCTTATACCACCCCACACACTGTCCCGCACCACCCCACCCAACCCCACATACATCCCCACACAGCACCCTACCACCTCACACACCACCGTTTCCCACCGCACACCACTCTACACTTCCCCACACTGCCCCACACCACCCTATACCACCCCACACCACCTCACATACATCCCCACACCACATCACCCCACCCCACACCACCCTTGGGCCATCTCTCCCCTCATGAATGATCCCACTGTTCCTGCCCCACTGCATCCTAACGCCCCTATTCTGTTCCACTCTCGCCCCTCCCTCCCACATACACACACACACACACACACACACTCACAAAACACTGGCAAAGAAAAGCTTTTATCTGGCCTTGACTGCACTACTCTTCCGCCCCACTGCCCTCTCTGTTCAGATGGAGAACCCAGCCAACACCAACTTGTGTCCCAGGTTTGTTTTTTTTTGTTTTGTTTTTTTGTTTTTTATTTTTTGTTCTTGTGTTTCTTTTTTAGTTACACACTGTGCCCTCATACGCAACTCGTTTGTCAAGTGAGAAGAAACTCACGCTGGTTCTGGGGACTGAAAATCTATGGTGGGTGGTGTCAGGCTCCTTTATGCTCCCAGTACTGGTTTGGGTTTGGGGAGCGCTTGTCCCTGTGCCAGCCAAAAGGGCTTGTCGGTCGCTGGAAGAGGTTAGAAGCATCAGGCTGACACAAAACAGAGCTTCTTCGGAGGAATGCGCTGGAGAAACAGGCAGTCTTTTGCTTGCGGTGTTTGGAGTCCATCCCTGTGTGATCGCATGTGATTCTAATGTTTATGTGTTACACGTCAAAATTCAGCTTGAAAATGCCACGCTCTATTACAAAGCCGTTTTTATGGTCTCAGACAAACAGACAAAGCTTTGCTGGCAGAACCTTCTGGAAATATTGAGTGATGGAATTGAAAAGGCAATGGAAGAATGTCAAGCAGAGAGGCAAAGAGGTTAACAGAGGTGAAGAAACAGAGCGAGAATAGAGGACTTGCAAGCAGACGGACCTTGTCCTGCCTAAACCGCTTTCACCCCACCAGGTCTTCGCCTGGTGACCCTTGCCTGTGTGTGGCCCCCGCGTAGCTTCATCATTTAGAGCACAAAAGCATCCCCCGGAGCCCTCTGCTTCTCCGGGGAACTGGATCGGATGTCTGCCCACACAACAGGGAGGCCAGCAGGCAGACCGGACCGGCCGGACTTCACTGGAAGTCTGTCCCTTGCTCAAGGCACCCTAGACATCCTGCGGCGCGTTGGGACAGACTTGAAAGCCCGTTTGTGAGCCTGTAAGGCCCGGGTTGGACCTTCTGGTGCAAACACATATTTGGCCCCATCGCCTTTTTGTTCTCCCTCTCTCTGTCTCAGACACACACTCACACACACACATACACACAGACACACACACACGAACACACACACACACACACACACACACCGAGCCAAGTCCTCGAGGGCACTACAAACTGTTTAAACACGCAACGGCAGTGGAAAGTCCTGTAAAGTCTTTGGGTGAATTTGCCGCATGTCTGTTTCAAGAGGAGCTGCCAGAAAGCCAAAGTTTATGCTGGGTCCCCCGTAGCAGCGCTGTCCTTGAGAAACACCCCACTTTGGTCTCTGTTGAATGCATGGCTGTGTAGAAGCGCACTCGGCTGTTGGAGCTGGTGTGTTTGCTCCAAATGGACCCGCTGCCCGTGAGGACAAATATAGTCATGTTAGCCGGGACTCATCAACCTCCTAAAGAACTTTGGTCTGCTGATAAACGGTCCAGACTGTACATGTAATATATAAGCATTATCACTCCATCTTTTTCTCTTTGTTTCCTTCTCTCTCTCTCTCGCTTTCCCTTTCCTCCTCCTCAAGCTATCTTTCGTTGAGTTTTTCCATGATGAAGTTTTCCTGCCAAACCCTGAGATGTTTTTCCATTTGAGGCTAACAAGAAGGCACCCGGTCAAGGAGTTGCTTCTAAATATGAATGAAAGCTCCAGGATGTGTGTGTGTGTGTGTGTGTGTGTGTGTGTGTGTGTGTGTGTGTGTGTGTGTGTGTGTAGGGGAGCACGGTTGTCTCATTCCTATTAGGTTTAGAGGGGCCACGGGCCTATAAATCCCTTCTTATAGGCAGATCATGAACCATATTCTCAGAGCAGATGCCATTCTGCAGAAGGCATTCTATTCAAATGTGTGTGTGTTTGTGTGTGAGTCTGTGTCAGAAGCTGTACTGATGTGTGTGTCTAGCAGGCAGAGATGAGTGTGTCTAGAAGGAAATCATTTGTAATGTTCATTTGCGTGTGTGTATGAGTGTGCGTGTGTGTGTGTGTGTTGGAGCGTGAGTGTGCAGGAGTGCATGAAGGGCGGTTTGGAAGAGAGAGAGAGAGAGAGAGGGATGGCGAGAGGAAGAAAAGTTAAATATGTTTACAATAATG
>JAGFZM010001305.1:12559-18122 GCA_017657215.1 Limnothrissa miodon
GTATAGCAATCTTTGAGGTGTCCCGTTATACAGAACCAGTGGACTTTGCATCATGAACTTCAATCTCTCTTTCACCCCCTCTATCTCTATCTCTCCCAATTCAATTTAATTCAAGAAAACTTATTAGCATGAACATTTCAACCATATTATTGCCAAAGCTCAATTACATGCAAATAAAGTAAAGCAACTCTTTTTTTCTGTCTCTTTCTTTCCTTTTCTTTGTCTCTCTCTTATTCTCTCGCTTTCTCTCTCCCCCCTTCCCTTTTTCTTGTTCTCTCTTACCCCTGTCCTCCGCCTCATTATAAGAAGCCATTGTTGCTGGGGTAACATGACGAGGTGTGGTGCTCCTCTCTTTCCAGTTGGAGTTCCTGGAGCCAGTCGAGCTGAGCTCACGGCAGCTATTGGCTCAGAGACCCAGCAGAGTGAGCTCCAGCAGAGCCCCTTACCTGTTTACCTCATCTCGTTTCGGGCCCCCCTCCCCCTCTCCTCAAACGCCCTGTGAGCTGCTGGGCCAGAGGGGCCAAACTGTCTGAAATGAAGCAGATCCAACCCCCCTCATCTCAGACATTTGCTTCAAGTGTTTCAAGTCATATTTAATCCCTCACCACCACCACCACCACTCCCCAACAATGCAGTTAAAGGAATGAAACGCCTGTATTGACGTTGGACAGAGAAAGTGGGACATCGTTCTGATTAAAGCCATATATTTTGAGTGTTTGGTGCGTTTAACGAGCTTGGCTGGCTTGCGGGACCTGGGCCTATCTTTTGAATGCTGGTGCCAGATGTAGCTTACAGTCTTTTTTTTGCCTTGGCTTGCTAAAGACACACATTCAGGCATTCTCAGCCAAAAGTGATGGCAGAGGAAGAGAAATGACAAACACATTTTGTTTTCTGTCAACATTGTGTGCGAGGCAAAGGGGAAAAAATGAACTGCCATTATTGATTTATAAAATGAGAGACTTGCTGAAACTCCAGAAGCACAAAGAGGCAAAGTGTGAAGTTTTAAAAGGGATGCCCAGTGACTTCCAAAAACATCACCGTAGTCTGACAGCTCTAACACAAGCCTTGCACTGCAATTGTGCTGAGCCTGGTCTCTTTGCCTTCTTTATGTAGGGAGGATTTAGGAGTCTTTACAGACATATTGGCCAGGTTCACTCGGCTCATTCTGCCAGGTTAAAGAGGGGTTTCGTCTGTCAGTTTAGGCTGTAACTTCAATCTGACACACACACACAGACATTTACACACAGACACACACAGAAACGCACAGACACACACTCACACACACTGACAGATTTACAGATTCGGAGATGTCCAAGAGCTGTGCTGTCAGTATCCACCCTAACCAGTGTGTGCAGGAAGTGTTTCAGCAGACAAGAGTGGAGCACCAGGCGGCTCCATTGGAGATAGAAACAGTTCCAGTGTCTGCAAAACATAAGCAATTGAGTTGTATATAGTATGAGTGTTATGAAGGCATCATTTCTCAGTATGGAATATGAATTTCTAGTAAGAATCAGATACATCACTTTTCTTAGTCTGTTTCACAATGAGTTGAATAAGTAACAATATTTACTGTATGTTTCCTAAAAAAAGTGTCTGAATCAGGATAAGGTCTTATAATAGACTGTATGTTGTTGTTTTTTTAGATAAAACAGTAAATAGCATGAGAGGAAATGAGTGGGAGAGAGAGAAGAGGTAGGATTGGGAAATGACCACGGGCCTGGGTCACCGGATTTATGGTATGGCACCTTAGACAACTGACAAGATTTACTGTACATTCTGAATACATACTCAATATCCTGATCTTATTTGGGATCTAGAAGTGGATATAGAGTCAGTGTGTAATCTGAAGGTGAAATCATTCCTATGTATGGACCAGGATAGAGCTGTGGAAAAGGGCGTCATGGTTTCCAAGTCAATTTGTGGAATCACAGGAATCTTTTTTTTTATGGAGCTCTGGGGACCAGGCACCAAGATTGCGAGCCCAAATCCATTATCCCTGCTGCGACCGTGACGTGCTGATATCTCCATACGCATCCGTTCTCACTGTACGTGTGAGGCTGCTGCTACGCTCTGGGTTAACACGCGTGCAGGCCGAGCGGCTTGTGTTTTTAATGCGTAACAATCACACCGGGAGAAGCCCCCCGAGACCAGATGAGAATCTCCCATTAACACAGTCCGTTCTGTAGCCATGGCAGGCCTACTGCATGCTTCTGTCACAGATATCCATATCACAGACCGGATTAAGTCTTAAACCAGGGGTGTCAAAAACAAATTTTTACTGTAGCACAAGCCAAATGAGCCTTAAGATTGTCCTTAGAGGGTCACCATAGCTCATCTATATGCGTGACTGTTTGGGGGTTTGCAGGCAAAGACCCAAATGCAGACCAAATGCAGTCAATTCTCCTTTATTGTGAACGGAAGGCACACAGGTAGCCGGGTAGCATTAATCCAACAAAAAATCACAAAAGGGTGAAGCACAAATCCAACAGAATTCACAAAGGGGAAAGCACAAAAGATCTAGCAGAACAAAGATAACTAAAAAGTTTGAGGAAAAAAGTACAAAGACTAAGAGTAATTCAGGAACATCTTACAACAGAGCTGAAAGCAAACACAGACCTTTTCTCCGGCTTCAGAGACAAACAAGCACAGGTCACCAAACAGAGCAGGCTTAAATAGTGGGCAGGAAATCAGCAGTAATGATGGGCAGCCACAAAATCAATTGAAATAATGAGGGGGTAGGTCTAACACAAAGGTGTAATACCATTACAGCAGGGCAAACAGAACAACTCAAATACTGACACGTAACCAAAGTTTGTTGGAAAAGAGCATGTTTCTTTTTGTTTCTGGCCATCACAGGATGTGTTCTGACTCCCTCATATTTAATCGGCCTTCCTTTCAGGATGGTAAGCCGGATGCTCGCAATAGTTTAGTCGTTTGACTTTAATATTAAAACGCTGAACATATGGAGCTGCTAGTAGGCTATTGCGTTGTGCAAACACAGTAAAATGATCTTGCGCCGGCCACATAAATACAATTCTTTTCAAGATTCATGAATCGCCCACATGGAATGATGTAAAGAGCCGCATCTGGCCCCCGGGTCTTATGTTTGACACCTCTGCTCTGAGCTTTTTGATCTGCAGTACAACTCTCTAAATGAGATGCCAACAGATTTACCTGGGGTCAGTCGTCCTTCTGTGTAAGAGAGCACAGATGAATATTCCATATTCCATCTCTTAATAACCATAAATTTAGTAGGTTTGATTCCATAGTGCAGCTGACCAATAAAACCTTCGCCAAAATCTTCGCTTTATCTTAGTGACTTTTATCAGCCCCGGACCCATCCTTATGGTTAGTGAATCGTCCTTTTTAAATGGGAAAGATCTATGACCCCTGGTGGGCCTATGAGACAAGGGGATGAGTAATGCTCTGTTTCTTCAGACGCTTCCAGGGTCTTCACCCACCCCCTTCCCCCCCTTAGATCTGTCCCTCCGCTGGGCTCCGAACACGCCATGACCTGTGGGCTCCCAGAGAGTGGGGGGTGGGGGGGGGGGGGTGGAACAGGGAGAGAAAGCAGTTCCCAGACATGGCTCATTTCAAGACTGCTGACAGTTTGTGTGTGTAGTGTTTGGTGTGTGGTGTGTGTTTTCCTCCCCAACAACTGATGAGAGATCTGCTTTTAGAGTCCGGGCCTGTAACTGTGCAATGCTCTGTTGAAGCATCGCGTTTTAATGGATCCGCTAAGTAACATTTTGCCCCAGTGCCTTTGTTGTGGTACTCCGCGAAACCGTTTATGTGTAAGACCTCTGTCATGGCTACATGTTCACCGCAGGGTCCCTATTTCTCCGCTCATTTCCCTAATGTGGCATCTGCTGACCAGCTTTAATCTTGTCATGCTTCAGCGTTCCATTTCCTTTCTAGCAAACCCCCCACATGTTTTTTTTTTTTTTGGCGTGATCTCAGGCTCATGTCAGTGTCAGTAGGAGAGCTCATTTAGAAGTCCCGGATGTGCATGTTGGGTCAGGCCTTCGTCAGGTTGGGCTACTGCCTGACCCCATATGGTGAAGACGCACTGAGAGACATACAGCACAGATGAGGGCTGCGGTGAGCACCTCTGTAGGGGGACGCTCAATATGGTCCATTGACCATGCTGTCTTCTGGAGGCCCGTGGGGGAAACATGTGTTTAAGTGGCCTAGCCCAGGACTCAGGACTGCTCCTTCCTGCCACGCATCAATAGTTTTACCAGCACAGCACATAATAGCACAGAACAGCACAGCACAGCTCCAGCCTGGGAATCCTCTTCATAGATCTGTCTCTCTCTCTCACACTTTCTCTCTCCCACACACACTCTGTCACTTTCTCTCTTTCTGTTTCTTTCTTTTTCACTTTCTCTCTCTCTCTCTCTCTCTCTCTCACTAACTCAGTCTCTCTCACTTTCTCTCTCTCTGTCTCTCTTTCTCACTCTCTCTCTACCTCTCTCTGTTTCTCTCTCTCTCTCTCTTGCAGACACAAAAACACACAGAGAGAGAGAGAGAGAGAGAGAGAGAGAGAGAGAGCAAGACAGAAAGAGAGAAAAGTTTATGCATGTGGAAACTTTCCCCTGCCTTTGTGGGAGAAAGTTATCTTTGCATGCATATTTATTTTAACATGGCAGGGTCCATTGTTCACTGAGAGGTCCACTGTGTCACATCACTGTGTGTGTGTGTGTGTGTGTGTGTGTGTGTGTGTGTGTGTGTGTGTGCACGCACATTTGCGCATCTGTTTTTGCATTTCTGACTGTATGAGACAGGGAAAGATCTTGTGGGTGTACTTCCATGTGTGTGGTACATTTTACAGCGCAGCCATCAGAGCTCCTCAGTGCCCGTCTGTGATCTTTCTCTATGCGGAGCAGGGACCCATGACATCAGCGCAGGCCGGGCTCAGAGTCGCATCAGTGGGCGCACAGGCCAAACACTTCCTGTAATTAGCATCAGCCCCAGCAGAGACATGTGGGGACCCATCTCAGGGTCCTCATAAGGCCTGGCCCTCTGACCTCAAACAGGAGCCAGAAACCACAGCACAGTTTATGCACATGTACAATACACAGTAATAGGCCTCCCAGTACACACACACATACTGATGAAGGTTTAGTTTGTGTGTGTGTGTGTGTGTGTGTGTGTGTGTGTGTGTGTGTATGTGCGTGTGTGTGTGTGTGTGTGTGTGTGTTCTCTGTGTCCATCTGCCAGGTCAGAATTGTTCTCCTAGTTTATTTTACGTTCCATCTTTAGACCTCCGTTCCAGGACTCTGGATACCTCCCTTCTTTTGCTGGACACACACACACACACACACACACACACACACACACACAGACATACCTTGGCCTCTGGATTCCACTGTCTTTATGCTGGACAGACAGACAGACAGCCAGAAAGACAGCCAGACAGACAGACAGTGCTTTGGCAAGGGCCTGTGTGTTTAATGTGTAGTAACAGGCCAATCAGTCAAATCCTGGGGTGATTATCTAGCACTGCAGTCTCTGATAACAGGATTGTATTTCATCTCTGACGTGGTTGAATCCTTTAATG
>JAGFZM010001306.1:60-28572 GCA_017657215.1 Limnothrissa miodon
AGAGAGAGAGAGAGAGAGAGAGAGAGAGAGAGAGAGAGAGAGAGAGACTAGTGTCATAGAGGTGAAAAAACAGATCAAAAGAGTATCTATTTTATGAGAACATTAACAGGCTTGCAACAGATCCACTTCCTGACATGAATCAACATATCACTCATCCTTTATTCAGTACAGTGTCAGCTGTGGTCCAGAAGTAGACATTCAGTAGGCTAGGCAACACTCTGAGCCTAGCCTACTGCATTGGGTTACATGTAGACAATATTAACTGAGTGTCTCATTTTAGAAAGGTCAGAGGATTTTCCTCTCTCTCTCATATCAAAACCAGATATGTGCCACAATGACAGTAAGCTACTTCCCTATAACTATGCTAAAATATTACAGTAGGTACACCACCCACCCACCACTAATTTCCCTCACGGGATCAAAAAGAGAATAATTCTAAGTAGTTTTCTCTCTTAGAAAGTCCAGGGAGTGGGAGTTTATTACCAACTTCAGTGTATCCGTCTTGTTTAGGACTGAAAGAGACATAAAGGCCACAGGCATTTTTCAGTGTTAGGAGAGAGCTGACTTTTCAAACACTTGGGATCGATGGAAGTTGCAGGAGTTTTAAAGCCTCCATCTGCGTTGACGGTGTCTAGCATATTGCAGAAGCAACCCATTAGCAGGCAATCTACTGCCACCCAGTGTTAGATTGTGGAAATGTTCGATGCAGACCTTTGTATCCTAGCTGCGCATTGCATGCCCGTTTCATTTGAAGATACTAATACAGATGATGCAATAGTTGGCTAGGTTTTTCCATATTATTTATTCTGGTCTAGGTCAAAATGTTACGTTAGCCACCCATCTGCCATGAACGCATGATCTTCAGTGTCTGTGAAGCAATATGGCATGTTGAACTACACGATTTGAATAACAAAATATTGCAATAACGAATATTGTAGACTTGGTTTTTGACAGTGATGAACACAACTTGAAATTATGAAATAAAAAAGGGGACTAAGGGGGATTAAAATGAGAAATATCAATGATCCCGCTGGCCCCTGGGATAAGTTATCTGACTAGGGCTGCCCAAAGAAACCCAGCAGTGTAGGCCTGTGCCAACTCATCGACAAATCTCCACTCTGAAGATGAGTATGGGTACAGCCTGTTTGCCTCTGTGCAGTGAGGAGGTGGGCAGGATGCTTGTGTCATTTTTCTAAGCCTACATCTCAATCTCCACACCTTACGCACTTGTGGTGTGACACTGTTCTCTCTGTGCACATCTCAGAACGTGTGTGTGTGTGTGTGTGTGTGAGAGAGAGAGAGAGAGAGAGAGGGAGTGTGTGTAAAAGGGTGCAGGCACTGCCTGCATATCTGCAAATCAGCAGAAGCAGGCTACCGACTGGTGTAATGACAGCTTTCACATTCTGGGTTTACAGTCTCCAAACTCTTGGTTACATCTCAAGAAAGCAGAGTGTGACATGCTAGTAGGTTAAAGGCTTTAAATAAATACACGAAAAGGCTATATAATCTATAACAATTTTATTTAATATAATTTATAAAAATTACTGTTAGTTCATTTATACAGATATGTTTGTTATATAAAAATGACAAATTTGACAGAAAAACATAATCAAGTTCCCAGTGTATATATTTAGTACCACACACCATGACACACACAAACACACACACAGACACACGCTTATCTGCACTCAAAGAGAAGACCTATGCAAAGCTCTGGGTTTATTCAGTTTGTATTGGAACTGTGAAATCAAGAGCAAAAAGGCGGCATGAAGGTGCGTGCACCTTCTCTTACCTCGGTGCACGCACACACACCAGGTAATCAATGCTGGAATGCATGTCATGATTGAAACAACTAATTGCAGTTGAGGCTACCAGGAACACTCCCATCAGTGAACCTGACAAGGCCACATGCACGCATGTCTCACATCGCATCATTTCAGTTTCCAGTCAGCATAAACACACCGTTAAAAAAAAGCTCAGATGTGATGAGCAGGAAAAAAAGATGTATAACATTTGGTTCTGTGTGGGTGGCAGTTCTGTTCTGAAACACACATCCCACCACAGGATAGACGGGAGACCGTAAGAGTGGGTGCAGAGGTTACTGTAAGTTCCCAGCAGCAGTCTTACAAGTCTGTGTTTGCCTGTCTGTGGCATAGGCAGAGATTTGTCCACTTCCTTCTATGCTGTCCAAGGTTCATTCTGAGCACGGCCAATTCTCCTGCCTGTTATTGTAACCATGTCTACGTGACACACACACACACACACACACACTTTAAAAAGCCTTCTTTAAAAAAAAAATAAAAAAAATAATGCAGCACTTATTTGCTGAGGGAAATCTGTTATTGAAAATTAAAGTGTTCATCAGATGATCGTACAAGGAAATATATTCACCTTTAATTTACATTTTTCCTTTGGCTAATATAAAAAAAATCTGCAAAAGTGGAGTGGAATATTTGTCATGCAATCTGATAACCATGACATTTGCATTTAAGGTTTTATACACACACACACACACACACACACACACCTCAGCACTATGAAGTAGCAGGTCTTCGGGCGAGGCAGTCATGTCTCTTACAGGGTGTGACTGCACAGCTGTGACTTCCTTTCTCTCTTTCTGCCCATCTGAACTGTTGTGCTCAGGCATCTTTAAGGAGTAGCCACGTTGCCATATGCTCTCGTGTTTTCAGTCTCCTTGAGGACTCTTTGGTAAAAAGAAACTAAATACTTCAGCCAGACAAAATGACACATACAGTCACACCCAAATCGAGATTGAGTTCTCTGCTTCCACAACCACAGCAAAAAAGAGAGACTCTTCAAAAAGATAGTCATAAAATAAAACACAAATGTTGTTACAATTTTGCTGTGACTGTGCTTGCATACAAACACACCTGGTGTGGTACTGGTCTACACAGGCCAGCAAACAGAAAGAGAGAAAAGGGATGGGGGGGGGGGGCATGCTGCCTCTGAAACAATCAGACAGTCGTCTCCTGACAATAGGAGGAAACAAGACTGCAGGCAGAGTGGAAACAACGACTTACAAAGGCTCCCCACTCACTCGCACACAAACCACTGGTTGCATTTCTGTCAGTATGTACACATGTCAAATGAGCGCATGTCAAATATATGCACTGCTATATGCATTAGGCTGTAGCTCAACAATAATTTGCCACAACAGTCATCTTCCACAAAATGGGCGGGAAATGCATCATCCAGCTGACAACAGACATGATAATTATGACCATAATAATAATAATAGCAAAAGTCAAGCTCAAACTGACAACCTATTTCCAGTGGCTCTTTAACAGCCCTACCCTGACGTGTGCAGGGGCCGTGGCTGTCAATGAGGATGGAGGAGCAAGAAAAGAGAGAGCGCACTTCACACAGCCAACCAGTGCTTATCAGCGCTGGGATCTGCACTGCAAGGTTTGGGCGCTATCTGATGGGCTTCTGTTGTGGCTGCCAAAGGCAGGCCGCCAACAATGAAAAAGCAGACAAGGACAAGCTGCAGAGGACACACACACACACACACACACATTAAAAGTGAAAGGCCATAAGCGGTCACTGTTGGGGTCTTTAGGCAAGTGGTGCAATTCTGTAGTTGCTATGACACAAGTGGCCACACACACTCATACAGTCTCAAGATAAGGCATGCAAATACTGCCTTTAATTAGACACATGCAAGCACACATGCATCGCAATGCCACAAAGGCAACACACACAACTTAAAAATTTGCCCTACAATCCCTGTGAGAGCAAACAGGATATGTTTCTCTAAATTCTCCAAAATGGCACAAACTAGACTGTGCTGATAACATAAACGTTAGGGTTGACCATGACACTATTTCAGTCTTGGGACAAATCTCTTCAGCCTCTGGTCTAAGTCAGCTCAGAGGTGTGTCCATTTGAAATACTAAGATAACCCTTTAAAAGCCTAAAGGAACACAAACTAATCACACACACACACACACACACACACACACACACACACACTCTCTCTCTCCTTTCAGGCTATATATCTGTAATTGGATGATCTCCAGATATGTATAAAATAGATTTTCAATGAATCTCAAAGCACTTAAGAAATCACAGAAACCTTTTTTGGAATTTCAGTCAGGCATCTGGTTGGATGCCCCAAAGGCACATGTGCATTGGAATGTCATTAGCTAGCATGCCATCAGGCCCCTTGCTTGCGCCAGGCTGAGTGTGAGGTGATTCTCATCAGGTGATTTGAGAGTCAGGCACTTGGCAAGCCACCCTATTTTTTTTTTTTAAATATCACAAGACCCAAGTGCTAAGGAGTTTAACACAAACTAAATAGTCAAAATTTTGAAAAGGAAAAAAAAAACATTATTAAAAAACCTTTGGCTTATCGCTCATCTTCTCAGCCTGATTACAAAACAATACAAAACATCTGACGAAATCCACACTGGCATTCCCTGGCATTTGTGTTCACCCTGCCCTCGGCCAACCCGCCGACTAGACACAAAGGTGCCCTTGAGAAGCACAGGGGCAGGGGAGCAGCATATTGCAGTCACTGTCATCAGGGCATGCTGAGCTGGTAAGCAGATGAAAACAGTCTTCTTATGGGGTATATGGCTCATTCCTGGGCAGTGGGGCAGGTGTGACAATGACACTAAGATATGGAAATATACATCATTTTTTTCCTTACAATTCGCACATTGATGCTGTACATTTCAAGAGGCACAAAATGGAAGTTCTGAAGGAGGTTTGTTTGGATCAGGCTTGATGCAGAAAGCAAAGGTCTAGTCCAACAAGACAAAAGAGAAAGTGGTTCAGGCACAAATGTGTAGGCTACATTGGGACTTTGTCCTAGTAAGGCAATGCCAGACAAGTCAAAGTCCTAAAGCACCAGAGCTGATCTACTCCTCAACGTTGAGGGGTATGGACTTGATGCAACACAGTAATGGCGGAGTCTTGCGACGGTTGAGCGCAGATTGATTCCACAACATACCAGAGCTGTTGTCCTCCCTTAAGCGTCTTATCTGGGTTGGCGAGTCAAGCCACATGGGTGCAGAGATGGGGGGCTGCCAGCGACTGAACAGCCGCACAGGTTTTGTCGGATCTCACAAGAGAAACACAACTTATGGGAATTTTCAATAGAAGTTAATAATGAATGAATAATGAATGAGCAGCTCAGAGAGATAAAGTACTGATAGATAGAGAAAAGTGTGAAAGAAAGAGGTTGAAAGAGAGAGAGAGAGAAAGAAAGGAAGAGACTGAGAGATGACTTTGGGGTGGGCGGTAATCCTGTGCAACAAGGTAAGGAGGGAAATCTGGCTTGAATAAGTGGAAAGATCCAGGGGTCACTTTGGAATGGGGCAGCAAAAGTGGCTGGGCAATTAGGCCCGTAGAGGCTCTTTGAATGAAGTCTCCAAGACTTAGGATCTGAGTGCTGGTGAAACCGTTTCAAATTAGTTATCCAAAGGATGCAAGCAAACCCCCACCCCCCCCCCTCAGTCAAGCCCCACTTTGAATGACCTCCTTTTCCTCATGGCAGAACTATAGCAGCACACACTTCTTGCTATTCTTCTTGGTGTTGGGGTAGAGGACCGCTCGCACGGCCTCAGCAAACACCTCCCGCACCCCTTCCTGCTTGAGCGCCGAACACTCCAGGTACTTAACAGCGCCAATCTGCTTGGCCAGGGCGCTGCCTTGCTGGTGTGTGGTTGGCGCCAGGCCTTGCTCTTTCAACCTGGACAAGGTGTCGTGGTCGTGGCGCAGGTCCTTCTTGGTACCCACGAGCAGCACAGGCACACTGGGGCAGTGGTGCGAGACCTCCGGGTGCCACTTGTGGCGTACATTGGCGTGCGATGACGGGCTGCCAATGGAGAAGCAGATGACGAAAACGTTGGTCTGCGGGTACGAGAGCGTGCGCAAGCGGTCGTACTCCTCCTGCCCAGCCGTGTCCCACAGGTTCAGACTGACCGTGCGTCCATCCACACTCATCTGGGCACTGTAATTGTCGAACACAGTGGGGATGTACTCCTCGGGGAAGGCGTTAGTCGTGTAGGAGATCAGCAGGCAAGTCTTACCCACCGCACCATCGCCCACCACCACACACTTTATGGTCTGCATCCTGCTCAACTTCTCTTCTCCACTCCCTCACACGCTCACTCACTCACTCACGGTTTAGGCACCTGTTGGAGATGTAAAGGAGAAAATGGACAAACAGAGACAGAAAGGTTAGTGAGTGGAAAACAAGTGAGAAAAAGAAAGTAAGAAAAAACAAGTGAGTGAGGAAAGTAAACAGACATGAATACAATCAAAACAAAAAATGACAGATGAAGTAGACAGTAGGTATTGCAGTTTCAATTTATGTTTTGAGTTCTTTACATTCATGTTCTAAGAATAAGTTAGTCTTTAGGGATAGACAGCTTATTACTTGCACATTGAACTTCAACCAAGGTTGATACAGGTCACAAGCAGCTGCTTACTATTTACCATATTAAACTGGCTTCCTGTTCAATATTAGCAGTCAATGTTTACACAGTAAAGCAGCATTTAATGACTGACACAGAGGTGGAACAGCCTCTTAAACGACCAACATACATGACCCAGCTGAGGTCTGTTTTTCCACTGTAAAGCAGGGCAGACCACTCCCCTGTGAGTGTTCCCACAGCTAAATAGTGAACCAACTTCACGATTCTCTACCTTAAGTCGAACGGTCATAAACATAGTCATATTTAATGAACATTTTATTACATGTTTTATTTAGCATGTTCTAGGTTATGAGAATCTTGTTCAACAAACCAGTCAAGTTGCTAAGGTTACCATTCCTCAGCAAACCTGTCAAGAAAATTAGGTGGTGCAAACAACAAATTGCTGTAGCAAAAAATTCCCTAACATTAAAAATGAAAAACGCCGCACCTACAGAGTTACGTTAGCTTTCAAGCCGCTTTTCAGGAAGATGTCTGGCTATGATAGCAAGCTAAGCTAACGGGATAATTCAAACTTCTAAGAACAAGGCTAAAGTAACACACCCCATTTGTTTAAAAAGCAGTTCCTTGAAGTACAAGTACTTGTCGTCAGGTAATTGACATAACTGACACAATAAACCCGAACATTGGGCGCTATTCTACGATAGAAGGTTTTCTTTATAAACGTATGTTTAACAAATTCAGCTCATATTTTAGTACTCGGTGATGATACCGATACCTAGCAAGGCGTACCGAGACAAGAAACGTACGTAACTGAGCTAGTGTTAGCAGAGTTAGCAACTTCTCAACTTTCCGACACTCATATAAGAGGACAGATGAAAGTATTAGTATGTTAAGATAACAAAATAACTGATAATAGACCACTTCGGTGGCATTAAAAATACACTTTTTAAAAGTCTGACTTCTGACTCACCGCCCCACCAGAGTAGCGTTTTCCCTCTCACTGAACTTCGGTTAGGAAACTCCAGACACTGACGAACGCATCCGGGGAGCTGCCCTCTTCAAAATAAACCTCATATCCGCTCCATGGAAATGACAAATACTTATGTATAATGTAATAAATCGTGGCTCTTTTAATATCTATATTTTTTCGTATCGCCATCTTGTCATTTGTCTTTTCAGGTTTTCGTGTTTGGTCTTTGGTTTCAATTTTGTTATTTTCTAAGGCCTTTGCTACTTTATATCTAGGCTACCTGTATCTCTAAAATGTTCGTATTTTTGTGAATAATAGCCAAGAAGTTATTCACATGCCTCACACGTAAGTGAAGTTCATGAGAAACTTTCGATTGTTTGAAAGTTCTGCTTATCCACTAGATGGCAGTACAGTCACAATGAGTTATTATATACAGTCAATGCAATGAGTTAAATACGGATCAGCTCTCAAAGCTGTTGCCTCATGACTCAGGTGTAACCCACCATTAACATTTTTACTTTGCTTTACATTAACATAGGGCTCTTAAGACACTAAACGATAGACACCCACTACAAACGAGTATCACATCGCACTATGCCTTTCATCACGCTAAATTTTCGTCTTAGAGCCTGCATACCGTCTAAACCATAGGCCTATAAATTGCATGGTTTAAACACAACAGCACTCCCCACATAGAAAGGTTTTGCTGGCCCACAACTGGATCACTACATTTTTGCCAATCTCTGACAGCTGGGCCGATTTCGGCTGGGCCGTCGGCCCAGAAGTGGCCCAACATTGTAAAGCAGACTGTGATTAATTTCAGTTGCCCAATTCTGGCCCATAGCCTACTGTGAAATGACTCTCGCGGTTTCTGATGATTGTTGCCGATATCAGGCCGACTCAGAAAATACGTAATCGTGCCGTCTATTGCTTAAACTGGCCTATTCATGTCATGTCTAGTCATGTTGTTTTGTTGATCTGCTTCTTATCATCCTGTGTACACTGTAGTATATGTTGTGTGTGATTTTTTAAGCTGCTGGGACCTTGAATTTTCCCTTGGGGATCAATAAAGTATCTATCTATCTATCTATCTATCTATCTATCTATCTATCTATCTATCTATCTATTCCAGATAAACAGCGTTTCAGCCGACCCGGAACTCAGCCAACAGTGCCAGCACTCAGCCGTATCGGGCCGACTATGCTTGCTACCTGCCACTCCCATTCCCACAACGATACTCTGAGCCGAGGCTATCATTTTTTCAGTTGCTTACACACAAGCTCTAAGATCTAGGCTATCTTTTTTTTTTTTTTCAAAACTCTACACGCAAATTGTAATAATGCTCACACGAAATGCAAAAAGCACTATTGAATATGCCTAATCTACATAACACATTATGCTATTCCGTAAATCCTAAGCCTTTGTTTCACACCATGAATGCATAAATATCAGTTCGGTAGGCCTGTGTATAATATTTATTTGGTTTTACTGACTTCACGTGAATAGTGTCTGAGAGGTCTTATGTGTACTATGTGGGTTTTGTGTAAGTAACTGAAAAAAAACTGTATTACAAGAAACTGTAGGCTACATCTTTACAGAGATGCTATTACGGAGAGCCAACACAAGTTTTACAGCAAACACTTAATTGTATTCAGACTTGGGTTGTAATAATAGCAACCCTGCACCTGACCCTATGACCTGAGGCCAAAATGACAGGCCTTTTTGCACAACATGGAGTTAAACAGGCTCCCAGGTTCTGAAATTAATGCAACACCTGGCTTCTCACCAGAGGAAAATGTTTTTCTCTCTCTCTCTTAAAGAAGGTTAGTTCAATGTATGCATTGTGCTTCCAGGATAAAAGTGATGAGACTGAGATGCTGTAAAATAGAATAAGGAAAATGGGGTTAGTAATACATTGGTTCAGATTATTGAAAAACTATAATTTTTAGAGTCAAGATTCCTTAATTGTTACAGTCCACATTTTCCACAGCAACATTTTTCAAGTCTTCAGTCAGCCAGTATATGAACTATAACCTATCAATGAACATATCAGTTGAGAAAACGACCGCAAGTTCCACTTGTCTATATTTGTCTCAATATATAATACAAAAAAATATACAAAAGTGGAAAGGATCCAGATCCCTATACCAGCTTATAGCACAAAGAGCATTCTGAGAAGACTCTAGCTTCCTGTGTGACATCACTCACTTACATACTTTCGTACAATCTGCATTCATCTTTATTATAACATTGTATGTGGGGTGCAGTGTCAAACATCCTGTCAGACTACGCAATATGCCAGACAAGTAGGTCACATAGCACACATGGCAAGAAGTATGTTATATATCAGTGGGAAAACGTTTTCTTCTACAGTGGTGCTTGAACTGTCCTTTCTTAATAAGATTTTATGTTTGGCAACATGAAAGGTATCAAGGCCTGTGAGGCTTAGTGCTATTGATTGGGAAGTAATTAAGAGAGGCCTCTTCAATGCTCCCCACCCGTCACAAAGGCATTGGCATATACACATGCAGTGACAGACGCACTCGGTCACAAAAAGGCCACCAGTTTATTGCCTTTCCCAAGGGCTCTGGCGTCACTCTGTCCCATAAAGGGACTTTTCCCACTGAGACCCTATACACACACACACACACACACACACACACTTCTCCGTTCATTATGCCAGGGGTGGAGGGGGGAGATTCTATGGGTTTCCTAGAGCATCTCCATAGCAACGTTTACAAGCTGTGGGTCACTCTGACAAGTAATGGGGGATGCAAAGAGGAGAGAGGAGTAGACAGAGTGTGAGACTGACAGAGAGACTGACTGCTTTTGAAGGACAGAGGGCTGGTTAGAGAGGGCGGCAAGGAAAGATGCCAAACTAGGTCCTGCTAACTCTGTGTTCCAAGATGAACAAACACTTCAGACTGTTGTTCATGTTTGTTTGTTTGTGGAATGAATGAGAGGGATCGGGGGGTGGGTGGGTGGAGTTATAACGTATCCCCACATCTTCACATTAAATCTGTGTTAAAGAGGGGCTAAGTAACGTTCTGTTTTTCTCTCTCACAAGCTCCCTCTAAAGACCGCTGTATTGCATTG
This sequence comes from Limnothrissa miodon, assembly GCA_017657215.1. NCBI lineage: Eukaryota > Metazoa > Chordata > Actinopteri > Clupeiformes > Clupeidae > Limnothrissa > Limnothrissa miodon. The sequence goes on from JAGFZM010001306.1 coordinate 10,531, forward strand.
TATTGCACTGCATTCTATTGGGGGCGGTCCGCGCTGCTGAACATTGCAAGTGCTGTATCTACCGCTATAGGCCACGGTAGCGCATTCTACACCGTTCGTTCGCCGTGTAATGACTCATTTTAGCATCCTAAACAGTATGAAACAGATTAATTAAATTAAAAATGTTGCATAGTGGGCCTTTAATTGATATGTCCAAGTGTAGATGCAATGACGAGGAACAATTCAGTGCAGAGTTCATTCACTGAGGCACAATAATTGTAGTGCATTCAGTGTACAACCTCATCAATGCCATATTAAAATCACATGCCTGTGCTCTGACCAAGATAATACAGAAAAAAGTGAATAGAGAATGAAGCGACCAAACAAACTGTCAACAGTCATCTTTATTTCTTTTTCCTCTTATTTAGAAAGGAATACAAATATTACAATATTTACCATAGTTTTAATATTACAATGCATGACACTCTCTTCTTTGACACAAAAACACTAAAACAAACAGCAGATTTTCTTAAAGAATTCATCCATTCGTCCCCAACACCAATCTGTCTTTAGCTTGTAAAGTGCAAAAAAGAAGGTCATCTGACCAACCCACAATGACCATCGAAGTACCAGCTGCCTGCTGGCATCAACCTGTACCAGGCCACGAGAAAAGGCTCCCATAGATTAAGCTGCTTTGGAAAGAACACTAAGAATCATGTTGAGACAAAACCCTCCACATTTCTTCTAAACAAAAAAAGATTGTTGGGGTTTTTTTGTACCTAGCTGCTGATGTGCAATGGCTCACTTTGATGAAGTTCACAAATACAAACACACACACACACACACACACACACATACACACACACACACTCACACACTTGAGGGAAGGATACAAGGCTGACACACATACATGAAGTAACTGCTAGCCCAAAGGAGCCACATGAAAATGCGTAGATGCACTTAAGTAACTTATTCAGTTACTTGTTGAAAATGAAAACATCGTTTTTTTTAAACCTGTATAAGTGATAAACCAGTAATGACTGAGAAATAAAAAGTCCATATGGCAGTTGATTCCTCTGGAGTAAATAGGCACATTGGAGCCGCATTCCCCTCACATGAAAAGGACTGCTACTGGATCTCCCCAAACAAGCCTGTGTGCTGTGGAGGTAGAGCCTACGACGCCTGTTCTCTTCCATTTCAACAGATTATTCGAATAAAAACCATTAGATGGGATACCTAACTATGACTCATCTTGACTGAATCAAGAGAACGTGACTGACGACAGATAAAAGAATGGAGTGAAATGCCACTGGAACTAGAGTCTGAGTGTGCTCCAACGGTCATGCATCAAGAATGACATTTTTTAGATTGTGTAATTTGACATCAAGTAGTGGTTTCACCTCCACGTGGGCTGAGAGGTGGCGCGGGCCATCTTGAGTCCAGGAATGCGTGTGCTCGCGGTGGCGGTGGCCTTGGGCACAGACGTGTCCGTTTTGGTGTTTTTGGCGCGGGCGGCGGAGATGATGGTGGTGCGGATGCTCTTGGGGGTGGAGGAGGAGGACGAGGGGCTGTGGGCGCCACCGCGCACCTGCGTCGCCACTGAGGCCTCGCTGTGAGGCGCCACTCGCTTGGACACCCGCAGAGGGGAGCCGCGGACGAAGGGCTCACGGCCGGTGCCAGCCGCGGGTTGCTTCTCCCTCTCGCTCGCCGCGGCCTCTCTGTCCAGCGCTCTGTCTGTTGCACGGCGGACAGGTTGGGCTCCGGGGGTGGAAGCGACTGCAACTGCGGCAGCGTCAGCGGTTTCCTTCGCGCTGCCATGGCGACGGATCAGTGTGGGGGCTGCCGTGGGGCGGGTGATGGGGGATGAGCGCAGGGAGGAGGTGCGGGACGGGGTGACGCGAGAGGAGCGGGAGGGCGCGGGGGAGTCCGAGGGGGCAGCGGGAGCGGGTTTGGATCGGACCCTCGAGGCGGCGGAACTGTTGGCTCCTGAGCGCAACGACAATGACCCCCTTTTGGGTCCCCGGGACGCCATCTTGCCGCCGTGGAGTTCATCTCGCATGTGAGCGATGGACGAGGCGGACGACGAGGACGGAGAGAGTGCACCGTCCCTCTCCCTCTCCTCGGCCTCCCTCTCCTTCTTCCACTTGGAGCAGTGGGCAGGGGCGGGTCTGGGTAGGGGGGACGTCGGAGAGGGGGAGGGGGAGGGAGAGGGCGCAGGGTTGGCCAAGGTTTCGTAGGAGCGAAGCCCACGCACCAGCAGGTGGCACTCCACGGTCTCGCCCACGCGTGGGTACGCCCGCTCTGCCTCTTCCGCCAGCGCCGTCCGAGGCCGGGAAGGAGTGGAGGGCAAGCGGGACTCCCTGGAGGGTGAGGTAACGGGGCAGGGCCTATCAGAGGAGGAAGGGGCAACAGTGACCTCAGAAGGCGCAGACGGAGAAAGTTCACGCTCAGAAGTGCAGTGTAGTCGGATGCTGTCGGGTCTCGGGACGGTCACCTTACTGGGCGCCGGATTTGAAACGCAATCCTGGGCCTCGATGACATGTGGTGATGGAGTGTGGGGGAACTCCTGGACTGGCCTGTTCCCTGGTAGACAAGATAAGGCACTGAGATGTGAGAGACTGTCATTGAGGCCTGAGCGTTTCACCGACTGTCCCAGAGGACTGTGGGAGAGGTTTAGCGCGGAGTTTTCTGGGGAGCTCACTGGTGCTTGTAGCCTACCGGGACCGCTAGAGATCTTCGTGCAAGGTGCAGCAGACGGACCCTGCTGACTGTGCGTGTCGTCTGAACGCTGCGTGTACAGCGCGTCAGAGTTCTGCGGGTGTGGATTTCCGATGGAAAACTGCGAGTTTATTGTGTGCTGGACTCTTGGGTGCAAGGCCACTGACTGGGAGCCAGGCAGCACATGTTGCATAGGAGTGTTAGCGTTTCCCGTTTGCTGGGTCGCCACGGCACAGGAGCTCGGCGTGTGGGGACTGACTACGCCGCCCTCCAGGGTGTGTGTGTGGCCGTACGCGGGGAAGCGGAGTGCGGAGTCCGTCGCTTCTCTCCCGAGCGCGTCCGACGAGAAGAAGTGTGCGGAGTGCCTGCGGCAGTCTGCGGGGCTGCGCAGACTGCGTCTGGTCCTGCTGCTGCGGCTCAGGCTGCGCTCCAGCGTGCGCTCCAGATCGTCGGCCGAGCTCTCGCCCAGGCCCGAGTCCCCGGAGAGGCCGGGAGGGGAGGAGCACAGGGCCAGGGAACGGCGGCGCTCCGAATACTCGCGCTCCCGCTCCACGCGCCTCTGCTCTGCCAGCTCCCGCTCAGCATTCTCCTAAGGATGGAAAACACATTAGAGGAATATCCCATGTCGTCGTAATGCTCGAGACACTCACTTTACACATGGATACAGACACATACCCGTGTGTGTGTGTGTGTGTGTGCGCGTGTGCTGATGAACAGATTGAGGTTGGCTAAAAATGGCTAAAAATACCAAGAAAAAAAATACAGAAATAAAGAAATAACATCACACACACACACACACTTACCCGCACAGCTCTTTGGAAGCGGTGGCAGAAGCTGTGGAAAATACGGCAGGCTTCCTCCAATTTGAAGGAGGTCTCGTCCTCACAGAGAAACTCCACCAGGGCCTGACTGCTCTGACGCATGGCCTGCACCTCCCCCTCAGCCTCCTGTAGACGTACCTCAGCCACCTACATGCACGCACACACACACAAAAGAAACACAAAACTGAGTACACTTATCCACTAGTATACTAAGAGTCTGAACTGTACTTTTGTGTATGCGATATGCAACATTCAAACAGCTGCCTCCTACAATTCAGTCTCTCTCAGTCTTCCACTCACTCTAACACACGTACACACACACACACACACCAAAATAAAACACAAAAATCAGTTGACTTGTTCACTAATATCCCTGATATAATAGCCTGAACTCCATTTTGTGCGAGTTTGTAACAAAATTGCCTCATTTAAACAGTCGTCTTCCTTTGTCTCCAGTTGTCTCTCACTCACATACACACACACTCACACACACGCGTGATTTATACTGCTAGTGACCTTGAGCTCTTTCCCCTCATATTTCACAGAGACCTAATAACAGGCTGATAGGAGATGGAGAGATTTCTTTGCTTTTCACCAACAGAAAGCCACTCTAAATGGCCACTTAATCTTTCTCTAAAAACAGGGGGTCAGGTTGTAAAGCCTGAAGTTAAGCCTTGGGGTGGACGAGGTTGCACTTACTCCTCTGCCCCTCTGCCCTTTACCACTGCCTATCTGCACTGGGACTTTTATGGCCACCATCAATGGCATGCAATGTTTGGGATGCGAGTGGATGCATGGGTGGTTTGTGCATGCACGTGCAAGCACACATGCACACCCACACGAGGGACAAACACACACACACACAAACACACACACACACACACACCTCAAAGAACAGCTGCATCTGCTGTTTGATTTCAGGCTCGCTCTGGACGCTGAGTGAGAGAGACGCCACCCTGGTTTGGAGTCGAGACAGATCTTCTAGCACGGATTCCTCAGACAGGCTGCAAGAACACACACATATTAACCCTTACACACCTACATTATGTTTATACATTTCATACACAAGCACATACATTAGTAACAAACACACACACACACACACACACACACACACTTTCACAATAATTGCAGCAAACACATATGGCTCGTAAACGTATGTTATTGGAATCAGTAAATATTATGTTGCATCCCAGACATCCAAGAGGTGGTCACGACTGCTAATTTGACCAACAAGCGGCGTTCATCTGATAAACACTCCCTACAGTCAACCTCAACTTCTACATGGGTTTTCCAGTCTGCTTGTGTCCTCATAAGATTAAGGGTAAGACAATATGTCTATACTTTTGTCATCATATATCTAATCAATCCCCTAAAAAAAGGAAGCGTCTGGACTAGCCTTGCGGCCCCTTTTCGTGCGACTCTTGCTAATCTGGTCCTTTTGTGCTTTATAAACCATCTCTGGCCCTTTCTCCTAACTGATGGCTATCGCAGGGCGGACTTCCTTTCTGTAAACAAACTGACTGGAGGTAAATGAAATAAGATGTGGCTGCGTAGTGGGTGGAAGGTGTGTGTGTGTGTGTGTGTGTATGTGTACCGTGAGGAGGAGCTCAAGTGGGAGAGGCGGTCTGGAAAGGACAGCAAGCCCTCATCTTTCTTCACAGCTTCCTGCAAGATGAAAAACAAAAATAAATCAGTTCAAGTTCTTATCTGAATGCTCAGTTTGCATTAACCAGTGTGCCTTGGTAACCAAAGCAAAAAAGAAAACTACGGCGATAATCAGTGGCATTATGGAGCATTACTGTGCAGCCCAGCTTAGGACCAATATTACACAAACAAACCATTAAAATGTCTGAACACATTTCTTAATATTCATCAAGCTTTCAGGACAGAGAAGGAAAAACCACAGACTTATGCAATTGCCGACGGGCGTGTGGGTGCCAGTATGTCTCACCATGGCAACGAAGTGCAGAAGGTTCATGCCCGGCTTGTTGGCTTTGGTATCGGCGAGCTTCAGCAGCGAAGCGATGCGGAATCCAGCTGCATTGCCGGAATAGCCACCCTGAGGAGCCGCAGAGGAGAGAGAGTTCACACGCAACCCAACCCACGTTCATGCTCGGTGAATAAAAGTGTGTGCGACGTGTGCCCATTTTTAGGATTATACATTTGTTCATCGTTTTCTTTAAGCATTGGGACGTTTTCTTTTCAGCGGTGTGTGCTTACTGGTGGTGATGTTCTAAAATCAAAAGAACAAAAAGTCCCACTTTGCCCCACTAATGCAATTCAGGCTGAATAAAACCAGTTTTGCACCATATTGCGTTTCATTAGACCATGACAGAACAGCAGGCTAATAAAATAACTTGTGTTTGCAGCCATTTCTGGTGTGTGTGTGTGTGTGTGTGTGTGTGTGTGTGTGTGTGTGTATGTGTGTATAAAAGTAGTACAGTTCAGTGTGTAGTTTTTTATTAACACTCACGGCATTCATGTAGTTCCCTGCCTTCAGTACCAGCCTCAGGATGGAGTGCAGCTCAGGGCAGCTCAGCAGCTCTGAAAAAAACAAATCAGTCAACCATTTTAGACAGAGAGGTTTGACAGACAGACAGACAGACAAGTTTGACAGCCCACTATGTGAAAGAACCGCCAGCTAAACCCAATAAACTCACCAAATTTACACACACTGCATTTGCCTGATTTGGAGGCATTTATCTTGGAGCACAACATGATCAATAACTATGCCCGGTGGTCACTTTCTCAATTAAGAGCCCAATCCATAACCAATTATAGAAATGACTTGATGATGCATCATGGGACAGGGTGGATGGCACCTAGTTACACCTACAGCCCCAAGGACATCCAGATTGTATTTACAGGACTACATGGACCACAAGTGTTATTCTGTATTAGGAGGCCTGGGTGGATAGCACTCACAGACCCTTCTACAGCCTCAGGGCACATTCAGATTGCATTTACAGGACAACATGGGACCACCAGAGTTGAAGAGAGAGGAGGAGGTACGAATATCAGATTGAGGCACTTAAAGAGGAAGAACTTCACTTGCAAAACTTCACTCACTAAGTCTGACACACACACACTCACAATCACATACAAACACACACACGCAAGCCCCCCTGCAGGCAAGTTACCTCTGGCTGCCTCCCCTAGACATCTGGCCGCCACACAAAGAGAGGTCACGGCAGGGTCAAACTCCTGCTGCAGAATCATAGCGTCGAGACGCAGTCGAAAACTAGATTGCGGCAGAGAGAGAGAGAGAGAGAGAGAGAGAGAGACGTACAAATAGAGAGAGTATGAGTGAAATGAACGGCATTAAACAAAGACAGTTCCATAGACACAGAGTGAATAAGACTCATTAGAAAGAGAGCAATGAGGGAAATATACACACAAAGAGTCAGAGGCCAGAAGACAAAGAGGGAGAGAAGAGGTGGGAGGGAAGCGAGAGAAGACAAGAGAAGAGAGGAGGGAGGGAGGGGGAGAGAGAGAGAGAGGACCATTGATCAGTGTGAAAGTGACTGGCGGGGGCTGGGGTGGGGGGTTTTGAACTGTGGCCTGCGGTGAGAGGAGGAGGCCATGGTGGTTTGGGCAGAGAGATTCTACAGACAACAGACAGCCAGGCCATTCCCACAGCACAGGGGAGAATCTAAACTAAAGTTAAGACGGGCCAACCAACGGTCACCTCCTGGTGAGCTGCAGGAGCCGAGCAGGTCGTCTGCACCTCGCTCAGACAAGGGCTGTTTACATTGGTGCCTCTGGCTGCCGCCCTCACCTTTAAACTGTGATAATCCAACTTCCTAGGCCTGACAGGCTGGCGTTTGGGGGAAAAAAAAGCCTCTCACAATGAACTGACTGGGGCCATAAATAAAACCATAAAAACTCTCCTCTCTGGAAAATGAAAGATTTACATTCTCCCAGAGACTGCAGAGGGGAGCAGACCGTGTCTACATGAACAACACTAAGATAACCAAGGCCACGCACCAACAATGAACTGGTTCCGTGGCTTTGAAAGGCTGTGTGCGGTCACTTATAAATCCAAGTCAACAAAAGTGTCGATGGAGTTGAGGAGAAAGGTGAGGGGAAAGCAAAAGGATTTGTTTTCAAATATCTTCTGCTAGTCAGTTTAGGGGAAAAAAGTGATTGCAAAGATGTGGGGAAAGACAGAAATGAAGGAGGAGAGGAGAGGAGGATCATGGTGCTCACCTGGGCACCTCCACCAGCAGAAGCATGAAGAGGTCTGGCTCCCCCAGAGTGCTGCGCTCCCCACTAAACTTCTTTAGACGGGCCTCCTATATGAACACACACACACAAACACACACACACACACACAAATGAGTACCCTGGAGATTGCAGTGCTGAAGACAAAGCCATGTGATGTGCTGGGGCCGCGTCTGCTCTCTAAAGGCGACTGACGCACTTCCCTCGCCTCACGATCAGGGCTGTAGGTCTCCACAGCTGCGTCTCTCTTCTCCTCTCACTCTTCCTCAACCCTTCTATCTCTGTCTTCCTCTCTCTCTGTCTATCTCTCCCTTTTGCCTTTTTTATATCTCTCCCTTTTGCCTTTTTATCTCACTCTTTCTCGTTTACCTTTTTATATCTCACTCTAGATCCTTTTCTTCTGTATGTCTTTTCCTTTGCAGATCACAGATTTGGGGCAGCAGTGGTCTACTGGTTCGGGCTTCTTGTTGCAGTGCGGTTCGATGGTGTGCCATGTGCATTTCCCTATTTCACGATTGGATAGACTCAAATTCGTACACTTTTTATCACAAATTTAAAAAAAAGTGAGTGGAAAAAAGTGACAAGGATTGTAGACTAAGAATGTGTCCAGATCACCAAATCTTTGCCCTAAGCCTTTAACCCTGCTGCAAGTCTCCCTTTCACCAGGAGAGATAGTGTTTCTCTTTTTTTTTTGAAGAGCTAGTGTCAATATTCTTGGAAAAATTCCTCCATAATGATGATGTGGGATTTGTGCAGAGATTCCAGCAGGGTAACGGCATGGTAAGTCTGTGGTCATCAAGGTCCAGAGTGCTAATAGAAAACAGATTGGGTTTGGTAGAGGACTACGGTGTCTCCGCTGGGACAAACGGAATCAGGGGAGGTGTAGGATGGTGGTTGGGAAATGTGTGTGTGTGTGTGTGTGTGTGTGTGTGTGTGTGTTGGGTGGTGGCCGGAGGGTGTACTCACCTCATCACTGTCAGGCAACAGCTTGAGAAGTTCAGACAGTTTCTCGGCACCATAGCGACCGCCGGCCCCTTGTCTGATGTCATCCACAATCTCCGTGGCAGCACTATAGAAACAAGAAAGTGATGTCACTGCCTTAAACAGCACAAAATTGATTACAAGAGATGGTTGGGGTCGTTAGGCGAGTTGTTAGGCTACAGTCTTGAGAATAGGATGCAAGGCAAACATCACATATGGGTGTGTAAAAAAATAATAATCCAAGACCCATACACAGACAGACACACACTCCCACACAGACACAGAAACAGACAGAGACAGAGACACACAGACACACACCCACACTGACACACAGACACACACACAGTGATCCCCAAGGGTTCTAAGAAACCTCAGAAGTGTAAAGGGTACCAGTGACACATGGAGGTGACATTTCCCATATCTCAATCTGCTCTTTTCATCTCAGTGCCTTATGAGCTCCGTCTCCCTCACACACACACACACACACACACACACACACACACACACACTTGCCACATCTCATCATTTCCAAGGTACAGAGGGGAAAAAAGGGCAACACACTCACACGCAGCTTTTGACGCCACGTTGGCGACAGCGACAGAGACGTCATGGCTGTGCAAACAGGCTAATCTCCATACCCCTCACATGGCCACTCACAACAGCACTCAGAGAAGGGGGGAGAATCCCTGAAGGAGGCGGCCTGTCGCCCCGTTTATATGGGGGACCCCAAACCTAAAGACTAAACAGGCACAGTGGTGTCATCTGTGATTACATCTTGAAGGTGACCGTCTCTTACATAAGTGACATAACGTTATAGAAAAGCGCTCAACAAATTTAGATTGTCACGAATAAGGCGTGCCAAAGGCAAGCAAAGACACTTCCTTTCCGTCAACCAACAGTTCTTACCTCACACACACACACACACACACACACACACACACACACACACACACAAAGTAAATTCAACGTTCCACATCACAACACAAGCACCCAGATGTCTTTACAAAGAGTCCTATGAAGGACACACTGGTCTTATTAAAACAGCCTGTGCCTTTGTTGGCCATAACTGTTTATTTAAGAACATTACAGTCTGTGCCAGCACTATACGCCCAATATACCCCCATGATGATAGAAAATAATGAACACGGCCACAAGTCTTGTTCTACAATGTTCAAAGGAAGGAAAGAGCTTCTCAAACACTTAAAACGTGACTCGCTCGGCAACAATGCGTTGAAAGCTCACAAATGGCTTCTGACTATGACAAATGTTAAAGGGGTTTTTGGATGACACAAAAGCCCTCAGTGGCTGATGGCTCTGTCTTTCTGTGCGTGTTGTGACAGGGCTGGGTTCTGAGCAAACTGCTCTTCAATTAAGATGCGCACAATTGAGCCTGCATACAGGGCCGAGTGCGTGTGCAGGCTTGAAGGCATACCGGCTTTGCAAAACACAGGCCGCACAGCACACGTGAATCAGTCATTTCATCTCGGTGAGAGTAGGTGAAGTAGTCTGCATGTGCGCAGACACACACACACACACACACATACACACACACACACAGGCATGCTGGCATTAGGAGTTTGCCGTGACCCTGTTTACCATGCACTCAGTTACAGTACTGTGCAAAAACTGCTGTGCCAAGTAATGAAATTCTTTTTTAGTGTCATTTTGCCAGATGGTTCTATAATGCTTCGAAATACACGCAGGAAGATTGTATGAAAGAGTAAAGATTAAAGATGAGTCTTTTCTGCTAACTCTTTAAACAAAGAAGTTATCAAAGCCGACAGTGACAACATGCATGTCTACCCTGACAGCTTGCATGTGTATCCTGAGTTACAGCATGTAATATTTAACTCCGTACAGACAGCTTTGGTTTCCCACTCCTTTGATCACAGCCCCAGAATCATGTACTCCAGTGTAGATGTTGGAGTGCATCCAACGTGGTGTTGTCATCCGCCATAAAAGGTGTCCGCCTTTTCACAAACGAACAAAGCAGTTTGGGAAAAACAATTTTACAGGAGAAACGGCATGTACCGCACAATTCCACACCCAACCAATCATTTAGCTTACTAAAAGGACTAGTGACTAATGAAGGCAGGGCAGAGCCTGCAGCTAGGAGAGTGGGCTAGGGTTTGCCCAGTAGTCGTTCAGGAGGAGGAGGAGGAGGAGGTGGTGGAGGTGGAGGAGGATCAGGAGGGCACAGAGGGTGTTCTCGCCCACCCAGTCCTGCTAAATGGAGGTCCTTGCGTATGGCTTCAAAGTGGGTCTGACCTTTGACCTCAAGGCTGACCATTCCCCCTCCCTACTCGACCCCCACTCTACCCAGCTGCCACCTCTTTGGCACCTGTCAGACCCTCCTAAACCACCACTTCACACTTCTCTCTCCTTTGCCCTCTTCCGCTCTCTCTCTCTCTCACACACACACACACAGACACACAGACACACACACACAAGGGGATATAGTCAGCCAAGCCCCCTCCACAAACACACACTACACTCTATTGCCTCCATCAGAAGTGCTAAGTACTTCCCTCTGGGGTGCTGCACCAGGCACTTGTGTTTCCTCTCGGAGCGCAGAAACAACACAACCTGTCTGAGTTTATGGCCTTCACGGGCACTGCTATAGCATCAAGAGTAAAGAGGCCCCATCATTAGCCGTCTGTCATTAAGTGTGCCGTTTATTTAGGAAACCAGAGGAAATGTGAGAGGACGGAGGAAGGGGAGAGCAAATGTAAACAGTGAGCAGCAGAGAACCAAATCTCTCAGGGAGCCAAACTTACGTCTTGAACTGTCGCAGGAAGATCCCCACATTCATGCTTCGCTTGGAGTCCAGGAGCGTCACCTGTGAATTTGACAAATACAAACACCGTGAATTTAAGTAGCAGGCATTAACCGATGGGCTGCAGCCATTTTACTATAATCAACCCACAGTGTTGACAATATGTACACATCTGTGTAATATAAGCCACTGATGGTCAATGGGTTTTCAGACTAATGTGTCACAGATGACACAGCAGGAGGTTCCTGTGTGTGCTTGTGAAAGAGAGAGAAAGAGAGACTTATGAGTGCTCGTGTGAAAGCTCTCAGCTCCTGACTAATAAGCTCATTCCAAGGGCAATCACGTAGTCATCAGACTGCCTCACACCCACATGCCATTTAAACACATTTGTCCAGCAAACAGGAGCCCATGCCCGCCGAGGTGAAATAAAGGTCTCCTGATGGTGTACACAAAAACATTTCAATGGTTTCACCTAAAGAACTTGCTGAAACCATATAAATAATAGCTCACAGCTATTTTACCCAAAGAAGACCATAAAAGACATCACCATCAACATGTACACATTATTCAATGACAATAAGATGTACTTGGATTTACATAATAAAAAGGTCTCCTTTAGCTCACGTGTAAACATCATTATTACAAAGACCAGTCCAGTGTTTTGGCCTCATACAAACCTATTGCTGGTACAGTTAGACCCTCAAACACCATTGCTCTCCCTTACCTTATCAAAACTGGTCTCCTGAGGTGAATTACAGCGAAGCAGGCTCCGACGGAAGCTTCTGGAGCGCTCGGTGGCCCGCGCCTCCTTCTGGCCAAAGAGCTCGTCCAGCGAGCGCAGGTCCAGTGTGAAGTCCTCCTCGTCCCGCGCAGCAGCCGGCCCGCTCCACACGCTCTGGCGGCCCTCCACGCGCTCCCGTGGGATGCGCTCCCAGTTCAGCTTGCGCATCCGCTGCCGACGCTTGCACTCCAAGCTGGAGAGGGCCGAAACCGCAGAGGAGGAGGATAGCGGTGAAGATGCCAATAGAGGCGGAGGAGGCGGTGGTGGGGGAGGAGGTGGTGGAGGAGGCGGAGGAGGACCCAGAGGGGCTGATGCCACAGAAGGAGAGGGTGCAGGGATGGCAGACATGGCTGTCAGGGCTGATGGGGCACGGGCAGCAGCGGTACTAGGGGTAAGGGTAGTAGTCATAGGGCTCTCAGGGGCCCCAGGGGCCGGAGTTCCATGAAAGGGCCGAGACTCTTTGGAGGCCACGTGCAGGCTAATGTGCATAGAAAAAGAGGGTGATTGAACAACACACCGATCCACAGGGACTAGGGACAAGGCACTTGGGTTTGAATAGCAGTCCACAAAAACAACTAAGCGCAGGGGAGGGTGAGGATCTCACAGCCCACTCACACAGGATGGGAATAGTTGGCTGTGGTCAGTAAAAACACCAACAGTCACCGGTGACACAGCTGACTAGTGAGGGCTCACTGTCTCTCTTATCACCCACACACAGTCTAAGAGTCTCTTCCAACCATGCCCTCAGTCTTGTTCTGGAAAATAGGAGAGAATAGCCCTTTTGTTAAAACTGTGACAGTTACATATTCAATATATCCTATGGTAGCTGATCTGTCAAACAGCTTCAAAGGCTAACTACAGAAAATTTATGTAAGCAATTTCTCACTTTTAAAACATTAGGCTGCATTATATTGTATACATTCTATTATATCACATACGCCCACTAAGAAAAAACCTCCACTACACCTCTGCTCAACATTCAGATTGTGCAGAACATATCCCTGCAGTGGTATACCATGCCACTTTGTTTAATTATTCTGGTGTGTCCCATGTGTGCGAGAGAGTGTGTGCATGTGTGTCGTTTCCTATGCAAATTCACCTGTCTTCACATCTGTTATTAAAAAAGCAGTGAAGCGCTGACACCTGGCATACCCTGTCCTCTAATTAAAGCTAATAGGAGAGCTCTGTCTGTGTGTTTGTGTGTGTGTGTGTGTAGTTTGTTTGCCTTTCCCTGCACTCGTGCCGCTCCTAGTTTAGGTTGAAGCCATTCATTGCTCTCCACCTAAAGTGAAACTGTCAGAAGTTCAAGTTGCCAGAGATTTACAACGGGGGGCTGCGAGACTGTCAGCCAGCCAGCCTGCTGTTTCAACAGTGTCTACCATTACTCATCCTGTTATTCAGACCTCAACAGCCACACCGCAACCTAGACAGCTTTTCCATCTGACCATGAACTTTGCATATGATCTCACTGAACTCTTACATTTTAACTCCTCATTTTTTTAACAATTTCTCTGCCATTCAGAAAAACTAGTTATTTTAGTGGATGTTTTAATGTATTTTAATGTACTGTACAAATTAGGACCTCCAAACTGCTACTAGGGCATAATAAAATGCATTTATCTAGACTTGTAACATATGTTAACTTCAACTGAAAATGCTCAGGACACTTTTTTTTTTTGCTGACCTGAAAACTGGACATTCGTGGGGACAGGTGAATTGCTGAAAACCCAGCAGAGCAGCTTACTGACGTGTGGCATTCTGGTTTAATATACTCTGCAAAACATTTCCTCATTTAAATTCTTGTTTAATTTTCTGGATGAATTGATAGCTTGAAATGATGCCAGCAGATTGTAAAAGAGGCCATAGAATTCGTGCCAAAATGTTCCCTTGACTAACGCAGGAGGGCGCTTCTTCGCGAAAACTGCTTTTCTGTGCTCAATTCACTTCGAGGACACGAAATAACTGCACATGAAAGTTTTCACAAATGTTTCAAGTCCTCTAACATCGTATAGAAATTAAGTTAATAAATTATTTGCCGTATGATTGTTTAATCCTGTTTGCAATGTGGTTAGTGTAGTGAAAACTTTAAATGTAAACAAACAAATCAAGCATCTTAACGTTAATCATCTTAATCAAGCATCTTAATCTTCATGTTAATCTTCATGTTGCTTGATCTCAAATTAAGACCAGGTTATTAATTATGTCCAACAAACCCATGCAATTTAATAGCCAATTCTACATTTAACACATCCGAATTCAAACATTCTGGACAACACAAAGATCAAAATATCAATGATCATCATTCAATGTTCTTGGAGCCCAACTTTGAAATTACAACTAGGTTATCTAAAATTTGAAAGTTGAGGTCAAATTGCATGCAAAATGAGACTATTTAGGTTAGATGTAGCCTTTTGTTGCAGTTTCGTCTGTTAACCGTGAGATAATACGCAGGGTGATTAAATACGCTTCTTATTCATAATCAGAAGAGATTTAACCCTAAAACGTTGTTAGTTCAAGTCTACCAAGACTATACAGACAGAGTTATCATCATAATAATTTAAATAACCTACTTTGAAAATCTCTGAAAAAGTTTAGACAACCCAAGTTTACGTTACCGTTCTTTCAGATCTTTCAGGTAGGATAAAGAAGTTTTCACATACGCGTCCTCCTTCAGTTTAGCGTCTTCAAGAAAACGTTATAATCTTTTTCACTTCTACATCCATCAACTGTAAATACACTTTGCTCTCTCAGTAAATAGCCTAAGTGAAGTCCACGGTGACTTCTCGTCCTGTACTGACCGGGAGAAATCCCCAATTTGTCTAACTTCAATAGCGCACTCGTAGAACGCGCCTGCGCATTGATTCAGCACAACACAAGTAGTCTTGGCCCGGCCGCTAGACAGGTGTGTCACGGTACCGATCTCTGCATAGATTTCTGTTTCAACACGTTCTGTAAAGAGTTTTTTAATAACTAATAATGTTAAACTTCAAGTTCCTTACTTCCTGGAACTCTTGGTGTAATCCCATAGCCTAGGTTGAAGTGCTTTCTTATAATCTACTCTTTACTGAAATCATTTTTGGCCTACACCGTGGGAAATCAATGTAGAATATTTAGTCAAAGCTAAATCAGACTTGGGTAGAAGCTTTACGAGGGGAAATGAAATGCATCTTTCAGGAAAGTATATAAGATTAAATGGACTGGACTTGTGCAGGGTATTAGACATCATGGTCTTTTTTTACAGGCTATGTGCAAAATATCACTCTTTAGATATGTTTGTAACTTACCAATGAAAAGCCAATCCATAAGCAATGTACAATGTAGTCTTATTTAATTTTGTGTTTGTGTGAGCCTGTGTGCTTATCTCTGTCTTGGGTCTTTGTGTGAATCAGCGAGAGAGCGAATGTCCTTTTCCGTGCTATCATCGCCCCTGTGGACTTGTGTGTGATGTGCTGCCGGCTGCAGAGCGGTTTGATCAGACCAGGGTCCAGCAGAAGGACAGCCAGTGGAGTGAAGAGCGATGAGTGGAGCAGGCAGCCAGACAAGGGGATCAGGCTTGGGAACCTGTCCCAGACATCTCTCACAGAACAGACCCTAGACATCTTCCTTACTCCCAGGAGGGATAGACACACACACATGAGACACACAAACACACACACACACACACACATATATACATAACCATGCCATATGATCCTATAAATGTTACAGATAAATACCAACATACTCATACACACACTCTCAACACACATGCACAACAGAAC
Source organism: Limnothrissa miodon (assembly GCA_017657215.1). Taxonomy (NCBI): domain Eukaryota; kingdom Metazoa; phylum Chordata; class Actinopteri; order Clupeiformes; family Clupeidae; genus Limnothrissa; species Limnothrissa miodon. Next base: position 26,575 of record JAGFZM010001306.1, read on the forward strand.
TGCCACAGTCACATTTGTTATTCTAAAGAAAGATAAAAACTCAGAATCATGTTGAATTTTTTCCCTCATGTCTTTGTCTTGACCTCGAGGTTAGATAGCTCCTCTGTAAACGCTACTTTGTAAATCGATATGATGGTTTGGGCACTGAAATCTCTGTTTCAGTTGGTTAGTGAGCATGCTCACACATACCCCCCCCCCCCCCCCCCCCATTTACTGACAAGTGGTGTTCTACTTCACTGACCGGTTCTGCCTATTCATGTCAAACAACTAAATATGGTTGGTGTCCTTGTGCTTTTATTTTGTCATGGCACGTGTTTCTCTGTGGGTTGGCATAGTGGTTGTCCATATTTGCAGTGGTGACATTGACACTTTTTTTACTTACTCTTTACTTCATATCAATCTCCATATTCCATTTATTTGGCTTATTTGATGTGTGATATTGAAGCACCACAATATACATCCCAGATACATGCAAAATCATTCTGCACCTAAATAGATCTTCAATGCACAATCTGCTCCACTATAGTGAGTTTCAGCCTCACACACTTGTTGACATTAACTACCCTCAGGTCAAAGGTCAAAGTAATCTGTTTCCTGATCTGTGCATATAACATGAGTCCAGTTGTGGCATGGGCCTTGGGAATTGTTTCTCAGAGGGTGGCACAAACACACACACACACACACACATACCAGTGGAGGATGTGCTGTGAGCCAGAGTAAACCCTGCTGTCAGGAAGCCCAGTTCGGCACTCGCTCCCTGTCTCTGTGCCTGGCACCGTGGAGAATGTGAGGAAGCGTCTGGAGGCGCACATTGTCTCCATCTTCCCCGAGACACACATCACCTCCAGTCCATTCCAGCGGATGAAAAAATAAATCTCAGCGCACTGAAGTGACACTTCCTGTCACTACAGAAGCGTTCTGTCTTATGCATCGAGGCACGCTCCCCACATCTCCCCATGTGTTTGGAAGACTACGTGGTGGGTCCGAGTTTGGGCCTGCGAGGAGCAAGCGCCCATCTCAATCATCTCAAAAGGGCCCTCAACAGTGGCCAGACAGCACAGAGGGTGGGGAGAGGGAGCGGGAGTGACTGAGGATGGATGTGTGTTTATAGAAGCACCGCGTGTGTGTTGGTATGAGAGCGTGTGTGTGTCTGTGAGTCACCCTGTATGTGTGAATGATTGTGTCTAGATCTGTGTGTGTGTGTGTGTGTGTGCATGGACTGAAGCAGTTCAATGAGAAGTAGAGCAGATCTCCAGTTTCTTCAGGTTTCTCCAAGAGCCATGGCCCACCGGTTAGTGCTTCGGACTTGTAACTGAAGGGTTGCTGGTTCAAACCCCGACCAGTGGAAAGTGGCTGAAGTGCCCTTGAGCAAGGCACATAACCCCTCACTGCTCCCTGAGTGCTGCTGTTGTGCAGCAGCTCACTGTGCTGGGATAAGTGTGTGCTGAGTGTGTTTCACTAATTCATGGATTGGGATAAATGCAGAGACTAAATTTCTCTCATGGGATCAAAAGAGTATGATTCTTCTTCAGATCAGTCAACCTGTGACCTCACCGACAATGAGTGAGAGGGTGAGGAAGAACGAGTGACACAGAGGAGTCCACTTCAGTGTGTGTGTTTAAATATGTCAGTGGGTTGAGTCAATGTATGACTATGTACACCCGAATGACTGGAGAGGGATGAATGTGTGAGCTAGGAACCTTACGGGCCTGGGAAAGTTTTAGGGTTAAAAACGGTCCCTCCATACTCTCCTTCCTCCACATGCAAAGAAGTAGCAGTCTGTCCATCTGCCTCAAATCCGCGGGATCCACAATGGCAGATTACGCCAGAATGAGCTCCTTTGAAATCTTAATCTCCCTTTGAAGTGCGCACCAGGGTTACGTAAAGGTGAGAACAGTTAACGCACTAAAGATCCGCCGCTCAAGGGGAGGGGAAAAATGAGAAGGGAGAAAGAGAGAGAGAGAGAGAGAGAGAGAGAGAGAGAGAGAGAGAGAGAGA
>JAGFZM010001306.1:41413-122560 GCA_017657215.1 Limnothrissa miodon
GCGATTTCAAAATTGCGCTTTTCAAAATTGCGATTTTATTGCAAATGTGATTAATTGTCCAGCCCTATATCTTAGGCAGAAATCTTTTTTTGTCCCTTTGTGTTACCATGGAGATGAAGTGAAGTAAAGTGTTTGTGATGGATCTGTGTTGTGAATATTGTGTTTTATAACTTGATGGTAAGACTTGCATTTGATTCAGTCCCAAAACTGTAGAATTAGGGACATTTGAATATTGACATACTGGTGTTGCACGATATACCGGTACCAAAAAGGTATCACGATACTCTCACGCAAAAAACGATGCGATAAATTTTTTTCAGTATCACGATACATGTATTGAAAAACAATTATACTGGCCTGTTTGTGCAGCCACCCGCGCAAGTCTGTCTCTCCCTAGTCAGTCCTCCTTGTACAGTGGCTGGTGGGCGTGCCCAACTTGCTCTAGCAGCAGCGTCGGACAGAGCGGTGAGGGAGTACCCCCGTCTTGTAAATAAAAAAGATGGGAGAAGCCAATTTTGGCATTTTATCGCTCATCTAGCTAAAATCGAGCCAATAGATATTCTGAAGCCATCTTAAGCCTACTCTGAAGCCTAAGGGAGTGCAGACGAAGGGAGCACCATGGCAAAAAACCTCTGACATCCCCAGCTATAACAAGATTTCAAAGACCGACAGGTTAGCGAAAATGACTGAAATCTCCAGTAGCCCTACACAAACAGTCCCTTTGTGTGAACAGTGAATGAAACATCCTTTTACCACTGAATGTTAGGCCTATCGAGGCGTACAGTAGCGACTGTGTCAGAGCATAATCTACCTGAACTTGTTAGCTTATGAAAGGGCAATATTATTTGCTAGTAAAGTTGACATTAGCATAATTTGCAACGCTTTTTAATACAGCGGTCACTTATCGTGGCCTCATTGTTTTGCAGATTTTTTAGTGGAAAAAGACACTACAGTGACGCAGTGACAGGATGAAGAGTAAAGCTGGATTTATAGGCATACTTTTGCGTCGCAGCAACGCAGACACTCGCCGGCGTTTTTTGGCTACAACGTTTATATTTTATTTCTCAAAAGGTTTCTTCTAAAGGTTTGAACTTTGAAAGTGACAAGACAAGAGTAATATGAGAAAATGTTAATGCCTGAAGAGTGTTCAAACTGAAAAAAAAAAAGTGTAACGTGTGTAGTGGGTTTTTTGCAACCTTAAAACATTTATAATAAGCCAACTACTTGGCGGATTTTGCCTATCACGGGTTATTTTTAGAACTCCTGCGAGGACCACTGTACTGTATTCAATCAGTTCTGGTAGGCTAATGTCTTTGCTTTAAAGGTGTCCTTCCAATAAACTGTTTAATACTTGATTTTTTTTACATTGCCATAGGTCAGCCCAAGTTGCACTTGTATGCTCAACTTCAAAATGCTCTCCTACCCCTGTAGTCTGTATTCGCCTGTGATAGAAAACAGCCGGGAAAAACGAGCGAATTGGAAAAGCCGTACAAGCTTACGTCATGTTAAACATTAGCTATGCAGTTAGCCCGCCCTGAAGAAAACATTAGGCTGCCTGCAGACAGACCCACTAGAGGTAGCGTCACAGTGCTGTTAGCCAATCAGAGACGATACGTTTGCATATGATTAATATATACATATATATACAAAAATATATATGTTAGTCATTAATGCGTTCACTATGCAAACATTGATATTGCTTCATAGAATGAACTTATTAAAGTAATTTGCTGCAGGGAAGAAGCAAGCTGTTGAAAATTAAGCCATAGTGAGACCTAGCTGGACCATTACTTATCTCTTTTCCAGACTTCTTAGATTTTCACTGTGGTATTGGTTCAGTATTGAGTATCGAGGTATTTCTAGCAGGTATCGTATCGAAGTCAAAATTTTGATATTGTGACAACACTATGACATACTATTACTGTTTGAGGTCTCTGAGTTGAGTTTGTTGAGCTGGTGAATTTGAATGTTGTCATGCCCTGCCCGTGTACTTGTGCTCATCCAGCATTAAGGCTGGGCCATTTGGCCTAAAATCAAAATCTCGATTAGTTGAACATTTTAACTCGATTACGATTAATGAATTATTTCTTTTTCTTTTTTTGCCCTCATAGATCACTTAAATGTACTGGTTTGAACAGTAATGAACATCAATGTTTTCTTTGGTACAAGCTGCTCTTGTTGCTCAGTTGTCTCAGTGTTTAAGACAACTGAGCAATTTGACATGTTGGCGGAATAACATGAGAAACGGAGCCGGTCACGTGACTATACACACAGTAGTGTTTTAAAAGGGAAAGTAATTGAAATAATTGACCTGGACAAATTAGATCGATTATAGGTTCTGACTGTCCAATTTGATTACTTTTTGACTAATTGCCCAGCCCTATCCAGCATTATCAGTTAGGGTGGTCTTTATCAAAGCATTTCAGATGGCTTATGTGAGGAGCAAAAGGACTACTTGTAATTTCATGCTTAGAATATGAGTCTGTCACCTTTAATTGTAGAATCCTATGCGACTGTTCTTCGTGCAACAGTACAATAAGCCTAAATGTAAATGCTTGTTAATGTATGGTGATGTATTGTAATTTCCCCCCCCCCCCCCCCCAGTCTATACTAGTCTATCATTCATGTCACCGGTCCCCTTGTCAGGTAGCATTCTGCCTCATGGCTGTGAACTGCTCTCTCCCTCTTTGCTTTCTTCTCTCTCTCTCTCTCTCTCTCCCCCTCTCCCCCCTCTATCCATCTACCTCTCTCTGTCCCCACTTCTCCCCTTCAGGTCGGCCCACTTCAGCACCCTGGCCATCAAGCAGAACCCGATGCTGGCGGAGGCCTACTCCAACCTGGGCAATGTGTACAAAGAGCGGGGACAGCTGCAGGAGGCCATCGAGCACTACCGGCACGCGCTGCGCCTCAAACCCGACTTCATCGACGGCTACATCAACCTGGCCGCTGCCCTGGTCGCTGCTGGAGACATGGAAGGAGCCGTGCAGGCCTACGTCTCTGCTCTGCAGTACAACCCAGTGAGTGGCAAGACCATCAGGGGCTTCCTCTGATTCCAAATCACATACAAGTTCTGCGTAGCTTTCTCTCCTTCTCGGTGTCTCTTTCTAGCTTGTTCTTTCCAACACACACCTGTGTGTCATTCATCATTCAACTTAATGGAGAGATACTGTGTTGACATTGTTTGAAATAGAAATGGAGTAATAACTGTCAAATGTCGACCTGTCACATGGTTATTGCTTCTCCTGAAAACGGATGTGTGCCGTTTTGTTTTCTGTTTGTGACTTGTCTGCATGTGTGTGTTTGTAGGATCTGTATTGTGTGCGCAGTGACCTTGGTAACCTGCTGAAGGCTCTGGGCCGATTGGAGGAGGCTAAGGTAGGTCTCATTGGGTCCATCCTGCTTGATGGCATCAAGCTTTCTCCTTTTATTTTCCGTTTCCGTTTTTTTTGTTTGTTTGTTTTCAAATCAAGTTTGCTTAGTCCATTTGTTTTGTAGACCATTTTTTGCCTGTTTTTTTCTGCCCACCTCCCTTTTTGACTGCCACAGTCCTCCATCTGGAGTTTTTATTTTCATCAATATTTTTATTATTATAATTATGAATAATATTTTTGCAGAATTGCTTTTTTCCCCTTCATCTCACACTGAGGTTCTGTAAGTAACTCCCTTCCCACTTACCCTGGTTCACTGTTGGACCAGATGACCTCCCACCTCACCCCCACAACAGAGTCTAGAGGGTGACTCCCTGGTCAATCTTTCAACAGAACCACATGAGAGAACCTGTCGTCTCAGCCCAGTATATTGTGGCTTGGAGACTGTACTTTTTTTTTTTATCTCTCTGCAAAGATTGAACATCAAGGTTATTTTTTTTAGGAGCCATTTTGCTCATTTTTAAATACATATATATACAATGCCATCCTTTGTTTTGTTTTTTTGTTTTTGTCTTTTGTTTGTTTGTTTGTTTTGCTTTAATATAGATGTAACAGATTAGTGACATCTTAATGCTCTCCCCCCTTCACCCTTAAAGCCTTGTGCTTTCACTCCAGCCTGGCCTCTCTCAGGTCCTCTCCTCATAGGAAGAAAGGCTGTACTCCTGTCATTCAGGCTTCAATGCAGTCCTCTCCTCTGACCAAAAATTTCTGCTGGCTGCCAGTGACGCAGTGCACAATGGAGGGATTAAATCTGGCTCGGTCTTTGCAGAACCAATGGACTGGCGGAGATAGTGATATTTGCAATGCACCACAAATAAGATGGCTTCTAACCAATTTCCCTGTCTGCCTCTCATCCGCATAATCTGGTCTTTTTGGGGGGTTCTCTTTTGTCCAAAAATGGCAAAAGTTAGTCTGGGATAGCGTCTTGTAATTTCCAGCGTGCCTATGAGCCACCCGTGTTGGGTTTACTGGCGGTGATGTGGTGGACAGGGTCCCGGTGCGAGGGGTACATGTCGCGTTGCGTGGCCCCTCTGTGTGGGTTCGAGGCCACCTTATTGGTTCCAGAGGGGGAGGGGGGCGTGGGGCGAGGCAAAATGGGGAGCGGCCAGCGCCCGCCCCCTGGCCCCATCCAGCCCCTCCCCCGCGCGCCCGCTCAGGTCACGTGGAGTTGCGCGCGCAAAGAGCTGCCTGCCTGACCCCCTCAGCCAATCCCACACCCCTGGGGAAAGGCCCTGATGTATAGTAACTTACCTTCTCAGTCAATTCCACTCTGACTTGGCCTCAAATAGCATCGTAGACCCACCCATTGTAGACCCACAGTTGGTTGTCTGCCTGCAGTCAATGGCTGGACAAATAAATAAATAGATAAAGAATCAAGCCCTCCCCTAACCTCTGGTGTCCTGTTCCCCTCATTGGCTGCGCCAGGCACGCAGCTCCTACTCTGCACTCCACCGCAAGCGTCAGATGCTGGGCTAGAGAGAGAGAACCCGCCTGCGCGCCACAAGCATTGACCTCTTTATTTCAGAGCTGTGGAGGCCTCTAGAATACAAAGATCATAAACCCCTCCCACCTCCCCAGGCTTCTCTCCTCTCCCATTGGCCAGGATTCAGGAAATGCAGGACAGGATAAAGAATCACACTGTATGTATAATTATGGTCCGTGCTTCTGTTTTTAAAGTTCTGCTCTTGTAAGGAAAAAAAAAAAGAAATAAAGAACAATGAGTTCAAAAAAATCCACAGATAAGAGCGTTAAGAATGAATGGACTCATACACACCCCCCAAATTGTATTTTAAATGCTCTGATTTGGTTACATAGCCAAAGCAATGTTATCAGTTCACGGGGGGAAGACCAAGCCAGTTGGCCTCCCTCCTTTTTATTCAATTGGAACTCTAAAAAAAAATGGGCACATGACACACGTTGCCAAAGTACTTCTAAATCATGAATAGTCCAAAGCCTTTCTTCTCTCCCGCTCTTATCCTCCCTTTGCAACCCCCCCTCCCCCATCGCAGACATTGTCAGTGTATTTGCATGAGTCTGAGATGCATAAAGCCTAGCTTTGTTTTGATAAAATTTTGTCATTATTTCAAGTTGTGCACATTTTTTATATTTATTTTTGGTGTGTAATTTTTATTTGTACATCCATTTGAAAAAAAAAAAGAAACAACAAACAGAAAAAACTGTCAATGAATTGCCAACTTTTACTAACGATCTTTTCTTCTTATTTTGTCTCTTTTGGTTTTTTCTTCCACGACTGATATTGTTATTTAGAAGGTTTTAGGTGTGGTGGCCTCTTCCTCCAGCTCAGGTGTGGTCCGGCGCTTCAGTAGGCCACCAACTGCCCTCTCACCTCCCCTCACTGCAGCGGCTGCCCATGACACAGTCCCAAAATATGGTAACGGGTTTGTAACTGCCAGCAAAAGAAAAAAAGAACTAAAAAGGAAAAAAAGAGAGAGGAGCAAGATTAGAGTTTTTTTTCCTTCACTCAGAAAACAAACCAAAAAAAGCCTGAGTACTGCTGTCTGTCTTGTGGCTTCCTTTGGAAGAAAGCATTTACTAATAACAAGGAAAAACAAGTAAATGGACAACTAAGTAACAAAGAGTAACATCGTCCCTCTTGCTGAAGCTTTTTTGAAGAGAACAAGGTAACAGAAAGTAAGGAGAGGGAAAGACTAAAAGAATGGATTGGATGCAGTTTAGCTCCAAACAAAAAAAAAAGTGCAAGAAAAAGTAAGCCCTCTAACTCTCTTACTTGTTGATGATTTCCTCCTGTTGATCTGTTTTGCTTTGTTTGTTTGTGTGTTTGTTTGGTGTATGATTATGATTTGTATTTTTTCTTCTGGGCTGGTTGGAGCTGCTGCTGCCGCCGCCGCTGCGTTGTGTGCTGAAAGCAGAGGCGCAGCAGTACGCGCTGTGGGTCTGCAGTGCGCAGGGGCTGCGCTGGCGACCCTCTGGAGCCATACAGAGGCGCGCGCTCGCCAAAACAAACCCCTCCTCTACCCCACCCACCCAATTGTCCCAGCGAATCCCCTTCAACTCCCCCACCCCTAACCCTTTCTTTCCCAGCACCCCATACCCACCCCCATGACACCCAGCACACCACCTCTACACCTGGCCTTCCTGCAGCATGCCCCCCTGGCCTGACAAAACATCCTCCTCCCCCCAGCCTGGCACCCACAAAGGCCTGTCCATCTCTAACGTAGCTGACCGCTAAAGACTCTCATGAGATTCCAGATACATAGCAGACACATAGCAGGACACACTAGCATAATTTAGCTCCTCGCGGCGTAATGGTTTTTCGTTTGCACCGCGAGGTGAGTGGCAGGGCCGGGGAGTGTGCCAGTCTGGTCGTTGTTTGGGGGGCGAGGGAGACATCTGGCCAACCTCTGATGGGGGTATGCAGCGGGCTCAGCGAGCCAGAGTGGGCGCCAGCGAAAGCCAGGTGACCGACGCTGCAGCAGGTCAAGCGCGAGCGGCGCGCCCGCGTTGCGCGCCAGCGTCATAGAAACGCCCTTTAACCCCCTTCCGTGAGCTGGAGGGGGCTGGGCTCACAGCGCCCGCTTTACAGGGACCTCCACCCACACTCACCCCCTGCATTCAAGGTTGAGTACAGAAGTCCACTAAATGCTCCTAAACAGCACAATTCATAGATGCACTAAAACCAGGCCTGTTTGGTCCCTTTTATTGGAATAAATACAGTTTAATGCTTACTTCTGATGGTTCTAGAATTGTTATATGTACTTGTTGTACATATGTACTAGTTGTTTTTGAGTTTTTAACCAGTGGACTGCCTCTGTTGTCTCACACACACATAGGTGTGTTTGGTGTGCGCAGGACAAGGAGGCCCTAACTGCAGAATGTGGGGGTCGGGCGTGTGTGTTGGTTGGATTTGCGCAGCGCAGGGACACAAGCGTGCAGCTTTCGCGCGGCAGACGACACGTTCGCGCGCAAGCTGGCCCACACTGCAGGCTCACTTTTTGCCTTCAGCCAGGATGAACACTAACGTTCTTTCTCTCTGCCCCTTCCCTCCCTTTTTTTCTTTGTTTCTTTTGTTTTATTCACTCTTGTATTTTTTTTTATTTTCTTTTTTTTTTATGACTACCCCCTCTCCTCCCCTCTATCCCTCCTCCTCTTGCCCTTCTACTCTCTTTTTTTATATCGTTCCTCTTCTCTCCTCCTGTCCCTTGCTCTGGTTATTCTCTCTCTAAAGGCATGCTATCTGAAGGCTATTGAAACCCAGCCCAACTTTGCTGTTGCCTGGAGTAATCTGGGCTGTGTGTTCAATGCCCAGGGAGAAATCTGGCTGGCTATCCATCACTTTGAGAAGGTGAGTGCCTCAGGGCTGGACACTTTCTGTATGGAATGTCAAGTGTTAGATGTGATGGTGTGTATTTGTATAGAACGACAGTTACAAAGATTTTCCTTGCCGCTGACAAAAAGGCGTGTAAGCGTTTCTTGACCTTGTTGACTGCATTTGGTCACATTAATTCCATTCCCAGGTAGCAAAACATGGTTCTCCGTTGAAATCCAATGCAACTAAAGTGCGCCTGTAGGCATGACTCAGCATTACACATGTCTCTCTTAAAAACAAATTCTGCTTGGTTCTGCTGCCATTTCAGTTTTTTTTTTATTAAACTAAAAGATAAGTAGCAGTGATATCCAGTTGCAGTACGGTCACTTCCTACTACAGAAATGACTGTAAATTTGGACAAGGTTGTAAAATCTTTTGTTTTTGTTTCATCAGGCTGTGACTCTCGATCCAAATTTTTTGGACGCCTATATTAATTTGGGGAATGTTCTGAAGGAGGCTCGCATATTTGACAGGTAAATACATTCACTTTTGGAAGCCCTAGACATTTGGTAATCCAGTGAACAACTTCCTTCTGTGTAACATTGATTCAAATTGTGCCTTTCTTGCTCTCTGCAGAGCTGTGGCTGGCTACCTGCGTGCGCTGAGCCTAAGCCCCAACCATGCAGTGGTGCATGGCAACCTGGCCTGTGTGTACTATGAGCAGGGTCTCATTGACCTGGCCATTGACACATACCGCCGGGCCATCGAGCTGCAGCCACACTTCCCAGATGCCTACTGCAACCTGGCCAATGCTCTAAAGGAGAAGGGCAATGTGAGTATTTACCTGCTTCTGTTTTGGCTTTGTTTATCACTGGTTTCTGTATTTACATGTTGTGAACTCATGGATGCAACAAGAAGACTTGTCTGCACTTTAATAATGGAACAGTACACGACCAGTAATTCCCCAAACCCTTTGCATTTGGATACCAAATGAGTCTGTGAGTGGGCCAGTGACCGTGTGTGTGTGTGTGTGTGTATTCACTGTAGGTGTCTGAAGCCGAGGAGTGTTACAACACAGCTTTGCGCCTGTGTCCCACTCACGCCGACTCCCTCAACAACCTGGCCAACATCAAGCGTGAGCAGGGCAACATTGAGGAGGCCGTGCAGCTCTACAGGAAGGCCCTGGAGGTATGGAACTCATGGGCATGCCATCACGTATTAATACATTTAGCATCCGATAGTGAAGTTGAATTAGGTGACGTTATAGTACCACTATTTATTTATTGTAGCAGTTTTATTGATATATGTGTGTGTGTGTGTGTGTGTGTGTGTGTGTGTGCATGCATGTGTAGGTGTTCCCGGAGTTTGCTGCAGCCCACTCTAATTTGGCCAGTGTCCTCCAGCAGCAGGGGAAATTGCAGGAAGCACTAATGCATTACAAGGAGGCCATCAGGTAACCTCATTTTGCTGCACTGCACTTGCACATAAAAATCAAGCACTGACTGACTGTTGAGTAGAAATGGCAGTCAGTGGAAGGCATAAAGTTTTCATGATCATAAAACTGTACTTCCTGTGTCTAATATTTAAGTGAACAGAACAGAACAGAATATTTAAGTGAACAGAACGTTTGCAAAGCAACAGTGTCGTGCTCCCGTTGTGTTGTTGGAACTCTGCTTGTGTTGAACTCTGCTAGTGTTGAACTCTGCTAGTGTGTGATTGTGGCTGTGATGATGTTTGTCTGATCCAGGATCAGTCCTACTTTTGCGGACGCCTACTCCAACATGGGCAACACTCTGAAGGAGATGCAGGATGTCCAAGGAGCCCTGCAGTGCTACACACGTGCTATTCAGATCAACCCCGCCTTCGCTGACGCACACAGCAACCTGGCCTCCATCCACAAGGTACACACACAATAGGCAGCTTTAATTACTACCACACCTACTAGGGTATCATAGAGAGAAATAGTTTGTGTTTAGTTGTTGATTTGTAGTGTGTATTTTTAAAGGGAAATATGATTTAGTTAACGATTTGATGTAGTTATTTGAATGATTACAGTCCCATTAGTTATGTCATATAGATGTATTACATGGAAGATATTTTTCTGTGAGCAGGACTCTGGTAACATCCCAGAAGCCATTGCGTCATACCGCACAGCGCTGAAGCTGAAACCCGACTTCCCCGATGCCTACTGTAACCTGGCTCACTGCCTGCAGGTGAGACCAACTCACTGCTCAATGGAGATGGTGCAGGAACTTCTTGCAGGAAGTTCTTAACTGTCATTTGATGCTCACTTAAAGCCAATATTGTTTTTCTTTCTTGAAATGATGACATAAGCATTGAGAATTGTGAGCATGTTCAGTGAAGTGTGTATAAAAGATTTGAGTTTGTTACCCCTGTTTTGTCAGCACCAAGACACAGTCCTGAAGCTATTGTTCCCATCTTGGTGGATTTTCGTAATTCGTTTAGCGTCCTCTATATGGCAGAATAACGGACCAGTCTACTGACGTGTTTATGTGCGTGTTTGCAGATTGTGTGTGACTGGACCGATTACGACGAGCGCATGAAGAAGCTGGTGAGCATCGTGGCCGACCAGCTGGAGAAGAACCGGCTGCCCTCCGTGCACCCCCATCACAGCATGCTCTACCCACTCTCACACGGCTTCCGCAAGGCCATCGCTGAGCGCCACGGCAACCTCTGCCTCGATAAGGTGCGTGAAAACACACACACACACATACATACATACATACACACACACACATACATACATACACACACACACCTTCAGTGCTCTTATACTGTGAGAAAAGGCCTTTTAGAGAGTGAAACCCAAGCAGTTAGAGGAAGAGAAGGAGAGCTGGTGGCTCCTATATTAGGAAGAAGAAACAGGACGCTCTAGCTGTAGCCACTGGTGCTCTTGAGTTATCTGGCGTTTACCCCCTCGCATGCAGCAGATGGTGCCCAGCGCGGGGATTGTGGCGCCTCATGCTAATTATGTAGGACTCTCAGGTTGCACACCTCTAGGGTTTCTGCTGGCGGAGATCACACTGCACCCCAGGGCTCACCTGGCAGGAACCTGTCAAAATTAGCACTACACCAGCAGGGCAAAGGTTCCAGGTCAAACGGCCTTGCACACATACTCACTAGCGCATACATTCATACATCTGTCGCAAGTAAATATGTAATGGTCTTACTGATGCATCTCTCAGTGAGAGCTGCAGTGTTGCAGTTACTCTGATAAAGCATAATAAAAGATTGTTATACCCATCCTCTTTCACTCCGTGTGTTGCCCACTCTGTAGATCAACGCTCTGCACAAGCCACCCTACGAGCACCCGAAGGACCTGAAGGCCAGCAACGGGCGTCTGAGGATCGGCTACGTCAGCTCCGACTTTGGCAACCACCCCACCTCCCACCTCATGCAGTCCATCCCTGGCATGCACAACCCTGAGAAGTTTGAGGTGAGGGGCACTCTCTTTACTCCTCTTAATGAAGGCTGGATTGCTGTGGACCTCCAAGGGACTGTGGCCTGTTATTCTGCATAGTGATCACAGATGCACCGCACGGTGCTACTAAGATGTAATTGGTGTTGAGTACACCAGTGAAGTCATCCTGAGGTCCTGAAATGTTGCCTTGATGTGTGTGTGTGTGTGTCCTGATCCATTCTATGTGCTTACCCTTGTGTGTGTGTGTGTGTGTGTGTGTGTGTGTGTGTGCATGCATGTGTGTTCTGCAGGTGTTCTGCTATGCCCTGAGCCCTGATGACAGCACCAACTTCCGAGTCAAAGTGATGGCGGAGGCCAACCACTTCACAGACCTCTCCCAGGTATGCACTTGACCTTTGCTCTCCCACAGAAGTGTTGTTGTTTATGTGTGTATGGTCAAGTTAGCATGTGTAATGTTTATTATATTCCCTCCCTTAAGATCCCATGCAACGGGAAAGCCGCTGACCGCATCCACCAGGACGGAGTCCACATACTGGTCAACATGAATGGCTACACCAAAGGAGCCCGTAACGAGCTTTTCGCCCTACGCCCAGCTCCTATTCAGGTGTGTGTGTGTGTGTGTGTGTGTGTGTCCTAGATTCTTCTGTTTTCAGAAAAAAAAATGAATGTAATTATTAATGTTTTTTTATAATAGAAAATGTGTCCATTACTGTAACCTCCCCCTCCTCTCTCCCCTCCCATAGACCATGTGGCTGGGCTACCCCGGCACCAGCGGGGCCCCCTTCATGGACTACATCGTCACAGACAAGGAGACGTCTCCAGTGGAGGTAGCTGAGCAGTACTCAGAGAAGATGGCCTACATGCCCAACACCTTCTTCATTGGAGACCACGCCAACATGTTCCCACACCTCAAGGTTAGTGCTCACACTGGCCCTGGTGTATGCACACAAGTTAATGTAAACAAACATTTGATGCTTGTTCCTTTGTATGTTGTAATAATGACACATATGCCTATACACAGGGTGCTTGCGTAAGTCTTGAAGTCTTAATATATATGGAATTTTAAAACACTGTTTTCCAGACCGTGAAAAGTCTTGAATTTTGTGTGAAAGTCTTAATAAAGTATGGAAACAAAATGTATGGTAGAATTTTACAGTATGCTCAAAGGCATTGTGAAATGAGAAATAGGAACACTATAAAACTAATTATTTTACTAACTGGTCACGTACATTTCAAATTAACACAATTGGTACAATCTCAACCAATGAAGTAGGCTGCATACAAGTGCAGGCTTGCATACAAGTATACAAGTATATGAAGTCAAGGTCTTGGGGGGGCAGGTTACAATAAGTTGTAAAAAAGTCTGGAAAATGTTTGGAATTTTAATTTGGAAGAAGAGCAAGCACCCTGTATACATTGACATAATACCGCTTCAAATAAGAAAATCTTTGTTAATGGTTGTGAAGGCTTTTCATGGTTTTAATTAACAACTTCTTTGATCCTTTTAGAAAAAGGCCGTCATTGACTTCAAGTCTAATGGCCACATCTTCGATAACCGCATTGTGCTAAACGGCATTGACCTGAAAGCCTTCCTGGACAGTTTGCCTGACGTCAAAGTTGTCAAGGTTTGAGAAGCTGCCCCTTCACAATTCAGCCAGAATTCTGTGAAATATAATGTATTATTATTATACACAAATCTTCTTATACCAGTATATTGTTGCATGCATTAGTCACTATTAGTATATTACAGTCAATATTGGGATAGTAATGTCTAAGGATGAAGTCGAATTAAACAGGAGTTGAAGCATTGTGTATGTAAAAGTAGAGCATTTATAGTGGGCCTATAGTTTGCAAACCTGTGATATGTAGCTGTGAGTGCTCCTATCAGCCACGTCATAATAACAACCTGATGGCCCCAGCAGATGGAGTGCGATGGCCAGGAGACGTCCGACAACAATGCCGCCCTCTCAATGCCAGTCATCCCCATGAACACCGCTGCCGAGGCCATCATCAACATGATCAACCAGGGACAGATCCAGGTCACCATCAATGGCTTCACCGTCAGCAACGGCCTGGCCACCACACAGGTAGCCTTGCTCACTGCGCACACACTTAATCTGAATTCACACAAACTGGTCTCATGAAAGGAGAAGTCCAGCGTGAATCAGTCAATAGCCCAGTCTCTGAATGCCATCTGTAAAAGAAGAACCAGAAAAATGGATGAAACAGGCAGAATAACCAACCAATAACTATTTTTAACTGAATGGGGCAGAGCAAAGACTCAACTGTCCCCCATTTGATTGTTGCCAGGTTCAGTATTCTGTCTTTGTTGTATTGGATTTTCTCATTCTTTTTCCTACTCACGGCACTCAGTAACCTCAAACATCCTGGCAATGTATTGATTTACACCGTATTTCTCCATTAACATCTGAAGCACGATACATATGTAGACACAAACCCTAGATTAGCCAGGGACAGGATCCACTTAATATGGTCTTGTGATTAGCCATGTAATGCAATATAATACATTTATAATACATGCGACCAGTATTCTCACTAACATGGCCCCTCTCTATGAACTGTGGACTTGCCTCTTCATTGGGGCGTGGGAGGATGTCTCAGGTTCTCCCATCACTCAGCCCTGATGCTCTTTGCAGGCTTTAACAGTTGAGGGGACTGTAGTGAATGGCACTGTTGTGCTCCAGGTACTGTCTCAGCAAAAGGGAATAGTCTCCACTAATCACCTGTACGGGTGGAGCAGGGGGCACAACAAGACACAAAACAATGCACAGGGGTGGCCCTAATGAAAGAAATATTTCCATACTCTATCATCATAGGATTTGGGTGTGGGGGACTTTAATAAACTAAATAACAAACTCACACTGCCCTAACTGCACTAACCCTAAACCTAACCCTAGGTGATGTTATTGGAACAAAATGAAGTTGTGGCAATGTTATGCGGTTATTGTGGGATTGGTTTGGGTTTCCACTCGGTGTTCTGCTCTTTTCCATTAGCCTTCCTGCTAATTTCCCTTCACTCTGGTTTTCCAGATCAACAACAAAGCAGCCACTGGAGAGGAGGTGCCACGCACCATCACCGTGACGACCCGCTCCCAGTACGGGCTTCCGGAAGATTCCATTGTCTACTGTAACTTCAACCAGCTATACAAGATTGACCCACCCACCCTGCAGATGTGGGCCAACGTGAGTTCTTCACGAGTGTTTTTGGCATTATGACATCTTGAAATCTCAGATTTCAGTTTTATTGCATGTATGAATTTTAATTGTCCCATCCTTTGTGTGGTTTTTCCTCTGAAGATCCTGAAGCGTGTGCCCAACAGTGTCCTGTGGCTGCTGCGCTTCCCTGCGGTGGGCGAGCCCAACATCCAGCAGTACGCTCAGAACATGGGCCTGCCGGCTGCGCGCATCATTTTCTCGCCCGTGGCGCCCAAGGAGGAGCACGTGAGGCGCGGGCAGCTGGCCGACGTCTGCCTGGACACGCCACTCTGCAACGGACACACCACCGGCATGGACGTGCTGTGGGCCGGCACCCCCATGGTCACCATGCCTGGTCAGTGATCAATTATTTCTACACTGTGTTTGTGTCGGTTGTAAAAGGTAGTAAGTTAAATTATGGCAAACTAAGGCCACTAAAAAGTGGTAAACGTCAGGCATAAAAAAAATTGTTTGATTCTGGTTTCCGACTGACCCTGTCAAATTATGGAGTTGTCCCGAAATTCTTAGCTACTTAACAATGCTGCACGATCTGGACCTCGCTATCCATGTAGTATCCACTCACGATAAGCAGCTTGGTCTGCTTATCAGTGGCGTGATGTCTATATTTCAGTTCAAATATGCAATCATAGTGCAGTATTTGATCTCCCTGGTTCTCCGGCACAAAGACAAATATGAAGGGTCAAGAGAGAACGAGAAGTACAGCAGCTCTGCTTGTATTCCTCGCATCAATGCCCAAATTGAACCACTTAGAAATCTGCTTCACATTCCAATGTGTTGCTGTTCATTTTACAGGTCCAGTCTGTCATTGTTATGCAATTTTTAATTTAATTTAATTTATATATTTGACATTGGGTTAATTGTTTGGAAATATTCTTATTTTAATGATATTTCATTACTTTTCACTTTACTACACACTGCCACAGTTGAAACTTGTTTTGCTGGTAGTAAAAAAATATTAAAAAGTAAAAAGGTAGTACATTCAACTGTATAAACCATGGTGTGTGTGTGTGTGTGTGATTCTGTCAGAAAATATAGAGAAATATAAAGATGAAATGCAAATTTTGTATCAATTTTGAAAAGAAGATTAAAACTAAAGGAAGATAAAACTTATAATTAAATGATTTCAGGAATTGAATGTGTATTAAGTTAAGCTAAGTTAAAGTGTTGTCCTCATGTTTCAGGTGAGACCCTAGCATCACGCGTCGCCGCTTCCCAGCTTACCTGTTTGGGCTGTCCTGAGCTCATCGCTCAGAGCCGACAGGAATATGAGGATGTGGCCGTCAAGCTGGGAACAGACATGGAATTGTGAGTACACCTTAGAACCCTATGTAACATGAACCAGGGTCCTGGACATGGATTAAGTCTGTTCCCAGACCAGTTTTCTTAGTTTAGGACCATTGTTAATGGCCTTAAAGGGCCTTCATGCCTGGTTGGGTTTGCCTGTGCTCACATGTGATGAATGTCATGCTGTTGGCTGTGGTGTGACCCCCTCTCTCCTCCCTCCAGCCTGAAGAAAGTGCGCTCCCGCGTGTGGAAGCAGCGCGTCTGCAGCCCACTGTTCAACACCAAGCAGTACACCATGGACCTGGAGAAACTCTACCTGCAGATGTGGGAGCACCAAGCCGTCGGGAACAAACCCGAGCACCTGCTGATGTCACAGCCCATCGAAGGCTCCGAGACCGCCTGAGGGAGAGCCACCACTGACCCCCACCTTGCCCAGTACCACTCCCTGACCCCCGCCCCCCCATACCCCCCCCCCCCAAGAAAACGGTCCTAAAGCGCTAACACGCAACTCCCTACACAGACACCCTTGAAAAGAGAAAAAAAAAAACTCAAGCCTCCTAGCCCTGACTCCTAACAACCTCTTCCTAAATCTTCCCAGGGACTCTTTGGAGCCTGCAGGTGGAGCTCACACACTTGTGTGCGCACACACACACACACACACCACCTCTGAATAAAATCAGGTCCTTCAACACACCTCATATCCCACCCTTATGCACCACAGATCCAACCATGTCCACAATGACACAGTGAGGAGAGACTGATCCCCCACATGCCTCCCATACAACTCCTACCCCCCAAGCTAATGATACAATCAGCCTAGTAACGCTCTCTGTCTTGTGTAAGGGAGTGTGTGTATGTCTGTGTGTGAGAGAGGAAGTGAGTGAAAGAGAGGGATGTGTGTGGGACCTGGACATGGACCTGGACCACCCGAGGCAACATGAGGTGATTTTTGCTGGACAATTAATCGATTATTTTTCTTGTTTTGTATTTGTTTTCTTTATCTCTTTTTTTTGTTTGTTTGAAAGAATGGTCTTCAAAGCAAAAGGGACTTTTTTTCACCTAATGAATAATCATTACAAGAACATTTCCAAATCAGCTTTAACTCTTTAATTTGCAGCGTTTTTTTTCCTGCATTAACTTTTTCAAGCTAAAGTGGAAGGGTTAGTTTGTTGTCTACTGTCTTGGGTGATTAGTAGGGGACAGATGTACTTGAGACAAAGATGGAAGATTATATTTACCAAATGCCAAGTTCAGCAGGATATTTTGTTACTGTGGATTTGTGTGTCAGATGTGACCCTGGCAATGCCCTGGTGTCCTCCTCAGTCCTGCAGCCAGGGGGCTCTGAGTGGGCTGGAATCCACTGAGAGGAGTCCCAGTCAAACTGCTGTTGAGAAAGTAAGCATGTGTGTCCACCGTAGCCTACCGCCCCAAAAAAGCTTTTGGGTCATTTATCATTTTCACCAGGTGAAGACCCAGGTAAGTATCTCTAAACAGTCTTGATTTTATATTCTGCTTGTCATTGGTTATTAGTTAATTTTCCTTTTTTTTTTTTTTTAACTTCATATCGGCCATTTATTTATGATTGGACAATGATGTGCTTCTGATGCTCTTGCGTACTAGCGTTAAAACATGAACTCGAGTCGTGTTGCCACTCTTTTGCTAACGTGCTTTGTCCCGCCATGTTTTTCTTCAAATTGTATATTAAGTAAATTGGACCGTAAGAGAAGTTTATCGCTATAATCGTACCAGTAAAATGCACTGTTTCCTATTATGTCATCTCATCAGTTTAAAACGTTCCAAGGTGTCTTGTTCTTGTCACTGAATTAACAGTGTTGTGCATTCAAGGAAAATTTGTGCGATTGCTCTATGCTAATAAAAGGTGTTGACATGACATTTGTTTTTCCATTTGTCTGTTTTCCAAGGTTTTGGTTTGTGTTTAATCTTTTGACATTGTTTATTGTTCTACAGGGCTATTGTCCAAACAGTCAGTCTTTCAGATCTGGAAAACCATCTAGATTTGAGAATCCAGTGGCATGTCTCAGTCAAACCATTCAAAGCATAACATTGTGGTTATAATCAACTAAACCAGATTTTGATGATGGGAGGTTTAGTTATTTAGATAAACGGCAAAGAAATTGCCAAATGTTTTTTATAAAAGGTATCACTGTGCAATTTTACAATAAATTGTAAGCCATTTACAATTGCCAAGCCCAGCGCCTGAGGCCCACAAAGCAGGCACAAGCCAAAGGAAACCCATCCTTTTAACAGGAGTGAACCCTGAGCTGAACCCAGCTGGCAATGGGGGAGGGCTTCCCATCTGTTTCTCTTTCATCTGCATCTGCCCAGCAAAAGAAAAGGGGGGAGGGAGGGGGTAAGAAAGGAGAACAGACCAGAATTTGTCAACATCCATCAGGATTTAACATATAATTGTATGTAGTACATGCTGAGTATTCATGCTAAGCTATGCATAAGGTAATAGTGGACAGACACGGAGAGGTGACATTCAAAATATTGGTTGTACAGAGAAGTGGTGCCGATGAGGACGGTCTGGGAGAGATCAACAGCGTTAGAATCATCAAACGATGCTTCTGAAATACTTTAGATAAAATAAGTTTTGAAATTTAAAAAAGTCCAAATTTGTCCCCAGATTCATTTTTAAGAAGTAGAATGTGTGCTATATTTGTGCTATACACATGTTTGAAGAGAACCATTCATATGCACATGTCTGAATCTGCACTATGAATTATATGCCTTAATTACCTTAACACCAATTCCTTTTTTTACTATACCAGCCCTTTAACTATCCAGTGTGAGGGGTGGGGAAATCTCTTGGGAGACTGAACTAGGCATAGGATAAGGGTTGAATGGAATGAAGCAGAATAAATTAAGGGTAGGGGGAAGGGAAAATAGGGACTATATAGTCTTTAACCACCCAAAGAACAATGATGGTAATATTGCCTTTCTCAATATCTGCTAATGGTATAAAATACACAGAGAACAAGTAAATGTAAGTAGTGAAAATGTATTGGGCTCACTAGGGTTATTGCTGTTTTTTGTGTTTTTTTCCCCCCATAGTACCATGTAATGTGTAACAATGGGTTTTTCCTTTTTGGAAAATAGTTGCCTGGGTGTATGTGTGCGCAGTGAGCACATAGTCCCCATCTAAAAACAGTTGCTATAAAAACAAGCCACTGATAACACTGCATGTCGTTGAAACAAGGTAACTGGATAGAGGCAACTTTGATGACATTCTTGTCACCTATATGCTAAGCGAATTATTAGGCTTTAAAGATGTGCGCAAACATTCCTCATTATGGCTAACTATAATGTTGACATCAAATGCTGTCCGAATTTGATCTTCATCTTTTTGTCTGAAATTTTAACCCACCCCCCACGAATGGACCAGTCTTTTGGGAACTGAACTTAAGGTAGGCCTCAGGCCTGCAGGCTACTGTGACCTCAGATGATAGTGGTTGATAAGTTGTGGCAAGACAGTGGCTAACAAGCGTAAATGTGCTTAGTCATAAAATATGTGACATAACGATAATGACATTTTCTCGTCATTAATTTATAGCTGAATCATTCTATTAAATTCTATTCATCATTAAATACGACTTGCTCTGTATTTATGACCCAATAGATTTTAGATTAGGTTATTTAAAACTAGAACTGATTGTGATGTAATAGCGCTCGCTTGATTTAGCACATGGTCCTGACTATGGTAGCCGTAGCCTGCCCTACTTGCCTAGAGCAGAGGATGACAGAAAACTGAATGGACTATGCAAAGATTTTAGAAGTGCAGTGTACTTTTTGGTTTCACTAAAAGAGTATTGCTATTTAATCGACGATATAACTTAAAAGTATGCTAGAATTGTTACTATTTAAATAACTGTGTCGATTATCACGAGACGATCACCAGTGATTTCACATAACGTTCTCACAATAGTGCACAACAGTACACCAAGTTGACTATCTCTTGTACCTTTCATGAATTTTTCAGTGTTCTTCCGGAAATGGCGTCAACCATGACCTTCCTTCTTCGGATCACGTTTGTCATGTCCACAGCACGGGCTAAAGTCTCTGGCGACTACGCTAGTTGAAGAAAAAAATGTATACTTCTAGGTAGATGGTGTTGTCATTAAGGTAAGACCAGGCGACTGCTAAGCAGTAGCTTACTGATTATTCTGAATTTCTACTCGTGGCTATTTTAGTCATGTAAAAAGTAGAACTAGTACCGTTAACGTTACTTGCTAGTAAATGTTAGTGAGCCAGGAAGCTAGATTTGAGGCAAGTTCTTCGGTTTTCATTTGTCTGATTGTTGAACGTGAGATTATTGTTGTGACAGTATTTCGGTGTTTTCAGTTTTCAGTATTTGTAATTGTTACATTTTCAGGCAAGTTTGTTCATTCATCGTGACCGCTCATTCAATGAATTAACAACGTCACGTTAACCACATGCTACCTGATTATCTGTCGTTTGACCTTTCACCCATTTATTTTTGCAGGTTTTGCTGTTTCTATGATATTGTTTTATGTCCCTGAGACGCTTGTTAATGAAATGGTGCTTATTTTGGCAAGGAAAAACTTGTATTTGCGTTGCCAAATATGATCTTTGCTCATCTTTGCACAAAAATCTAAGGTTAACTTTAAAAGCCTGCTATAAGTTACAATATGCTTTTAATCAATATTTTACCAATAATTATTTGCATTTTTCTTCAGGCTCTTGTGGTCGGGGGGAACATAACATTTAGGTAATATTGAGCATTTATTTTATTTACTTTTGCTAATTTGGCAAGATTGCACACATGAAGGTGTAAACTGTTGGTTACATCACAGGTGTCAACTGACACTAATTTGGGAACAATGGTGAAGTATTTCCACTGTGTTGGTCTTCTCAAGAACACATGGGACCAAGTCTGCCTGGCATTCTGGCAGAGATACCCCAACCCCTACAGGTGAGGCTTATGGGGATTCTAACGATGAGCAACATATCATGAGCATGTCCTAATCTTGACTTTTGACTGTGTTGTGTTTTATAGATCCTACTGACAATAAAAATGTAATTAAATACTTTCCTTTTTATAATTGTTTTGTCATTTTTATTACATTTTTAGATGTAGATAGAGAGAGAGCTATAGAAAGATAGATGGAGCTATAAAAACCAAAAGGAATGTTAAATTCATGTTTAGTTTCTTCTCACACATAACTGTGATGAGATTGAATATGGCTACAAACCAAGGCTGTCCTTTTTTGTGTGTGTGTGTTCTTCAAAATTCTCTTAATGTACGCATCCCACAGGTTCCCACGCATAATATTTATATATGACAATTTATATCAGTCAAAATAATTTTCTCTTTTTTTGTGTATTACCACAATTTTGGCTTTTTGGTCATATTTAATATAACAATAATAAAAAAAGATTTAACATAAACTCAGACTAGGATGTCATTACATAACCTTCAACCACGAACAGCCAATGCAGGTTATCTTATAATAGCTTCAGTTGCTTTGGAGAAGGATACCAGTGAAATTGGAATTAAGTATCTTGACAGGTTGTGACGTGATTAACCTTTCTACCCAAATACTTTAGGTCTGTGTAGACTTGCTTAAATTATTTAATTCAAAATTTCTATTTAAAAATGCTGTAGAAAGCTTTTATCAGGTTCAAATGTTTTGTTTGTGAAATCATGTAGTGGAAATGAGTTTTACAGACTTTCAATTTCACAATCTTAGTAATTGTGCCAAATAAATGCATTGAATTTACCTTCAGACTAAACTATAAAAATGAAATTTTATTTGAAATGACAAATAAATGGTTTAACTTCTAGTATGTATCTCAATATTTGTTCTTTTGTTGCTCCTTTTAGCAATCATGTTTTGACGGAGGACATTGTTTTTCGTGAGGTGACTCCAGACAACTGCCTCATCTCCAGGCGTCTGCTGACCAAAACCAACAGAGCCCCGCGCTGGGCTGAGAAGTTCTTGCCCAAACAGATGGCCCGCTTGGCGTACATCATCGAGGACTCAATTGTGGACCCAAAGAACCGGACCATGACCACAGTCACCTGGAATATTACTCACGCGCGCCTCATGGTGAGGCTTGGCAAACGGCCTTATCCCCAGATTAGCGTCCACTGCTCCATTCCTCTAGTGGCAGTGGATAAGGCCACTGTGTTGACTAACCTCTTACCTATTTTTCAGTAGATAAAAGTGTTGAAGAGTACCACTGTAGTCCAACAATGTTTGCTTGGGAGTCCTCTGAATTGAATTCTTGGCTTTGCTCAAGGCTGTAGCTGTCAACCAGTCTCTTTTACTCATGTAATCAAAAAGTTATGGGCTATTAATGTCCTGGAATGGCTTTTATGTTGGCCTCTCGGTTTACAACTAGCCTTTCATTACCTACTTATCTCCTCCACGTGCTCCTCCTTTTCCAGCCACCTCCTGGACTCTTTGGTTTGCCTCCGTCTCACACATGCTCTTCCTTTCCCCCCCTCTCTCTCAGTCAGTGGAGGAGCGCTGTGTTTATGCCATCAATCCTGAGAACAGCAACTGGACGGAGATAAAGCGTGAGGCATGGATCTCGTCGAGCCTCTTCGGGCTGTCCAGAGCCATCCAGGTCAGTGGGGGAAAGTGAAGCCAACCATAAGCCGGGTGGGGTTGGGGGATGGTTGTCATGTTCCCCCTGGAGGGACATGTCTCTTGCAGTATTATACTTGTGGCGGGCGATGTGCCGCAAATAGTCCTTACTGAAAGACACGTATGGAAAGCTGTCAAAAGTTGATGCTGCTCAGCTGTCAGGAGGCGGGGTCACATGAATGCATGTTGGCACACATGTCTCCATAGAGCAGGGTTTCAGATGACGGGCATCTCTTGTGGTGAAAATGTGGTGATTTGACTTAAATCTTTTTCCTCATTCTTCTGTTACTTGTTGTTTGACCTAGGAGTTTGGTGTCGCAAGATTCAAGACCAGCGTTACCAAGACCATGAAGGGGTTTGAATATGTTTTGGCAAGAATGCAAGGTATGTGCGTCAGTTATGTTGGCGCACTAACTGTGCTGTGATTGGTGGCTCGCTCCTCTGACCCAGTGTCCCATGACAGCCACTGAGCCACTCATCAAGCGTCCTGTTTCCATCTGCCGACCTTTGTGTGCACAGACCCAGTCCTCTGGATTGCTGTTGTCTGTGCTGTCGCATGTCACCGGTCTGCTGTCCTGTGCACAGTGACAGTGGGTGAGTGGCGTAGGGCGGTCCGCAGGACCGTAGCGGAGTGGCATGCGCAACCAGCAGCAATACAGTAGTTATAGCTCCTACTGCCTCTCGCTATTTCTCAAGCCAGATCAAATTTTACTAGCCGTTCAGTTTTAGTCTGCCACAATGAAAATTGAGATTGAGTGTTAGATAGCCCAGGACTTCATCTGTAACACAGTCAAGGCGTCTGGTTTGTTTGTTCTGGGAATGATTGTAGAGTCTATAGACGTAATGTATGTTGTACGTCAAATTCCATGTGTGTATGTTGGAGAGATCAAATTGTATTTAGAACAATTCTCCAAAGGGACTGAGCACGCCTCTGACTTGCAACAATTGTATTTATGATCTGTTAATGGTTGTGATGGTGACCGTATAAAAGTGTCATCGCTAAGTCGTCATTGAAGAAAACACAAGTACTGGTGTGTGCTATAATAAGCCAGTTTGTCTTGAGAGACCCAATCTTAAGTCAATTTTATCAGTGTCTTGTGCCGCATGTTTATCTGACATTAGTGTTCAAAACACAACCTGAGTGATGATAGCAAGCCAGTGAGCATCCAACCTGCATCAATGCAGTTGATTTCATATATATAAAATTATATAAATATATAAATAAAAAATTATTTATATATATAAAAAATTCTCTTTGATCGATAGGCGAGACGCCCTCCAAGACGCTGGCCGAGGCAGCCACGGAGAAGGCCCGCGAGACGGCCCTGGCAGCCAAGGAGAAGGCCAAAGACCTGGCCTCCCAGGCCCAGAAGAAGCAGTATGTCTGAGAGAGGGCTGGGGGACTGCAGTGCCCTCCCTTACACCCTTTTGGATGCCACCCATACTCCGCACCCCAGACATGCACTCGCCAGACCGCCGCCACCTTGAGCTTCCATTTTCTGCCTACCTGACCCAGTGAACCCCATCTGACCTGAGTCAGCTCCAAGTCAGCCTTATTCTGGGACAAGACTGGATGGATGTCCATTTTCCTCCATTTTGATTTAGTTTTGTTCAAGAACGGTCACCACATGGGTTCAGTAATCAAGGGGGTGGGTGAGTAGCGATGTGGGTCTTAATTTTTTCCGTTGTCTTTCCTTTGTATGTAAATCTACATACCTGACTCTCAGCAGACAGTTACGCCGCCTTTATGTTTTTGTAATGTCTCGTCATCCACATGGTGGATTCCGTTATCAATTTAGTCTATCACTGTCTGTGTTCTCCACCACAGTCCCCCGCCACCCAGTAGTCCTTTCTCCATGTATTGCCCAGTTTTCATTGCTTCAAATTGAAGTGATTTTTGCCAGATGATGGGTCCACGTTAATTGCAGTCTTGGCCTGGTTAGGCAGTCGTTCAAACCTGAGGACAGGATCGGGCGAAACGTAACCACTGTGGCTGAAGAACCAAGTATCACACAAACAGCAGTGTGAGCAGGAAGGCCTGTGAGGGCATTTCAGGGACGTCACTGTCCTAGGCCTCAAATGAGAAGGACGACTTAGGAGGTGTGTGTGTGTGTGTTGCAAGGCTACCGTACAGATGGTACATTACAAACATGGGGGAGATGATTGCAGTGGGCAGCAATGTCTGTATGTTATATATGCTTGAAAATGTACTGAAAAAATGAACTGCACCACTCAAATCCACCAGTATAGCTGGTCTTGATTATTGTTGATTATGTTGGTGAAATGCTACAAAAGTGTTACAATACTAACCAGTGAATGGAATATGCTTGAAAGTAAACATTTTCTATTGAACATAGAAGTGTCTTCTTTTTCTTTTTGCTGATTGAAGGGGTACACAAAGTGTCCTGATATATGTGCATGTAACACGGCAACATAAAAACATGCAATACCTTGCTATTTAAAATAAGCTATTAAACATATACAGATATACTAGAACAGCTGAGGTTAAGGCATTGGCATGGGGTTAATGTGTGGTGTAGAATAAGGAACTAGTTTATCTTCTCTGTAAGTCGTCGAGTTGTATAAGCTGTGGGACAAAAGATTTAGTTGGCCTGCCAGTGGCAGGAGTCTGCCGCAGAACACACTTGTGTGTCTGGAGAGTGCTTTGTGCAGGGGGTGATGGCCATTGTTCAGTTGAGATATCTGCACAGAGTCCTCCTCTCTGCCACTGATGTCAGTGACTCCATTGCAATGCTAACAACAGAGCCAGCTTTCTCACCAGCTTGTTTAGTCATCCAGGATAGCTCTTCCTTTGGTTGCCTCCCTAGCACACAACAGCCTAAAAGAGGCCACTGGTGGTCAAGTAGAACCAGGGGAGTTTGTCGGAGCCTCCAGAGAAAATAGAGCCTGCTCTGCCCTTTTACTATAGTGTGTCAGTATTGGTAGCTGAGTCCAGTTCATTGTCTGGATGCTGGAGAAGAACGAGTTATGAAACCCTCTGCTATTTCTGCAGCTCTGGTGCTGTTCAGCTGCTGATGGTTTGTCTTACACCAGTATTTATTAACTGGTTTGTTGGTCCTAAACGTAAGTTCTGGGTGGAATGCAAGCTTGGTTTTTTTTTTTGTATGTTTACCATATATCCATTTGAAATCCAAATTTAATCTTGGCCTGTGCAAAGCTCATTGTCAATCACAGATAAACACAAATTGCTAAAGCCCATAATGAAGACATTAAAACTATGCAGAAAGTAGACGGGGAACTCTGTAACCACAGAATTACTATTTGGTAGCTGGCAGCTGGTTGTTCAGTTCTGTATGTTCTAATTATAGAAATGACCCGTGTATGTCAATATTCTTATGTAAATGTTACAGGCAATGGAAAATAGTGTGTCCTGGGGCCAGTCCAGTTAAGCACTGTTTAACACCATCCCAAAATCACGCAACAATTGCAGTGTTCATCTGAATGTGGCAAGTCTGAGAGATTTATCTGAAATCAGTCATCGCTTGGCTGTTATTAGGCTATCTTTTGTCTGTATATTTTTGCCTAATTTGTACTAATTTGAGGCCAGACCTCCACAGTAATGCACAATTTAACACAATTTACACTCCAGACATTCCAGCAGGAAAGAACCCTGTAAAACATTACCTCTGGTGGTCACTGTGCTTACCAAGGACATCACAAACAGCAGCATTATGTCATGGTCTTTTAACCCTTGGGAGGAGCTTTCCAGATCTGCTTCAATAAACATGGTCATTTCCGGACTATTATTCAGGTCTAATGCACTGGTTTTGATGTTAATAGATTTGTTTAGAGTTGTACATGAGAATGCAATTCTTTTATATACTCTAATTTCTCATAACAATCTAATTCTGCTTCATTTGTAGCAGTGTTTTATAAACTGCAGATATGTTTGTGTCTAAAACACTGCCCTGTGGTTTCTATGGAGTGAGGCTCAGTTTTTAGATGATCGTAAATAATCTTTGCCATGAAAATCAACTTCAATTCTCATCGTATCAAACCACTCAAAAACACTGAGATAAATACATAAAATATTTATTCATACAAAAGAAGTGTATACACTAGTATAAAAATGCTACATTGGAAAACAGGGAGTAGGAAAGGACAGATACACAAAGATGATGTTCTTCCAGTGATACAGATACAGGCAATAAGGCTTCTGGTGGTCACAATCAAAAAGGCAAAGGTCCTTCACAAATACCTGTTAAGTCTGGTGAACACCACCACTGATATATGTTGCATAAGTCAGGTTACAGTGACAAGAAAGGGAGATTGGTTTGTCCAGGTACATACACATTTTCTTACGGATATGTACATTGTTTTTTGTTTGTCGCTGAGGTGCACCTTGTTGAGGTACCAGGTCATTGAGGAGAAGCTGTAAGTCAAAACTGCACGTTCAGCTGTGGTGGTCACCA
Source organism: Limnothrissa miodon (assembly GCA_017657215.1). Taxonomy (NCBI): domain Eukaryota; kingdom Metazoa; phylum Chordata; class Actinopteri; order Clupeiformes; family Clupeidae; genus Limnothrissa; species Limnothrissa miodon. The sequence goes on from JAGFZM010001306.1 coordinate 68,161, forward strand.
ACTGTGGCAGGAGCATGCAAGCACTACATCTACCTAAAGCTACCCTACTCTCCAGAGAAAAAGTGCCATCTATAACCTTTAACGGTTTCTGGACTTGGCCACATCACTCAAAGTTGCCAAAAATAGAATTGAGCAGTTTCTGTTGACACCTTTGAGATTTGTCATTATTATAGCTTAAAGGTTCAATGTGGCCAACCCCCCCTCCCCAATCCCTCCCCCAAAAATCCCCCATTTCAAACACCTTTTATAAAAACAAAATAGCTTGGATCAGTAACAATCCTTTTCACTGCATTTCCTTGTTCACAATTTGCTAAGGACTGCAAAAATTTTGCTTTACCCACTACAAAAGAGCCCCGTTTTAAAAACCTCCTGCGGTAGCCCAGCTCAAGTCAAGCCAGACCCGACCCATCTCAACGGTGAGGGCGTTTTCATCCTGCCACACAAGCTTAGTGGGTGAAGCGAGTTCCTGTTGTGTAACAGGAGGCATCAAAACAGTAATTCGTCCCTGTTGTGCTGACCTTTATTAGCCCACATGAATCCCCTAAATGTATTAGGCAGGTTACACTTATTTTGTAAAAACTTCAAGAAGGGTGACATGGTGGACTGTCAAGCAACAGCTGTGCTATCTGTTAAAAGGCTGACAATAAGTAGGAATTTTGAAAAATGTTCCACTAATTAAAAAAAAAAAAATGTGCAAACATGATCTCTTGTATTACATTTGTAAAATGTTGCCAAACACCCCTTTAAAATGGACAACAAAACCAAGTGCTTTATGGGTGCTTGTGCAATAATAGATAAGAGAAACAGAAAAAAAAAAACGCAAAAAATCTGAGCAAGACGTCAGAAACATAAATAGATTTAACTCCAGAACACAAGTGCAAGCTTGTATGTGCAGATGGATCCTGAAATTAAACTTGGGAGCGGATGAGTAAAACCAGAGAGTGTGCTTGAAGGACGACATGAAAAAGAGAGAAAAAGAAAGAAGAAAAGACAGTTAGGCTGAAATGCTGCAAAGCATGGGCTAAGTTTCAGTTTCTGACACGAGTGAGCAATGTCTTGCTCAAAGCTACAGCACCAGGAGTTCACAACATTTTTGCACAGATTTTTTTTTCTCTTCCTGTCCCTAAGATAATGTACTCTTGATCATCATGTTTTATCTCAAAGTCGTTAACATGCTCCTCAATCCTACAAAATGTAGGATTCCATCAGAAAAGACTGTTGCAGAGGTCTGTTATCGCGGATGGGCTGGTTATGGTTTAAAGAATCCTGTCCCATCGTGATCCGTTTCTGCCGTTTCGTCATCTTTTTCAACTGATTTGGAATGTTTCCACTCTCCAAAGTGGGTTGATCACACTCACTCGCCACACATGCACCTCTTAAACACATACACACACACACACACGCCTGTCAATCATAGCCAGACACGATCAGGAGTAGAGTAACAGTGGTCCACCTCTGTGTGTGTGCAGCCATCTGACTCCAGTGTCCAGACCATGCTTTCCACATCAATCTCAACATCCTCTGCAAGAACAGGAAAAAGGACTGTGGTCAAAATTTACTTCCTATTTTTCCCCCCTTTTTAAGGCACAGTTCAAGTTCTGTTTTCAAGCATTTTTTCCGTTGTTTTCCAACACTGAAAACTTACTTTTAAACTATGAAGCTAGTTTAAACATTCAGTCAATAAATATAAGTATATACAGTGATCACATTTGTTGGTTTAAGAATCAACAACACACAATGTATGTGTTCAGATGGATGACCAGCCTCACACAAGAGAGAACTAGAAAGCACTATTCAGCAAACTTGTAACTTTGCTTTGTTAATCCTCTATGAGACTAATATAACAAGTTATAGGCCTAGTTTATAGCATTCGGGCATGCCTACTATTGTTTGTAGAAAGGTTATCTTATTAACAGTGTAGACCATGAAAAAAAAAAACATTTCATAATCCAACTACCCTCACTAGCTCTTAACTTCGGATATGTGACTCATTCTCAACCAGGAAGTTTTGCATGCGCACCACGATGTTACTAACCACTCTCGTTGACATTTACCAGAAAACTTCTAGCCGAATTTCCTTGAAATTTCCTTCCAATAGTTCCTGGTGTGCCAGTAATATGATGTATGCAGTAGTGGGATAGGAAACCAGCCCCCTTAAAATATTAGTGCTTATTTGATGAGCCTCACCTCTGTCAGAGTCAGATCGTTCGGAGGAGACGGCCGAGCCGAGGCTGTCGTTGCGGATCCTCTCCGTGGTCGGTGGCCCACCGGCCTGCAGCTGCTCCAAACGCACACGCAGCTCGTGCTGCTCCCAACGCAGACGGCCCTTCAGCAGCTCAGCCCGCTCCGCCTGCTCCTGCAGCTTCTGCAGCCAAACCAGCCAAAAACACTCAGGAGTTAGGTGGCTTTTTTAAAAAAAAAAAAACAAAACAATGGGCAGTGTATTCTATCAAATACAGACAAAGCTCCAAAGTTTGATGTATTGATATTGATTAAGGCCCCATGTATGTTATTTATCAGCTGATATCAAGTTAATAATATGTATGGGCAGCATACATATTTACCGATAAACACGGATTTCACATAGGAAATAAAAATATATAACTTAATTTAATATGAGTTTACAGTATGTGTTGCTTTCAAGACAGCAATGACGTAACATGAAAACAAAGAACTTTCGATCTCAGCCTTTTACATCATAATTGCCAAATACCATGAATTTTCACCCATTCCTTACTGACAATGAGTAGTCAAGTTCCTGTTTTTTTAATGCTTACACTTTCACTGATTGAGTTAAGTAATGTATGCCTTCACTTTAAGTCCATGGAAGAAGGCTGATCATGTAGGGCTGCTGATTATGTGGGGCAACCTACTGGTTAGGACTTTGGGCTTGAAACCCAGGTTTTCGGTTCAATCCCTGACCAGTGGACCATGGCCGAAGTGCCTTTAAGCAAAGCACCACTGCTGGCACCTGGGCACCACTGTAGCAGGCTTAGTGTATGCTTCCCTTCACTGTGTGATGTGTGTATTAGACTAATTCACAAGTGGGTTAAAGGCAAAGACCACATTTCTCGGGATCAATTTAATCCATAACAAGACCTAGCACTCAGTGCAGGTTAAGTGCAGTGCAGGTCTTACAATGTGGCTGCAGGTTGATTAAAAATTTGAAATATTGGTAAACAAGTAAACCTCTGATGAAACACCTTGTACTGTCATATGGATATCAGAGGTCATTCAAATAATATTATACATCAAATATAACCATACATTTGCTTTGACTGTGACAACTGGTTGGCCTAGACTGCATTGATGCAGGTGCACTGCAGTGTGCTTACACATTTACCTTTATATGGAGTTGTGCTCTTCTCAGTAAATTGAGAGTGGTGTTTCTAGCCGAGTCCGAAGACAGTGGAACCTGCTGCTTAAGTTGTTCAAGGCAGTGTCTCAGCTGAGCTCTCCTGTGCAACACAGACCACAGTGGATTTTAGCATTTCTCTGAAAGCTTCATAAAAAGCATAAGTCACTAGCAATCTTTCATATTTGTCCTGCTTACCTGTGTTTTTCCAGTTCATTGTGGATTGATCTGTATAAATAAGAACATAATATAAGTTATGAGCATTTAAAGGACATAGCCAGAGAATAACCGGCAAGCAGGCGATTCGTGTTATTACGAAGGAGGGAGTGGATAAATACCACTTTGAGGTGACAGGTCACCCTTGGTAGTATTCTTGCGTGTCAAAACAGGTATTTAGAAAGGCCACGTAACCAAATCAAGTTTAAAGTTGCGAAACCTTACCTGGTGTTTCCAGCGTTGTTCTTCTTGCTTTTTAGCTTGCTTCTTTTGTCGGACACCCCTTTGCTGTAAAACGGTAAGACTGAAGCATAGCCATGTTCCGCCTCTGTACAACAAAGTAACAAACGTGTTACTTCATACGTAATAAACTCGTTTATAAATACAATATCCTACTGGAGTAAAACACGAGACTCGAAGGAAACCGTAATATATTACTACTGTAAGGCAGAACTTCACACAACTAGACTGCTTTTCTGCAGACCGCTAACAATTTGACAGAGGCTGGCTGTTTTGGCGCAATCAGCATTCTGTCGCCGAAAGCTAGCCTGTCAATTTACTCTCCCCAGTCAAATAAAACATATTAGCAAATTATGCTGTTAGAATCCACATATGCTGCACATAGAACACATCGATCAATACTTTCATATTCGCGGCGAACATTTTCATTCATTGTTGTAGCATATAAGTATACGGAGTAGTTCATTTTCAAATTTGCCGCGACTTCGCGCCTTTGTGTACAACGATGATCTCAAATGTAGGTCACTGAGTCAACCTTAAAATTGGCAACAACTAAATAATGTTTGGCACATTTGAAGATCTATTTGCGTTATACTTTCACACAACCCATATCAGGTGTAAGGTGCAAATCGAATCACTAAAATACCACAAGAAAACTACGTGTAACTTATCGCTATTGGTTTCTGAACGTAGAAGGCAATTCCAAGTAAGCAACATTAAATGACGGATCAATCATAAGTTTGACAGTACCTCGCTCTCTTCTCTCCAAGTATTCGGCAGCTTGCAGAAGAACCTGAATATTGCATGTGTTCACTTCCATTGTGATGTGCAAAATCTATGTTAAAAACTCGCTACGAGCAATTGACCTGCTGGTGTATTTGTCCAGTTAAGAATTTTGGCTGAGCTGGCTACGTAATGTACGTCAGATTCGGCACGCCCCCACGTCGACCGCTCCCTTGTTTTGCTGCTCATAAATAGGGTGTCTATGGGTTTTGCGACGTCTGCTAAGGGAGAACCCAGTTACTCCAATCAAAAGGGGGCGCTATGAATATTACTTTAACAAGACACCGAAGCTGACTCACGCTTCCCCTCACTCTCTTTCTGAAAGACGGACCTGTCAGACACATGCACACTTCATAAGTATAAAATCTGCATGCCAGGCGTCAAGTCTCTACGTTATCACAAGGCTATATGTTTGCATGCTTTTCAACTATGGTTACCATGGTTCTCTTACTGTCTATGTTACCAACATTGGGTCCTGTTAGTGTTTGCAAACAGCGTTTAAAATGTGTCAGAAGGGATTAGGCAATGCATCACTTTAAACTTCTGAACAATAACAGGTTATGCAGGCTATGCAGTTTGGATCCCTGTTATTCTTCAACTTTACGTTAGCAGGAATAACCCCATCACAGTATAGTTTACAGTATTTTAGGTAGCCTACATGCTTGATACAATACCAGGACACATCAGTGATGTTGCGTTGATGTTGACGTTCCGTCCTGTTTCTGGCGACCCGACAGAGACTCATCATTCCTTTAGGCCCTAGCAACCCATGGATCTGCCCTCTTGAGCCAGAGACATCAATCCTTTTCAGTTGCGTATATAGTGTGGTAACTATTGCTCTCCTCTGTACCGACCCTGTTATGCCAATGCCGCATATGTTCTGCAGAATGACTGGCCAGCAAAGCCACAACATTCAACCGTAGGTGGCACCATACTTTCCACTCCAGGTCTCTGGGTCTTTATTTTTATCCTTTGTCTGTTCATGGGCCTTCTCCATCTGTTCCTCACATGGCACAGTAGGCTGGAGCAGTGCATAGGATCCCTGATGGCTTATGATGTGAACTTGCACCTTAACCCTCCTAGAGGAACTGAATAGTGTTTCAGCTTGACCCTCATTCAGCAGATTGATGGAGCTGCAGGTTGTCTCGGCAATTGCTTACAATCTGATCTCAGCAGCTCATGTGGCATGACATGACAAAAATTAAGAATAAAAATTTTATCATGTTTAAATGGCTCTATAGACTATTCTTAGGTTTAATCCATACCCCTTAAAATTACCCACATTTATGTTTTTGTTGGTAATAGCCTACACATAGACAAAAAAAATGCACACTGCTCTGGGGTTTTAAAGCAGGTAGAGTCTGAACCCGTCACACACAACCCATATTGCTGCCATTTTCTCGTCAGCCCTGGAAAACAGAAGTCATCCTGTCCGCTGCATCCAGTCCAGCCATACCCTCTGCCTTAGAACACCGCTTTCAATAACGTAGGGAAGGGAATGCCCTAGCCAGTGACGAAAAAGGCAAGTCCACTAACCAGGGCACTTTTGAAATAGACAGAGAGGAAGTTGATAGCATATCTGTTGAGGCTGGAACAATATGAGATTAGCAGCACTAAGTCGGGAAACCTTTAGAGGGACAGGAGCGATTGACTACTCTACAACCACTACAATTAGTTCTGATAATATTCCAATAATGAACCATGCCTATCATTTTGCCTACCTGGAATATACAGCGAGGGAAATAAGTATTTGACACATCAACACAAAGTTTCGACCAGATGTAGCCATCAAGCTAAATATTGAATTCACACAAAAAAATCTGAACATTTAAGTATACAAGTTGAGTCATAATAAATAAAGTGAAATGACACGGGTCATTTTACCATAAATTTTACCAATTTACCATAGACAGGCCACGATCATGGGGTCCACATCAGATCCCTGTGCAAGGAGTCAGAACAATAATCGGGCAAGTTCTCCAGGAGCCAAGAACCACTCTACAGAACATCAGGAAGACCTGATGTTCTGTAGCAGGAACTCTTGCTTCAAAGAAAACAGGATGAGTGGAGAAATGTACCGGGCTATTCTGGATAAAAGTCTGCTGCCATCCACCAGAACATTGAAAATGAAGAGGTTGGACATTTCAGCAAGACAATGATCCCAAACACAAGACCAAGGAAACAGAATCAATTTGCTTGAATGGCCCAGTCAATCACCTAACCTTAATCCTATAGAAAATCTATGGATAGAACTACAGATCAAAATCCATAAAAGAGGACAAAGGAACCTTCAAGATTTACAGACCCTTTGTGTGGAAGAATGGGTCAGAATCACTCTTGAGCAGTGCAGGCAACTGGTCTCTACATACAAGAGGCATCTAGAAGCTGTAATCACCAACAAAGGCTTTTCAATAAAGTATTAAAGTGTGTTCAATACTTATTCCCTCTGTCATTTGACTTTATTTATTATGACTCAACTTGTTAATGTAAATGTTGTTTTCTTTGTATGAATACAATATTTAGCTTGATGGCTACATCTGGTTGACAGTTTGTGTCAATAGCCCATATAGAAATCCCCTTACTGATAGAAATGCTGATGTGTCAAATACTTATTTCTCCCGCTGTGTGTGTGTATAGACCTAATATAAGTGTGATGTTCTGGTGCTATAAAGCCAGAGACACTTGGAACCTAGTACGTTTTATATCATCTATCATGGTCTAGACTGTCATGGCTAGTGTCCTCTTCTGTGCTATATGGTGTGCTAGGCAACACTATAGGGATGTGGGATGATTAGACAGATAAAAGGGCCCTGAGCAGTTGTTCGTAATGAACAATGACCACTCCTCTACCACATTCTACAAGCAGAGGAGCATTTTAGTAACAGACTCCTGTGTACCCTAACAGTAGCTTGTCAGGCTACCTACACCAAAAAGTATAGAACCTATACTACACTGAGAATTGTAGACCATTCTGGTAATTAGGACTCTATTAAGCATTTTGCCTTCTCATCTATTTTCTTACATTATTGTTATGGTTTGTTATGTTATTTTATACTGTGTAGAGTTTCCACTACATGAGTTCTGTTTTGTGTGTGTGTGTGTGTGTGTATTTATAGGCCACTGTGCAGTACTCTGTATTTGAAAAATTTTTATATGGCATAAAATTTGCTGTGACACAGTGACACACTTCTTGCACTATAGTCACCATAGCACCCATCTGCACATTTCCATACCACTTCTACAATGTATAACCTGGGGACTCCTTAAGTACACATAATTAAAGAGGGGCTAGGCAACATTCTGTTTTTCTCTCTCACGAGCTCCCTCTAAAGACCGCTGTATTGCATTGTATTGCACTGCATTCTATTGGAGGCGGTCCGCGCTGCTGAACATTGCAAGTGCTGTATCTACCGCTATAGGCCACGGTGGCGCATTCTACACCATTCGTTCGCCGTGTAATGACTCATTTTAGCATCCTAAACAGTATGAAATGGATTAATTAAATAAAAAATATTACATAGTGGGCCTTTAAAACAGTTTATCTTATCTGATAGAGTAGGTTTGTGTATGTAGATCATGGGGCAGTATGTGTTGATCATATGCATGTCTTGTTATACATGCTAAGCAGAAGTCAGCATATGGGATGAATAAACATGGGATTCATCCTTTGGGATGAATAAAGTCTAATCTAATGTAAATAACAAATCACCAGAATTACTTGGCCATCACTAAATAGGAAGATGCAAAAAATACTTCCTTTACTCTTGCTTGAAGACATAATCACTCAAGGGACTGTGTGTGTGACGAGTGTATCCACGGTTACATGGTATTAACTGATGAGGTAATGTCTGGTTGAAATAATCCTTTATGAGTTCTCTACTGACATTTTGCTCATCCTAAACATGACCGAAACATGACTACAATGTCTCTCCCAATGCACAGTTAGGTTCTAGTAATATCAAATGACATCTAATGTAAGCGGTTGACATAACACAGTTGGAAGTGATATGTTTTATAATAGGATAATTCGGCCCTTGAATATGATTTTAAAATAAATTTTGCCCAACAGCAGAAAAAAACGGGCCATGAGTGCTGTTAAAACATCATGTCAGCAATCCGTTACAATCATGTCAGCTAAATGATCACTGGCTTTTGTGTTTAAACACGAGAAGCTCTCAACAATGGTAAATATGTCAAATGGTCTAATGCTTTGTGGATTAGTTGAGGGGGGTGGGGGAATTCCACCGTGGTAATATAAATACTAAATAACAATTAATGGGAGACACACTATATGTTTGTCACTATATGATCCAGGATCATTAGACTTTGAGTCCTTGTAATTTGAGCAGCAACCACATTTGGTTTTGGCTGCTAAAGGTTACTCTGTTGGCTAGATTTTTCGGTCTTTAACTGTCAATGATTGAACAATGTACAGAACACAGTTCATCTATGAATGAGAGGATTACTTAAAGGAGAATGTATTATACCTTTTAATGATTTAAACATGTTGCAAGTAATATGGAATCCACACTTAATGAAAATCTCATTCAGTCTGGTGTCGCTTTAATATCTCACTTCCAAATCTCACATTAGCCATACACAATAATGTTAGGTCAAAGCTTTATAATAATCAAACTTTCATTTGGATCACTTTCAAACAATTTAATGCATCTTTCAAAACCAGTAAATGGAAAACTCCACTCGCCACAGAGTACATACATCAGACTGCATGTACGCACAGGTAGAGTCAAGACCCAGACAGAAGCCAGAGACAGATCACTACACCACATTGGGTCTCAGTAGTCACTGTGCTCATCTCAGTTTTAGAAAAGACCCCTGTGAAGAGAGAGAGAAAGAGAGAGAGAGAAAAAAAGAAAAAAAAAAGACAGAGACAGAGAGATTACACACATTCTAATAAATTCTTTGTCTTGTCGGCAATTGTGCCTTTGCAGGAGATCAAAACATTAATTTAATTTAAACATTATAATTTAATGTTATGATTCCATCATTAAATGCATGGCACTTGCAGACAATGCTGCACAGTTGTATCACAGTTGTATCTTTTTCTGAAGTTTTCTGAAGGTTAACAAACAGGCTAGCTCTAAAGGATGTAGCCTGCACAGCAAGAACTCTTACAACATTTACCCACCTGTGCACCAAGGTTCCACAGTTCTGTACACTTCACCAGATTTTCAGTGACAGGCTAGTTCCGGGTATTCTGTGGGCTGAACTCATCCAGCAGGACTTAAAAGCAAGACCTTGTTAAGGTCCCACTGTTTAGGCCACTCTGAAGAGGAGAGAAGAGAGAAACAACAGTTTGCTTGAATGTCACCCAAACAATTCACTTCACTTAAACTAACTGGAAAACTCAAAACATTTCCAGCCAGTCTCACTAAACTCCCAAGCAAAATGAAAGAAACAAATAAATAACATACAAGCTACACAACCAAAACTCTTCTTTTTCAGGCACAATGCAGTTGGGAGATGTAGTGATATAATATAGACCTGGAGGTTAGATGGGTATATCGATTTTGTAAGTCGAGGGAGAAGCAGATGCAAGATGATCCTCTCTACATGAGTACCACTTCCAGCATCGTACTACCAAGTGTCCACTAGAAACACATAAGTCCAAATACAAAACTAGTTCTACTATGAAGTCGCATTTTCAGGGTCTCTCTGTCTGGGATGTCTGCGTATTAAATAAATGAGAAGAGATCCATCTTGGAACCACAAATGGATTTAAAACAAAGAAAAAGAACGAAAGGGAGGGGGGGAGGAAATCAAACCACTGTGTAGATGAGGGAAAAAGCAGGGTGGGGGTGGTTTAGAGTGAGAAAATAACTGAATCCACAAACCTTGCGCATTAAATGCAGTTCCCCTTGCATTTTGAAGGCATTAAAATCTGGATCTAAAGCATCATGTACACTGGATCTCTAAGCCCCTCGAGCCGGTTAGACCTTAAACTGAAAGTTGTCTCCATAGGGATAATTAAAAACAAGAGAACTGAAGGCCAGTCACCACATCGCTATAAGGGGGAAGACTTGACAGACATTCACTCAAGCAGAGACGGCAGTCCAACTTCCAAGTCAAACTTACACAAAGAAACAAAGAGTCCACCTGTAACTTAAGATGTCAAAGTGCCATCTGACTGTAATAGCAACAGTAAAAAGCAAAGTTGCATGCACATATTACGGCATTAACTGCAAACAGCCCATCCAACACTTGGTAGGGGGGTTGTCCGTTCCAAATGGATCTGTGCCCAGTTACAGACACACAATGTTAAATATAAAGTCTGGTGTATAAAGCAATGCTACAAACCTGAGGTGAATATCCTATGGATTTTCAGCTGGATTTCTACAGCTCTGCAGTACCTCTGGAGATTCCCATGTCGTAGAGGACAGCTAAGGTAAACGGCCGGCCTATTTGACCACTAAAAGTACTGAAGATGTATTTAAAAGGAAAGACAGCATAATCTTTTCAATGGATGGTAGAGTCGTGGATGCTCCATGACTGCTTCAGAGGGATGACTGGACAAAATGAGTGTATAAGTTTACTAGTCTACGAAGCTCTTTGACAGCATAATTCATATTTAATTACAAGGCAGTCAGCCCATTTTCAGTTTTGCAATAATCAAAGGAAGTGCGCTCTCTTGCACACTTTATTTCTGACCTTAAGGGCAACCAAATATGTGAAGCTACATTAATTCCTGTTTTAAGCCAAAGTATTCAGTAATGTTCATCTCATAGTTCATAATCTCTACAGAGTAAAGAATATTTATTAATGGAAATACATACAGTTAGCTGGTATCTGAAATAAACATGTTTTAATAGGTTTAATCTGTTTATCAGTAATACATTGAAACATATGCATAAAGTCAGTTTCTTTTGAGATTTGTGAGATCCTTTTAAAATAAAGTCTGTAAAATAGAACACCTGTCTTGAAGAACACGATCACCGCAACAACTAAAATATCCATGTGTCTAGAATAACGTTAAAACTACTTATGCTTTACAATTCACACTAACAGGAGTCACAGCTCCATTACTACAACGGATATTCAACATATTCTGTCAGTAACAACGGCAGTGAACCTAGAATATTTAAAAGTAACGTGACCTAGTCCTTATAATGCTGCTTTTAGAAACTTTTATTGCATTGTGACCAAAACACAACGGTGGCCATCAATGCTCTCGAATACTTGGATAGAAGTGTGCAAGAGATACCTATACTCCGAATAAGATCCAGATGCCAACAACCTGATTTGATGCAGAACTAAGGACTAAATCAAGTTCACTGTAATGAACTACTTGGGCATTTCTAATCATACAGGGGGTCTGAAGACCAACACGTCAACTTAAATACATATTTTAAAATAAAATAGAACTTACAGTACATATCTTAAAAGGAAAAAGAACAGGCCTTCACCAACAGGCAACAGGATGTATCTTAACTGAATTACTAAAACGACATAATAAAGCAAACTGCAACATTGTAGGTCCCCCACCGAAAAAAAAAAGAATCCAAAGGAGTAGTCCTATTACGCGTTGATAACCAGGCCTAGTTTATTAGTGACTGGCAAGCAAGTGATGTCTCTTTAAGATTTGATGCATCTCTATGAGACGATGTATAGTTGGGCTGGTAAGGAACACCTGACCTGATTTAACCAGCTTTGTGATAGCTGAGGTTTGTAATTGTACCAGGAAATGAGGTTCTGTGATCCAGTCATGGCCCAGCCGAAAATACGGCTCGGGGAGCTATTAATGGATGGGATATTTAAGCGGCCATTTAGATTTTGGCTAGGGGATGGAGCTGCTCTGTTGTGCGACTCACCAGGATTCCTAATATGAGCCTCCATAAACCCCCCTGCCATAACCACCACCGCCTCGGGAGTAAGGAGCGCTGCTTCTGCCCGAGTAATTACCTTTCATTGGACCATAGCCAGACGACTGCTGGCCATAGCCACTTCCAAAGTCATTGTAGCCGTTGCCTCCGCCATAGCCTCCCATCTGGTCTCCATAGCCACCCCCGTAACCGCCACCGTATCCACCTCCATAGCCTCCACCGTAGCCGCCATCGTTGCCTCCGTAGCCACCACCATAATTCCCGTAGCCCCCACCTCTTCCACCGCCATAGCCGTTTTGGGATCTTCCCATTCCACGCCCGCCTCTACCCCGGCCGCCGCGGCTGCCAGCAGCTTGGATCTCTTGTTTGGTGAGAGCTTTCTTCACTTCTACTTTATGGCCGTTGATGGTGTGGAACTTCAGCACAACTGCTTTATCAGCAGAATCGTTATCTTCAAAATAGACAAACCCAAACCCACGCTTTTTCCCTGTATCTTTGTCAGTGATCACCTCTGCTTTCTCAATGGCACCGAACTGAGAGAAGCATTCAAGCAGATGTTCGTCTTCGATATCATCTTTGAGACCACCGACAAAAATTTTCTTTACTTTGGCGAGGGCTTCCGGCCTGCCCGCATCTTCTCGTGCCACGGCCCTTTTCAGTTCGACGTTATTACCGTCCAAAACGTGAGGCCTAGCCGCCATAGCGGCATCCGCCTCCTCCGGCGTCGAGTAGGTCACAAAGCCGAAGCAGCGAGATCGCTTCAGCGCTTGGTTCTGCACCACAACACAATCTGTCAGCTCGCCATACTGCTCGAAATGCTTACGAAGACCTTCATTCGTAGTCTGAACATTAAGTCCACCGACAAATAATTTGCAAAGTTGATTTTCCATAGCTACGGTCGTCTTTAAACGAGATTGAACTGCGACAAATTTGCTGAAGCTACCAGCAGTCTCAATACTCAAAATGGCGGCCCATTCAAAGGATATTAAAAAATGGCGGAGTGGGAGGTGCTACAGTGCCAGGTCATATGGAGATTGAGGACATTTCATTCATTCAAACCTGGGACTACGCAAAAACGTGTGTTCCTGTAAAATGCATGAGGATAAAGACATTGGCTGTATTGAGGTTTCACATTTTAACTGTACACCTCAAAAGCCAGAAGGCGGGGTAAAGGATTGCTTGGTTCCTAAGCCACTGAAAGGGCATGTGAAAGTGAACTAGTCAACAATATAATTGGAAAGCAGCAGTCACAATAAATGCTTCAGGACAAGGCATCAAATCATGAAAAAAGTTTAATACAATTTAACAGGGCTGAGTTAAGCAACATTTCACAAAAACTGAGTCAACAGAACTGCACAGGACTTAATAGTGTAAAATTGGATCAGTTAAAATAAACGTGTATAAAAAACTAAACCCACAGAGCCTGACATGTCACAATTATACATCACATAATGAAACCAAAATACTCGCACAGAGAACCGAGCTGCTTTTACATAAAGTTAGCCAATTCCCCTGAGTTTCATGACTCGTAGATAATACACACAGAGCAAAGACAGGTCATCGTTCCAAGCTTCATTCACTTAAACTAAAACCATTCACTACAATCATTAAAAATGGAATAATTAACGTGCTGAAAAAAATAAGTCCATAGCTAATGTCCATCATAAACGGCATAGCAGTCCAGAAACAGAGCAATAGGAAGGGGTTTCGGCCTGTGGTTTAGATTGGGAGAGAATCTCCAAACCTTTCAATATTTTGTTCTGAAGTCCCAAAATCTGCATTCCCCAGTGGTGCAAGATTCAATAGCCAGCGTATCCCCCCCTTCCGTATCCTCCACCTCCACGCGCATATGGTCCCCCACCCCTTCCAGCACCATAATTACCGCCTTTCATTGGGCCATAACCGGATGGCTGTTGTGCATAGTCCTCTCCAAAGTCACTGTAACCGTTCCCGTTCCCGTAGCCGCCCCCCATCTGATCGTATCCACCGCCATAGCCGCCTTGGGTCCCGTAGCCACCACCGTATCCGCTTCCATAGCCGCCATCATTGCCATAGCCTCCGTAATAACCTCCTCTTCCGCTGCCGTAGCCATTTTGAGGCCGACTCATTCCTCGGCCTCCTCTCCCCCTTCCACCACCTCGACGGCCTGCTGCCTGCATCTCCTCTTTCGTAAGAGCTTTCTTCACCTCTACCTTATGTCCATTAACAGTATGAAACTTGAGCACAACAACTTTATCAGCGGAATCAGTATCATCAAAATAGACAAAGCCGAAACCACGCTTCTTGCCGGTCTCCTTATCGGTGATTACTTCGGCTTTCTCTACTGTGCCGTACTGTGAAAAATATTCATTCAGATGTTCCTCTTCAATATCATCTTTAAGTCCACCAACGAATATTTTCTTAACCTTCGCCAATGCTTCGGGCCTACCGGCATCCTCACGAGCTACAGCCCTTTTCAAATCCACGTTGTTGCCGTCTACAACATGTGGACGAGCGGCCATAGCCGCATCGGCTTCCTCCGTGGTCGAGTATGTTACAAAGCCGAAACAACGAGACCGCTGTAGCGACTGATTCTGAACCACGACACAATCGGTGATCGTTCCATACTGCTCAAAATGCTGTCGCAAACTTGCATCTGTAGTCTGAACATTCAGACCACCGACGAACAACTTACATAGCTGAGCGGACATTTTTCCACAATTCTCCGTAAGGATCGACTGAACTATTACCGGTAACGTACGGTTTAAACAATTCGAGGCGCCTCTGACGTTACGTCAACATATGCGCCGCCTGCAATGATTGGTTGAATGAAATTCAAACACCCGCCTCTTCCTTTGACGTATCTGCTCTGCGAATTCACTACAACCTAGTCAATAAACATTACATTTACTGTAATTGAGGAATTAAATTTGACTAACCATATTTCTTGATGCATATGTAATGATTAAAGATTTCGCCATAGTCGAATAAAAAAGTTGACCAACCCTTCAAGCGATCTTTATCATAGGTAACATTGATTAATGATTCTCGAGACTGTAAAAGTAATACCTTTCAGTTTAACGTACCATTTTGAAATTATGCACTTCATTTGGACCCTATGTAGATATTAAATGCCATAACCACCAAACTTCTATGTGCAAGCTAGTGTCAATATATTCCTCTGAAGATTTTTTTTGCTACATGACAGTAACTGTTAGTAAGCAAGTTTGAATCCAAATTGGTATGTCCTGAGTATCAGCTAAAATGTGCCGTGTGAAAACACTAAAATATTTAGATATTGCCATTTAAATTATGTATATCACATAGATTTAAAAATGAATTTAGATTTGACAGCCACCTCCAACTTAATACCATCCTTTCATAAAAGCCTCAACCAAACGTAATGCAAGTCTTAATGTTAGCATAGACCATCCCAGCCCTGTAAGTAGCCTATTCTTCAGATTTCCAAACATTTTACTTCCATTGCAAGACTACCCATAGCCCCTAGGTGAAGGCTAAGAAATGTCTCAGTTCATGTTAAATCACACTGAGAGAATATACATTGAGTTATGAGTTATGCCTATGCCCACTGAAAGCCCATTTTAAACATTTTTGATAAACATTTTTGATGTTTCTGGTCCCCAGTGTAGTTTTTTTTTTTTTAATTTGGAGTCAGTCTGACATCAAGTCTTTTTTTTTATTATTATTTATTGTCATTTCTGCCCTATACACAGTATAAAGTGAGAGGAGATGGCGTGTCACCATGGATGACATGTTGAAAACATAATTAAATGCAAGTTAAAAATGTTTTGATTGATTCTGACAAAACTGGATTTATTCTAGCACAGTCCTGATCAAATTCAAACACTCATCTGGCTTAATGTAAAATCATTTATTGCCTGAATACAAAAAGTTCTGAAACAATGAAATAAATCCTGCTGCATTCTTTAGTCACAGATGATCATACAGATGGATTCAAGCCAGACCTGAAGGTTAAACACACACATTAGATTATATTATTCAGACATATAGATTAGATTATTCAGACATACTCAGTGAGCACCAAATAGGAGGGGAGGGGGGTCTCCTTGCTTCTTTTAAACATACCGGTATGTTCAGAGGCCGGAAGGTATAGAATTCATAACAGTGAATGGCCACTAGCTCAGCCTCATTACTGACCCATGGGGCTTCAAAATCTCCCAACTGTCCCGCTGAATCTCCACAGCCATGCTGATGTGGTCTGAGCCAGGCAGCGCCAGCTCCCTGTAGATGGAGAGAAAACAAATAGATTTTTTTTACACTGGCAAGCATGACATGAATCCTTGCAAATGTCATTAATGGTCTAATGTGATTGGTTTCAGTTCAGACCTTTCCACAGGCCGCAAAACCAGCAAATTCCACCCTTCACATACCAGATATCTTTTTATATTCAGACAAGATGGCAACATGTTAGGTTAGCCAGCTGGTGTCAGTCCAAACTAAGAAAATAAAAACGGACAGCTGCATTTACACTACTAAATAGACCAATTAATAGTTACACTTGACCAACACTTAGTGAAGACAGGTTGATTACATACCTATGTTGCAGGGTGATATCCTAATGTGAAATTTCAGTCCTATAATCGACCCCAGGTATTGAACAGGGTCTCTGTACAAACAAGCTGCTACAGCTATTTCGAAGTACTGGGATAACTGAAAGAAAACCTATTCGTGGTAATCAGGTGTAAATAGGAACCCCACTTGTGCCCAACAAGGATAACATCCCGAGCTATTGGTCATCAACTTCATCGGCCAGGCTTTATGGTCACACGCCCCCGTACAGTAGCGGCAGACGTCTCCCACTAGGATAAGTAGTACTGTATGTGTAGAATAGCACATAGAGGCACCTAAAGCTAAATAAACTGAAATTTAATACAAGTTATTTTAGTTAAATACATAACATTAAGAGAGTAAACTAAGTAAACGATCATAAACGTTTTTATTAAAAAAAGAAAACATACATTTGCATACCATTGTTCAACAATATTTTTTGATGTGAAGACATAATACAATGTACATAATGTATGCTGGAACGATATAGCCTAAGTATCCAAAATACCAGAGTGCAGATAAATAAGTCCTGTGGAATTCCGCAAATACAGCTGGCCACCGTATATGCCACAGTGCTTCAGCTCTAGTGCACATACATCCACATGTGCCTCGAAAATCCAAAACTGCTAAACACAAGCGTATTCTATCCTCTGTGATGTATTACTGAGCAGGAGTAAATTAAATATTACATGTAGCAAATCAAGATAGCCCATGACAAAACTCTAAAAAGAGAAAAGAAATTAAATGAATGTTGGTGAACAATTAAAACAAGCCTCGCACAACAAAACCCATTATAAAACAAAACAGGCAAACTATGTTCTACCTAGACGACCTTAATTTGAAACAAAAGATAATTTCGCTTTAATAATGTTCTACACCAAGAGCTGGTCGAACAAGTCAGGTTTCTGGGAAGTAGTCTTCCTACCTGTTTAGATTTGAGGTCTTTTAGGAAAGGTTTCACAGTGTCCGCCCCGTGTTGTTAAGCAGAGGCCAGGTGATTGAACCATTTTGTCCAATGTCGTGATATTGAGGGTACTGTGGGACGAAATTCTCAGTCTCATTCACTGCCCTTAGTACGGAGCCCCATATGCGCCTCTGGGATAGCCACCTCCACCCCCTCTGGGATAGGGAGCAGCAGAGCCCCGACTCGCGTAGCCACCTGCCCCCCCTTTCATGGGCCCGTAGCCTGAGGTCTGCTGGCTGTAACCACTACCAAAGTCACTGTAGCCATTTCCGCCACCGTAACCTCCGCTCTGGTCTCCGTAGCCGGCGCCATAGCCGCTGTAACCTCCAGCGTACCCTCCACTTCCATAGCCTCCGCCATAGCCGCCATCATTGCTTCCGTAGCCATACCCTCCGCCGTAGCTGCTGTTGTAACCACCTCTACCACCTCCGTAGCCATTTTGGTTTCTTCCCATACCTCTCGGCATTCCTCTTCCTCCTCTAGCTCCTCTCCCTGCAGCTTGCATCTCCTGCCTCGTGAGAGCCTTTTTCACTTCAACTTTATGTTCCTTGATCGTATGAAACTTGAGGACAACTGCCTTATCTGCGGAATCGTTATCATCGAAGTGAACAAAGCCAAAGCCTCGCTTCTTCCCGGTGTCTTTGTCGGTGATGATCTCGACCTTCTCAACAACCCCGAATTTTCCAAAATATTCGGTGAGGTCTTCGTCTTCGATGTCCTCCTTCAACCCGCCGACAAAGACTTTCTTCACTTTAGCTAGTGCCTCGGGTTTACCTGCATCGTCTCGTGCCACGGCTCTCTTCAACTCCACGTTTCGGCCGTCAACAACATGTGGCCTAGCGGCCATTGCTGCATCTGCTTCCTCGGAGGAGGAATATGTTACAAACCCGAAGCAACGAGACCGCTGTAATTGTTCGTTCATAACCACAACGCAATCGGTAAGAGTTCCGTACTGCTCAAAATGAGCTTGGAGTCCATCTTTGGTGGTCTCCACGTTCAGGCCACCGACAAAAAGTTTGCAGAGTTGATCCATATTTGCGGGTAAAATTGCTTTTTCTCACCGCCAACACAAGCTTCTTGATGCGTGCTCAACAGTTGGCGCTTATGTTACCCCACCTTCCTTTAAGTTGTCCTAGATCTGACGTCAAGAGCGTTCGAATGCGTAAAAGCTACGCCCTTCAATATGCATGAGCCAAAATACTATAGCGCCACCCAAAGGTAGTTTTGTCTTTAATACCCAATGACCAAAAAGCAAAATCCCTACGAAGCCCAATGTTTCATATTTCCCCCACATATATAACTCATAAGTGAAAGCATCACTAAAGTGAAAACATTACTAATTAGTCACAACTGAAAATAAATAGGCTATATTTCTTATCAAAAGTGGACTATGGTATGTAATTAGACATAAAGCAACAATAATAGATATAACAAATTGATGTAGTTTGCCCCTTACCATAAATAATGCACCAAAAGCCCTGTTTTGCCCTGTAGGGCATAGGAATATGAAATTTGGTTTCAGATATGTTGGGGTATCTCAAAAAACACATAGGCCTAACCTTCGGGGAACATTTTAGTAAGATTTCCTTTCAGGGAACCTTAAAATTCTGTAAAGTGTATTTGTTGAAACTTTAGGGGACCTTCTGACAACACTTGCTTAATGTTTCTATGCCTAACTTGACACAGAGAATATTCCCTTAACATTCCATAAAAGTTGCAAAGATGAGAATCTTCACAAGACATGTTGCATTTGGAGAAGCTTTAGGGAATCTTTCACAGAATGTTGTGTAATGTGTAGCCTATGTAATGTTTGTTGAACTTTCTGGCAATCTTGAAAATTTTATTTCACCAAATGGAGCGGTACCGTTACCAAAGACCTTACAAAGTAAACATTCCCACCCCTTTCAGTGAATGATAACCTACCTAAACCCAAGATTGTGTGCTGGGAGAATGTTCTCCCAAGATCAAAATTTGTGAAAATGTAGGTCTACATAGAATTTCCCCTTTTACACACAGTTATTAATTGTTTTACGTAAGATTTGCTGAAATTTCACAGAATGTTACCAATTCGTCATGTCTCAAAATGTAAGACCTGACCTGCCATGATGAAAATTCAACAGAAGAAGTGTTCTTTGTGTGAGTGTGTGTCGGCTATGTGATTGATGGTGTAGATTGTGCGTGTGTAGGGATGGGTGGGGGGCAAGCACATTTTGGGTGGAAATGTGAGAATAAAGGCCCGTACACACCAAGTCTGAATTGGAGAACAAGAACATATAAAACAATACACAGTGAACAGACAATCTGTTTTAAATATTTCAAATTGCTGTTTGAATATCTTTGTGTTTGTAGGCCTATGTAAAAGGGTGGATAAATCACTGTGTGAGAAATAGTTGGTGAGATTAATAAGGCCAATTTAAAATTAACACTTTAAGTGTGAAATTCAATATCACACCAAAAACAAACAAAAGAAAACAAAAGAAACAACTAAAACTAAAGTAAAACTAAAAATACAATTTGTAGATTCATATGCATCCTTTTAAATAGGAAATAAATAATTTAGTAGCCTATTACAAATGTGGCTAGTGATTAGGTCAAGGCCTGTCTGACTTTTTATCCGTCAGTCTTATTCCTCAAACTGTGCACATCAAACGTGTGAGACTACTGATCGTTGGTTTTACCACAACAACAGGTCGCACATCCTTAAGCATCGCTGCTAACAAAGAGGTTTCGGCAACGCCCTTTTGATTGCTTTTGGACATGAATGATCCACGTTTGTATTTGAATGAGAAGAACTTGACCTCTGGTAAATTCCTTTAACGTGTAAACGACTGACTTTTAACACTTACGCACTCACGCTAATCATATTAAATTGTGTTGAGTAGCCTAATCTACAGGGTTTTTTTTTGTTTTGTTTTGTTAGTAGCCTATTCCACAGAGGCTAGATGTAGTCTAGTAAAAAGAATAATTGAGATAATATTATTATAGTTTGTTATGTAATATGCATCTCTATATAAAATATTGTAGGCCTATCATATTCCAATAGGATAACACATACACAGCCCCCCCTCTCTCTCACACACACACATACGCTACATTTTCAACAGTGCCATATAGGCTACAACTTCTGTACATTTATTCGTTTATTTTTATTCAAGATTCTTACGGCCTGTATGACTCGAGTTGAATCTGTTCAGCAACGGTGAAAGATTTTTAGATTAGATTAGATTCAACTAGGCCTACACATACACAGTAAGATACAGCCGAAATTATGCATTCAGAGAATTTACACAAGGCCTCGCGTTTTATTGTCTTTTCCTGAAGTAGGCTAGCCTATAACGATCGAGGCGGACAGTTTAGTGCGCTATACAAAAAAAAATAAACCCCTTGATGATAGACTTGTCGTGAATCTGCTGTGCTAATTCAGGATTTGAAACGGTCCACGTCCATGTGCCGTGTTGTGAAAAAAGGTCAGAATAAAATACACTTTCACAAGCATCGAATGCTCTCACAGCTTCCCTCGATGTTAGTGTTTGCTTGAACCTCCTGCTTTTGTGTGTCAAAGCAAACTCTATTCTATCGTTGGCAATCTGCTGGCCCGTTGTGTTTGCTGTGCCTGTGTAACAGACTGCTATCACACAAGCATGTAATCCAACACCTCTTGATCAAAGGTTGTGCCGTCTGCAGGGGTATCTGCCATGTTGCCAGCAGCTGTCTGTTCATGTTGGACCAAGTGTTAACCTAGGCCTAAAGCCATGTGCGTAGGAAAAGGGGATCAGTACAGTCGCACAAGATCACGTGCGCAGGCTTTCTTTAAGTGCAGACTGCTCTATTGACTCCTAGGTTATCACACGCGCCAAAGGTATCGCTCTACGCTGGCTGATCGTGACGGCGTCTTTGCGCTGATTAGGAATGAGATTAGTCGGTTTACCCGTTGTAAAATGTAATTATACCCATTGTTGATACAAGTCTGCATTCATTTGTTAAACGATCTAAATGAATGAGTGTTAACTACTGAAAAATGTGCCCCACGACATGAAGTGAACAGAAACGCGGCAAGACATAAATGTTGTGATCTAGCGCCCTTTTATTAAAAAAAAAAAAAAAACATGAACAATGCTCGGCCATTAAACGTTGTATACTACCACCTTGTGGACAACTTCGAAACACAACAATTCAGTCGACTTTGTATTTACATAATTTAACAGACATGAAGTCTTTAAAATTGAAACATATGCCTTTATTTTTAAATTTCCTTTGTAATACAGCATAAACAAATAAATAAAGTAACAATAAAAATACACAAATGAATTACTTCCTTGATCTAGAAAGCCATGTAACAAAATGGGTAATTTGCTCAAGTAGCAAGTTGACGGATCACAGTGCTGTGTAAAAGTTTGCTTTTTGTTTACATTAGACTATCAGACTGATGGGCACTGAAGATGCCATCATATTGTAGATGATGACAGACATGATGACAGAGTACTGCGAAAACAATATTACTACACAGCTTTCAGCAACACTAACTTCTTACAACGTTCACGCTCCTCCAAACACTGATGGACATTAAAAGAAGATTTAAGGGAAAAAGACCATTATTTGTTTTGTAATACATTTCTTTACCTGAAATGTGTCACCATAAAATAGTGGTTGTGATTCATTATCATCTAACTTCACCTGAGAAAGTAGCATCTGAGAAACCACCAGTGAAGTTTAGAGAAATCACCACTTAACTTAAATCTATCAGCGGAATACAACAATCAGCCAACACAAAGCCCATAATTGATGCCATTATGAAGGCATGAGAAATATACAGTATATCACTATGGTGCCGGTATCTGTATTACATGGGAGCATATACTTAAGGATTCAGATGCTGTACATTAATGTGACATCCATTACAGTTAGCAGCTTTTACTCTTATTGCGTGTGAAGCTCATGGAGGACATGTGTATGTGCATTTATCTTTGTTCTTGTTCTTATACTACAGAATATTCTACAGAATCCATGCCATTTCCTAATATTATTCCAAGGAAATGCATAGAAAGTGTAATATCTGATGCAACACCAAAAGCTGTGGAACAACAAAAACAGTATGTCGCAGTATTGCATATATGATTTTCAAGACATTCCCTATTTTTTGCATACATTTTAAAGCAATGAGCGTGCATTGGATATTACTGGGTTGTCACAGGAAGACACTTGATTGCCAAAGCAATACCTACTGGTGATATTCTTTAAATGTTATTCTAATAAGGAATGCTCCTAGCTGCTCAAATGTCTGGCAGTTTGGTAACACTTGAAAGCCAACTGTATATTCCATGAGGTCAAAGCTAAATACTAACTATAGTACAGGCCAGTTATGGAACACACTGGCAAAGGCTTGCCTTCTTCTCTGTCCCACAAGAACATCATATCTAACCTGAGTCTTTTAACACAGATATGCAACAGGAACTTTCATTTTAAAGCTGTTCCAAAAGCTATTCCAACATAATAATTCCATACTTAATTTTGTTACAAAGTACACCTGTTGTTGTTCAAAAGCTGTTTATGTTGTCAGGCCCGACAACAGTGCATTTCTGTAAGCCCTAATTTGATATGGAGAGGGCCAGTACATCAGATTAGTGTTTACACTGGGGTTATTCTGGCGCCATTGACGTTCTCTAAGAATTTGGCTTTACGGTTGTTTTCTAAAAGGCAAGAAAAATACAGAGTTTATGTTAGACATTTCATTTGCATATTGTTCAGATAAAAATGGTAGTACCATTTCAGTTGTCATGTATTGTAATATAAGAATAAAATTCAATAGCATTCTTGTTTTTATAAAGGCAGTGGTTGTTTTGTAATTGGTGGCAAATTTGGCCAAGGTTAAATAAGTTATTTCCAAAACATAATCAATGTGTTGAGAAAAAACATAGTTTTCCAAAGTATTAATCAGTTTTTAGACCTTGGTGCTTGAATGTGGTTCAGTCTTACAAAAACAGCTTCACTTGCCAATCAAGTGTATGCTGACCTACCACCCCCTGAAAAAAGCACTACCTGGTAATGGCTTTCAATATTTTGCAATACGCACTGTACAGTACATAGCACTGTTTATTTCAGCAAAGTCCTAACAAAATGGCAGAGGAACATGCAAGCTAGTCTTGAATTGCTATTTGGCGTGTCATGTGACAATCAAAATGGCTGACCTGGTTGGGGTTAGACTTTGAGTCCCCAGTGCTTGTGGTGGAGAGATGTTCTATATCTAACCCACCATTCTCTCTCTCACACACACACAAACACATAGAAAGACAGAAAGAGGCAGGGGCACTCTCGTCACTTGTAGCGGGAGCGTACCTGCAGAAGTGTGGGTGTCTGCTCCATGATGCGCACGAGCAGCTTGTCGATGTAGTCCTCCAGGTCGCGCACCTGCACCTTCATCTTCTTGAGCTCGGCCTCGCGCTTCTCCAGCAACGCCCCCTGCAGCTCGGCCTCCTCACGCTGGCGCTCCACCTCCACCTCCTGCTGCAGCAGCAGCGAGATCAGCTCCATGTTCGTCATGGTCTGGTACTGGGCCCGCGCCTCCGAGAGACGGGCCTGGACATAACAGAGCAGACAGTGTAGCATCCTCAGTACTGGTCAAAACATCAAAGATGCTGCCTTGCTTGCTCTTTTACAGGGCTTCTGCAACTTAAGGGAACACACCACCCTTGTTCGATATGGAACTGTGTTTGACACATACCTCTCTTTCCTCAGTGCGTACACTCAATCACTCAGCGCATTTAGCTTAGTCCAGTTCTTTCATTAGGTTCAAACTGGGATGAAGTTAGAAGCAACCAAACACATCCACATCTTTCCTTTTTACATACAGTTACTTGAGTATTTAGCTGTCTAACTATAGTGACATAAAATAGAACATGGAGATTTTCTAAATGGATAAAAAGGATAATAATGTATGGCGAAATAAAAAAAAAAAAACTTGGAAGCAGCTCGCCGATTGGGTACACATACTAACACAAAAGAGGTATGTGTCAACTTTCCTAAATTAAAAGAAAAAATACCGGTAGTTAAATATCAAACAACAGTGCCGATTTCCTTTCAATTTAAGACTTTTTTAAAGAACTGTTTAGGACCATTATGACAGAAATGTAAGACCAATGTAAAGCCCTCTCTTAAGGTGAAATGCATGTATTTCATGTCCACATGATATACATTTTGATCATTCTACTGATTACAAAAAAATATCCACATATCTACAGAATTAAAAGGGTAAATGTGCAGCCTGTCAGTATATACAGGTACCAGCGGTCACATCTTGACGATAATCCAGACTGGTCTCCCAATGCTCATACCTGCAGAGCAGAGCAATTTTTTGTGCCATGGTATGCTTAGAAAGGCAGCATTCTGAAAATACATACTGGACAACTAAAAACTCTCACACTTTTATACCTTTGCACTTTTCTGCATTTTTCCATGTTACAACTCTACTGTAATCACTCCCAATTATTATCTTCCTTTGTATTTTGCAGTATGCATGTGTACCTGGATGTCATATGTCGGGGTGTCTATTTTTGTGTATAATGTGTGTATTCTACATCCTACATTTTCTTTCTGGGTTATAATAATATAAAATAAGTCCCCATCTTAATGTATCACTATAATTATTTTGAATCTTTCTACAACCTTGCTGAAACCCTGTTGAATCTATGTCTCTCTTTTTTCGTCCACACAGAAACACACACACACACAAAGCAGAAACACAGAGCAGAACAGAGAAAATATCAGGACTGTATTGTTAAATGTGAGTGAGCCCACTATCTATAAATGTATACTCCCCTCTAACTCCCAGAGAGGCTTTTCAACCTCAGACGATCAAATATCTCAAACTTTTAAGCTTTTTTTGTACATGTACATTTTGCTTGTATAGGCAGGATCAACAATGTAAAAGAAATAGTCAAAGGGTCAAAGGTCAAATTCAAGGGCATAGGTAGACCAGGCCAAGAAGATGAAGCAACCCAGGTTCTACCTCTCTCTCAGCCACCTCTGCTGCAGTGGGTTGGGCCGAGCGTCCTGGGTGGATGGTGGACTTGAGCTTCTCCAGCACGGAGCGGCCCTCGGACTTCCTGTCTATGGCTGAAGTTGACGTGGTGAGAGGCTTCACCGGGTGTGGACTGAAGAGCACGGGCAGTCATGGAACAACATGGAACAGCGTTGGTCACAGAGATTAGACACCGGCACGCTACTTACAGAAGTCACTATCAGTCAGTCTAGAACTAAGCATACGCTTTGTATTCCTGTATTCCCAATCCACATGACTGTGTGAGCACACATTCAGTTCACACATTCTATTTGAAAGGGCATGTAGGGAGAGATTTTGAGCTGAATGACAATTCTGCTCACTGTGATGGATAATGCCTAGCTGTTCCACGTACCTGCAGTGGTTAGTTTTAAGTTACCAAAGCCAGACAGCACAAACACACATACTTAGAGAAGAATTTGGTAGCAACACTTGTAATACTCTGACAGGTAGGCCTATTACAGTTCTGACATCTCAGACATTACAAATGCGTCAGTCCTTAAGTGGGCATTGTGATAACTATAATACTTAATCATGGGTGCTTCTTGATAATGTTTTATTAATATAGTTTTTTTTTTAATATTGCTTTCTTCATTTATGACCTTAACATATCTACCGTACAATTTTTATGCTGCAAATGGACTTACAAGAGATGTAATTGATTTCTTGATGTCCTAACCAATGTACTTCCTATTTCCTACTTTAAAAGAAAGCTTGAGCAAACACACTCACATCCCTGAGTATGTTACCCCCATTACCCCAGCTGGTAGAGTAGTTATTCCTTCTAAAACACTGTGTACTACAGTATGGCAGTAACAGAAGGTGCACTTATAGCATAGGTCAGTTGCAGGCCAGTTACTCTACTGCAAGAGCACCACCCTATTTTTGACCAGTGCTTTATTTGTTTATGGCTCTCACTGCTGGTTCTCTTTTTTGCCCTGAGCCCTATCCTGTGAGTATGTGCTTCGTAATTCCCGTAGTTTCATAATCAGTCCTAATTTAATTTAAGACCTAATCTAAAATTTATTTTGACAATTGGAAGGCTACAGAGGCACACAACCTCTTGACTTGTCATGACAAGCAAATTTGGTGTGAGATTCCAGACATTCAGTCATCTGGAGATCTGTCAGATGGTCAGATGTCAAAATGTTCATACTTTGTTCCTCAAGTCTCTCATATAGGCAGAGATTTACTACCACTATCTCCCTTTCTAAGTATGAGGTATATCTGTCAAGCTGGACATGAGACAAGTGAAGGAGAACCAAAATAACATGACAACAAGAGCAACACAAAAATCTTCAAAGGAATGTGCTCAAGCCATGCTCCATCATAAACCCAGGCAAGGATGGAGAAGACACAGGCAGGACAAAAACAAATAAAAAAAAAGTAAAACGAAATATGCTGAATGTGTGACAACAAACAAAGAAAATTTGTAGTTGTAGAAGTAAGTGGACCATCAGCAAAGCCAACAGCCACACTCTAAGCAAACCTTCAATCCAAAGGTTCTATTTTCTGCCACCCAAAATTTCACACCCTCCACAAAAAAAAACTAAAAACAGGGCCGGTCAGATCAGCTGGAAAATGACTGTGGGTGTATTTCAAAAAAAAAATAAATCTCTCTTTCATCTCTTTTCTGTCATTTAGCGATGAAGAGTGAATACACTCTGAGAAGCTGTGTGGTCTCACCTGCTCTCCGGATGGGGCAGGAGGCTAGCTGGCTGTTTCTCCCCTGGTGTGGCATTGTGCCGTGCATCATCCATTGGCTGGACAGTGCAGGTGGAGCAGGAGGAGCAGGGAGTGGATGTGGAGGTTGGGGAAGGGGTGGATGTACAGAAGCAGGAGGTGAGGGGAGCCAGATTGTTGACGCCTCCTGCTTCGCGTTTGGCATTGTTGGGATGGGGGTCAGGTGTGGTGTTAGTGCCAGAGGGTGGTGTGTGATGGGCGGAGGGGGAAGTGGACTCATGTGGAGACGACCCTGTTGGCCCGAGGGCGCTGGAGGGACTTGGAGCTACGCTGGCATGCAAGTCTGCAAAGCTCATTGCCTGGGAGGTTTCTAGGTCTGACAGGTCTGAGTCGCGCATGTGGTGGTTACCTCCATGGTTCTCCATATCTCCAGCATTGGGCTCTCTATCTCTGTGGATCCCTTCAGAAAGTCCTTCTGACTTGGTGCTATCTGAGACTGAGCCACCACATTGTGCATTTTGTTGATCTAGGGTTTGGCTTGGTCTTTGATTGTTGCTGTCCTCATGCAGTGCTTGAGGAAGAGAGAGTTCACCGGCTACACAGCCACCTTTGTTGCACAGAGGATCTGGCAAGGAATCATTGTTCCTGTTTGGAGAACCCAATCGTGGGGACTGGCTAACACAGGTTGGTGGGGTGGGTGTCAACTCTTCCTCTATTGCCTTTGAACTGACAACCTTATAAACTTCCTGTTTTTTGGGATTCAAAGGGTGCTGTGGCAGCTCACAGTTAAAATATGTGTGTCTCTCCTCTCCAAAGCCAGGACTAATTTCCTTGTTAAATGAAGCCGTCCCATGAGTCTCACAACCTCCTTTTCCTTCACAGGAGGATTTATAATGAGGAGAGCAATCCCTCTGCTCGACACCTAGCGAGTCAGCTTTGAGGACACATTGTTCAGACTGTAGCTCTGGTTCACATGCTGCAAAAGATGGCATTGTGCTTGAGAGCATCTCCAATTCAGATGGGCTCAAGTCGGAGTTCATAGCCGTCAAATCCGGGGGAGATATGGGGTTCCCAGAGGAATTGATGGCAGAGAACATCTGATAAGCAGTCAACATCTTGTTGGCATTCTGATCGTAAATCTCGAAATTGTTTATAGTCATCTCAGATGGTGAACTGTC
Organism: Limnothrissa miodon; assembly: GCA_017657215.1. NCBI lineage: Eukaryota > Metazoa > Chordata > Actinopteri > Clupeiformes > Clupeidae > Limnothrissa > Limnothrissa miodon. The sequence goes on from JAGFZM010001306.1 coordinate 97,043, forward strand.
CGAGTCCACAAAAGCAAAGTCAGAGCTATCAAGGTTTTTGTTTGCATCCGGGGTGGAGCCCACAAAAGAACCTACACCATTTGTCAGCTTAGACTTAGCTGTACAGTCTGTCCTTAGGCTACACTCAACATGACTCTTTCCTAAAGAGTCCATGTCTAAACGGGCAAATGTCTTTTGTGCTTTCTCACTGTTTTTGACACTGCTGACGAGAATGGGAGAGAACTGTTGGCTACCTTCATCAAAAATGAGGCTCTTATCAAATGCATTGTCAGCTGCGAAGCCCAGGGCCATGTTAAAGACCACATCTTTGTCAAAATGACAAGAATTCAGTGCGTTATTCTTTCTTTCCATGTTGCGCCTTTCTTGTGCCCCAGGGCTCTCTCTCTCTGACGAACTTGCTCTCCCACCTTCCTCAACGATTGTTAGTACTCTGTTGTTAATGTCACTGGTCTCTGCCACCTCTGTTATTGTTGATGTGAGGCACACATTCCCATGGTAGTGTGCTAAGTCAGCAACCAAATCAGTGTCTGTACCTTCTGCAGGGAGCTTGTCACCGAGGGCCCAGCTTTTGGCGTTTCTCTTGTGTTTTCGCTCCCGCGTATGCTGACGAGAGGCCAGTTCGGTCTGGGTCAGGAAACTTGCCTCTCTCAGAACGGCCAGCTCTTCGGCCCTTTCCAGCCAACTGTCTGAGCTTCTGTCTCTGGGAGGTCCAATGGGTCGACGTGGGGGCAGGGGAGGAACATCTGTCAGCTGCGAAAGTTCTTCTTGACCACCACTGACTCGGGCGTCAACAACCGTGTGAGTGATATGGTCCTCAAAAACGGACGTGTTTACGTTCTGTCTTGTCGCTGAGTTGGGTGCTGAGGGTACTGTGCTGCTTGGTGACTTCAGCCTGCTTGCGGCGAAGGCCTCAAATGACTCGTCCCATTCTGTGGTGCCGTGCTCTGAAAGCGAGCGGTTGGTGGCAGAATTGGGCAGGCTGCTGGCTGTCGCCCGCGGCCCAGTGCTTCCAGGCAGCAGAACTGGGAGGGACCTCTGTCTGGACATGCTCCTGGGCCTCTCCCTCTTAATGCTGGTCCTCTCCCGCAGAGTGACACAATGGCCAGGGCTGGAGAAGCCAGGCTGCGCAAAGTGGGCTGCGTATTGAGAGAGAGGAGTGGCAGCGTAGCCCATGCTGCCACTACCAACAGCTGGTGGAGATTTGAGAGCCTCCTCGGCTAAGAGCTCCTCGAAAAAGGGGTTGGTCTGCAGGCGTGTGAGGAAAGGGTTGGATGGGGAGATGGGGATGGCGGTAGGGGTGGGTGTCGGGGGTGATGTGGTAAAAGGGTTAGTGTGACAGCCATTGGCAGGGGATGGGGGAACGGGTGTGGGATGGGTGGGTAGAGGGTCCAGAGACTGGGGCTGGGGCAGGGACTGGGGCTGGCCGTTGAGGCGCAGGTGGAGGGGTGAGGGGGTATCTGGGCTGTTCTCTACCTTAGGAGAGACTTCCGGGCTGTGGAGGGAAGGCACAGTTAGAGCTATGCCAGCTAAGGCCAATCATCCAGCCAGAAAAAAATATGGGGTGAGTAACAGGGGGAATGAGGACCACCTCATACTTCAACTTAGGAGTGGCAAAGTGATTTAATAGATCTTTTTATTTTAAATCCATACAGTGTATGTGTGAGAAAGCTGGCAAAAATTAAGTCAAATCAAAATAATTCAGGGATACTGGGATGCATGAATAAAGGTCTTGATGTTGCCATTCAAATCAATGAAGCGACAATCATAGACAATACTATTTCTTTGCTATCTACTAAAACATTCTTGATATTCCTACAGTAGGTTTACACCTATGTAAATATGTACAATTGATCTCATTAACTAAACCTGATCAGTTTTAGTCTGAGTAAGGCATTTTAGCTGATTGACACATTCATATAGTACTATGCTACAAAACTGAAGTTATTTGATAAACTTTTTTATTCTAAACCAATAACCAGATGCTACATAGTTACTTTTAACTTACTATCTATGGGCTACTAATTGTACATTCAGCAAAACAACAATAGTGTAATACATGACATGATTAACTGACTTTTTTTAATCACCTGCAGTCAGCATTTGACAAGAAGGGGACAACCACTAAGAAATCCAAATCCTAAATTCTGTACAATACCTAAGCTACTGACTTCTCTCTGTACTCAACAAGCCCTCCTCAGCCTTAATTGCTGTGTGTCCATAAAAGAGGAGGGCAAACCAAAACAAACCACTCAGGAAAAGAGGACTGAATGGCTCAAACTCGAATTGCTTATTTTCTCTGTCCCATTTTGAGACCAAGCTACATTTTCTCGTGATCCTGACACAACACAGCACAACTGGTCTCTCAGTGTCTCAAACACTTTGGGTGGATTGGTTTGTTTTGGTCCGCATGTGACTTTTGGCCTTTCCTTTTCTTAAGAAAACAAACCAGCCTCTCCCACACGCTCTGGTATAGCATTACACTGCTGAGCAGGCGTTACTCACCTTGGCTTGTTCTGGGAATCGCTGGAACCAAACCAGCCCTTGAGTCGACCCTCGTAAGCAGGAGTGCTCGGGCCGTGGTCCGATTTGGCCGGCAAGGAGTCGCTCCTCCCGCTTGAGAACAGAGTCCTCCTCAGTTTCTTGCCTTTATCTGACGTTTCTGTCCCCATAGCACCCGCTGCTGCGGCCGCCTGTGAGGGGCTCTCGTCCGTGGTGCTCCCTGCACCCTGGGCCGCAGTCTGTTCCACATCTGCTTCCTCCCTCTTGCTCTTGTCGAAGGACCAGCGCCTGCCATCGCCGGCGGACAAGGCGGCCCGTTGGGGGTCGTCGGTGCGACGCGTGAGGTTCTGCAGCGAGCGTGACAGTGGTGAGCACTTCTCCAGCAGTGCCCGCCTGGCAGGGAGCACCCCACCAGGGTTGGGGACCTTGGAGCTGGCCGGCTCTGAGGCGTACACATGACTGCCGTTGATACACAGCGAGGACTTGGAGAGAGCCAAGCTTTCCACAGCAGGGCAAGGCCGGGGGACTGCGGAAGTAGAGGGAGTGGTGGTGACTTTGCTGGCTTCATCGCTGTAGGCACGCTTGTGGGTCATTAATTTTGGGTCATGAGGTGTGAAGGCTGTTTGAAGATTGAAAGAATAATATTAAATAAAAGGAATAGGAAAAATGAAAATAAAAGGAGAGACACTGATTTTAACCCAAAAAACACCTCTCATCCTAAATTGTTTTAATTTCTAATTCTAATTCTTATATTGAGACATACAGATCCCAGTAACGTAATATGTGGCATAATTGTCATCATGCATAGTGACACATATTTGTGTTTCAACTAGAACATTTTGAGCAACTTTCCATTTTGTCTTTTGTGGCAGTCAATACTGAAATGACCTCTTACTACAGTCTTCAACATAAAAAAAAATCAATAAGATTGGGTTCCAACCTTTTCCTCCTGTTTCTGTGTCTCCGCGGAAGCTGTCGGTTACGACCCTGCTGCTGTAAATGGGGGTGCTGGAGAGCTCCACTGGGGGGCGGAACGGCTCTCCTGCCGACGATGCCATACTGCCGTCCGAGGCCAAGGACGAGCAGGACCTCGTGTCCGAGGACTTCCGCAGCTTCCCAAAGAAGTCCTTGACCTTGCTGCCCCTGCGTTCCCTCTCCACCACGGGGTGCTCCTCCGGTTGCTCGTCCTCCGGCCGTGTTCCCTCGCCGAGTGGCTGACCCGTGGACCCCGAGAGGGCCGCGTAGCGGCCGGGAACGATGGCCGAGGAGGACTCCAAATCGCGCTTTTTGCCCGTGACGCGGTCCTTCAGCTTGCCAAAGGCGGAGCGGTGCTTGTCTTTGACTGACAGGTCGTACATGCTGGCCGTCAGGTTGTTACGGGTGAACTGGACTGTCACCTGTAAGTCCCCACGCTCTTTCTCTGGCCTGCCAGCCTTGGAGTGGAGTTTAAACCATCTGCAGTGTTGGATGGTTATGAGATAGATGATTATAACATTGTACTTTGCACACCATTAAGCACAGCATTAGAAACTCTTAACATACACCGTTAAAAGAAAACAAATCAGTCCTATTCAGTTTCATTCACTGCCTCTGTGCTAAGACTTCATGTACTATGTTATTCAAAGATAAACGGAGGCAGTGAATCAAATGATCAATTGATGTAAATATCACTGACAGCACATCCAGAAGATCTGTCTGATTACCAGTAAACAACAATGTATCCTGGGATCCTTACTAGTGCTGTCAGAGTTGTTCAATTGTCTTGGTAGTCAAATCTTAAAGTACGCACTGACTGTATTCTCCCACTATGCACTTTGTGTTAGTTAGACTCATGTGCTGGGGCCAAAGCAAACGCCTTTCTTTACAGCATAGGCCTCATGCAGTGGAGCTAGAGGAATAGAGGCAGACCTCAGAATTGAAGCCAGATGTGTGGCATTGTCTTTCCCCCAAACCCTCTGGATTGGTGGCTCGAGACTGCATACAGTTCAGACACATTCCCCCCACAAGTAACTCCACGTGTTAGGCTGTCAGACGCCCCGTTCCTTGCAATGCCTGCCCGCTTCAAAATGCACAATCCAAAAAATCTTGCCCATGTTTAAAAAAAAAGTCAGTGGGACAGTGTGTTCTACTGAAGCATTATGCTTAAGGGATGGATAATGTGCACTGACATTCATAGACTGAAGCAGTATAAATGCAGCCTGAGATATAAGACTCCCATCTTCCTCAGATCCTATAGGGCTTACTGTATTTCCTTTTCTTTTTTCCTGATTATTTGAGAATCAAATATGTATCATTGAGGTAAGATTAGGCAGAGGTTTTGTTTCTAAAAATGTTGATACCTTATTTTTTTAGTTAGGTGGCCTTGCTACAGAAGGCCTGTGACCGGCCTGTGCTCTCTGTGTGCCTTTTTACCCTGATGAGGAAAATAGATAACTTGCTTAAAACCTCACCTAGGGGTGGGCGATATAGTCTAAAATTTATATTGTGATATATTTTGAACCATAGATGGTAGATGATATATATCACGGTATACTTTGTATGTAACTTACAGCATAACAGTTTCTTAATGGTTACCATAGCATAAAGTCAATATGTACAACAGTTGTTTAGTCATTGTTCGGAGGTATTTATATTGGACTCTCAAATTCACACAGAAGTAAACTGGTAAGCTGCATTTGTGTCAGGCAGTAGCTGTTCAATTTATAGGCTCTTACACAGTTTCGTTGTAAGAATGAAAAGATGCTATAAATAAGGTGAAGCTACAGGTCAACATTTTTTCACATGGTTGTGGAGACGCAATGAGCCTATCACGGTATGCCGATATGACCCAAAATCTCTATCATTGGCCAAATGCATATTGCATACGGTATATATCGTCTATATTACCCACCCCTAACCTCACCCCACAAAACAGCACAGAAAGACAGATCTCCTCAATTATGTAAGCAATGTGAGAGTGTGGAGCACTGTAAGTACAAGGCAAGGAATTTTCTAGAGTGTCATCGCATTGTTGCACTGTAGCTTTTCTGAGCTCTGTTTGAGTCCTGTCAGTGCCTGGCACTACGTGCTGCCCAAACAAATGCTGCACTGCTTAGACTGCCATCTCTGCCATATGTGCTGTGCCATCTGAGATATGTGGTGGGTGACATCTGAATTTTTTTATGCATCATGTTGTGTTACAACCTGATATTTCCCACTGTCTCCTGTTTAGGCTAACAATTAAGCTTCAGTTAATCCACGTCCACATGCCATATATTATTTTTGCAGTTGGACAAATACTGTGATACAAAGCAGCAGGCCTGAGGTTTTTCCACTTATCTTCTATCCCACTACCCTTTGGCTCTGAAGTTCTAACACCAATCTCGAAAAGCATTTTCAGGCAACCCACAATCTCCACAATAAATTAGTTTCAGGTGATCCAAGAAATTGCCATTTTGTGAAACAATCAAAGGCTTTCTTCAAGAATGAAAACCTGACGTGACACATTCATCACATGATGCCCCACTGCCAATTACAACTGAAACTTACTCATTTCTCGGACAAACTCCATCTTGAAAGATCTTGTCCAGGGGGACAATAGTTTGACCAAGGAACACGTCAAGTCCAATCAGCACTCTATGCATCACTGTGAGGACCAAGTTGCTGCTCCCCGGGGGATAGGCGCTAGTTCCAGCCAACTCCAATAACCCGGGCAGAAGTTCGAAAGTACATTCTTCATTCCATTCAGGCTCCGCTGCCTTTTCCACCAAACCAGTTGTGTATTTCTCTTTTCCCAACTGGATGATGGTGTAAACATAGCGGCTGCCGTGCTTGCCCTTCGTTCTCAGTCCCCTTGCCCGAAGGACGGTTACATTTACATGCGTGGGAACCCATCTCTGATCATCGTCGTCCAGGCTTATCAGAGGCATTCTGCAATGTTTGCTATGACATAAACTGGATGCCTGCAGTGGGAGAGTACTGGGGAAAGGAACCTTCCTCCTCACACTCCGCTGTTTTTTCCAGGAATTGTCTAACGGTCTTGACAATTGCGCATTCGGTCCGCTGGCGTCTGTGCCCTCGCCCTTGCGTCTGTCCGGCCCAGCTCACTCACTGTACTTGCTCGTTCAGGCAGGCTGAAAATCTCTGCATAATCCCCCAAACGCATACGATAAAATAGAGAGTAAAATCCGTCATTGGATAATAAAATACTAGGCTGCGCATTCGTTTTGTCGTTTGCTATCCACAATGTCACCAGTCGACAAAAACAACTTCCTCACGCGTGATTTAACTTCAGGCCTTCAAACTGCTTAGTCTCCTGGCTTCCGAGTCCCAACATCTTTACAGATTTTGATAACTCATTGTGATGACGGCCCGCCCACTGTAACAGTCCGCGTGCCAGATATCTGCCGAAGTAAAGAGCAATCTTCACTTTCGCAGCGTCATATGCGCAATGTTCATGTTCAATGTATGCAAGCTATCCATATATATTGCATTATGCTGCCAATGTAAACGACGATTTGAGAAAAGAAACCGCGATGGACCAAACAAATACCTCATTGCAGGCTCACCATTTAGTAATGCGGTCCTATGCGGTGACAGCCGCTGCTGACCGAAAGAAAAGTTGTCTTCGTCTCCAAAACCAGGGCGGGGCGCTCTGCTGCAAGATAACACTATCAACTCTAAATCCCTGTACTTGTGCCTACATCATTATTTTCACGGGAAATCACGAAGCTGTCCCAGAATGGAAGAGCAGATTACATAACCGATGGCCCGTGATAGCAATGCAGATTATCTAGGGGTCACGCTTTGCGGGTTGGTTAAATGTAAAATCAATTTAATCAGCAGGCCAATGCTATATTAACCCATGGTTAGACAAGGTAGCTAGATCATGCATTATGCCTTCCACTTGTCTAGCCTAAGACTAAAATAACCCGTAGTCTTCTGCTGTGAATGATGTATTTGCAGTGGGCTTGTAGTAGTACCATTTTTTTATGTTATGATATAATAACAATAATAAAAATATGACAACTACAATACTTTTACCACTAACAAAAATAATGCCACTCTTTCTAGGCCATACTACTACTACTAATAGCCTAGTAATAATAATCATAAAATTGTCAAATATCCTTTGGCCTTACAACAGCCTTATAATCATCACATTGTAGGGGTAGCAGTAAACATGCAGTGCAATCCAATTCTATAACCTTTTCAGTTATATGGAGTCATTTTATTCACTTATTTTTATGTTTTTCAAATATATCTGAATAAATATCTCCCACTCAAAAATACAACCACATTCTAACTTCTTGGTGTACATAGGCTAATACACTTTGATGACTGTAGTGGAGTTTGTAAAACATAATTTGTCCAATTCCCTTAAATAATATGCTAGGACGGATATTTTCGTCATGGTAGAAAGAATATCCACCATCCATTCAAGGACACCTTTACTTCCCCTAGATTGAACAAGGCTGCCATCTGGTGGAATGCATTGTAAACATAAAGCACATTGCTGTTTAAGAGACAACCTCCATTCAAACAATTCTGCTAACATAACTCAGACGCAACCAGTAGTCATTTGGCGTAAGTAGTCACCTTTAATATCAATGTTTAGGAAGTTACAGCACAGTCCTAGTTAATCCCATTTGATGGAAAAGGACTCCTGTTTAGCTTTTTTGCACAGAAACTATTTCAACTGACAAAAAGGCTACTGAAAAAAAAATCACAAGTACATAATATGTTAAATTTTGCTAGTCTGTCATTTCACAGTGTGGACAGGGTAGCTCTGAGAGTAGAAGATGAATTGGCAGAGAGCAATGGTCGCTACATGATAACAGTCACAACATGGTACAGCACAATGACAAGCCTTAGTGCTTGAGGCTTTTTACCAAACCGATTTCTCAGGGATCTGGACAAGGTAAGACAAGCAGACATAACATGCTGTTGGAAAGGTTTAAATCATACGGCAGGGAATTCTTCACGGATGCAGGTCCAACCCTCTACACACAGCTCTACACACAATGCGAATGTAAAAATACATTCACACAGTGGTGCCTTGCCAACCCCAAGTGACTGTCTGTCATCAAGTAAAGGTTATGAAAAGTGCTGTTCTGGTCTTTAGGAGACTGAAAATGTCACATAAGTGCCACAAAGCAGGTCTATGGAAACTCGTGAAGGAAATACGTTTCTTCTACATACAGAGTTTCCACTGTGTGTATGTATCGGATACAACATGGCACTTTGTTCTCTTATCTGACAAAGCAAATGCATTATATAATTGTGGATTTGTAAAGTGGATTTCAGTAAATAAAACATCAGTTTTCCATAGCACCATAACAATCTATTAACAATTATTTTGCACTTATGCATGAAATCATTTTTTTTGTCTCATAACTTACTTAAACAGTATATTCCAGTACATTCAGAACCACATTTTATGGCATGGCAGATAGAGCAATGAGGCAAACATATCAACTTATATCCTGAGTAATAAAAAACTTTACATTAAAAAGGCTTTTCATAAGTAGGAATGCAAACGACTATTGCAATAATACTATAGTGTTGATAATAATACCTTAAATACAAAAACAAGGATTTTAGGAAATCATACCAATCTGGGTGCAACTGTGAGGCAAACATACCATGGAAATTAGACCTGTGCAAGGTGAGGTCCACAGAAAGAAATAAAAACAGGGAGGACACACACACACACACACACACACACACACACACACACACACACAGACACTCATGCGTGCACACACACCCACACACAAGAATGGAAACTGCAGAGGTTATCAGGTGCTGAGAGGACTCTGGAATGTTCACTGGTTGGAAGAAGTCTCTCCTTGGCACAAAAGGGGGGGCATTTAAGGGCAGAGCTATCTTTTTGACGGGTTCAACACGTGGCTAGGCCTGGTGTCTTTGCGGCACGGGGTTCTCTTTTTAAAGAAAGTCTCAGGGTGAGCTGAAGCGAGCGTCCTAGTCACCCAGCCCGTTCTGCGGGGGCTTCAGGAAGAGCTCGTCTTGGGACAGCTGTCCGTCGAAGCCCTCCATGTAGAGGCTGCTGCTGCTGCTGCTGCTCCCACTGCCTCCGCCCCCACCCCCACCCCCTCCACTGCCTCCAACCCCAACACAGCCCCCGGCAACACCCAGGAAGGTGCCCACTGCTCGTCCCTGGCGCGCGTGTCCCACCGCATCACTGAACACTTTATTGATCTGCTCCTCAGAGGGCATCCACCAGTCGGAGTTGGAAGCACAGTGCATTCGGATAAACTCTGTGTGAAGACAGACAGGATTAGACTGAGGCAGATATGCCACGGTTGGAACTTGAGAACCACTGCTATCTGTCAATTTTAAATGAATTGCGACAAAATAACAGCTATGGAATTATATTTTTAATGAAAAAATAACATTTTATATCACAAATGCTGACATTTGTATGGTGTTTGATGGGTGTCACTATGTGTACAAAATGCATATATTTTCTACAAACGACTACTCATGGCTGTTCACTTGGGATGTCAGGGCAATGGGCATACCTCTGAGACAGGTGACCTTGACTGGGTTCAAAGGTCGTCTCTCGGGTCCGATCTCGCCTGACTGGACGGAGCGCTTCCTCTTGCCAAGGCCGCAGGAGTACTTTAGTTCGTCTGTGGTGAAGACGTACCGGATCAGATAGCGGAGCAGGCGCCGGCCATCTTTTTTGGAAGAGTTCACAGCCTCATCCCACTGCTTGTTGGTGATGAAGAGGGGATAGTTCCCCAACAGCTGTTTGCTGCCCTGAGGGTTAAACAACACAGTCATGAAACACATAAAAAAAGATTAAGGTTGAGTGAACAACAAAACTGTATTTGTAAATTTTGTTTATCATTTATAACATGCTATTTATTTTGCAATATTTAACTATTTCACTTCAATACTTTATCAAAGTATCAAAACAACTACAACAAGAATTAAATAATTAAAGGTTGTTACAGTATATAGATTAGTATAGGGAGCACCAGGGCTGCCAGTAAGAATGTTGAGCCTTCAAGCATTGATTATATTTTTACAACATTAGAAATCCCTCTGTGAGTGTCAGGCCCACTGAATTGCTCTGTACTGCGTAGTACTTAAAATTAAATTTCTCAGAATTTCTCTTAAAAAATATGTTTGTTTTTTTTCGGCTTATCTTTATTGGACGATGGCTTCCAAAGGCAGGTGGGAAAATATAGCCTTTTTGCTAAGTCATCTTTTACAACTTGAGCCAATATTGTTTTAAGAAGCAGAGCTTTTTAATCCTATGTTCTAGCACAATGAGAAAGCCAAACCACATGCTGAGTGAGCATAGAGATTCGCCATGGAAGGTCTATGAGCACTAGATTTACTGTGGAATGCAAAATGCTGTCTCACTATGGCCGTGGGAATTGACAGAAGTGGTAGCAACTTGAAAGCAGATGGCTTCATGACATGACTGATCAAACAGCATCAATTGAGCAGTTCTGAAATGTGCGGCTTGGCTTCCGTTAAGCAATACATTTCTTGTTTTTAGTTTTTCCCATCAGCCTATTTGCCTAAGTGACTCTTTTGTCTCGTGCATGCAACAGCGGGTGTCTGACCTTGTCAAAACGTCAAAATATAAACAGGACCTCTACCCATTCAATTTTGATAGTCAAGTTAATGTCCTTTTTTACTGCTAGATTTTTTACTGCTAGAAGTCACAATCAATATGAACATAAACAATTCCTAGTCCAGATGAGGACAGTGAGTGAGCTGCAGCCAGCCCCACCATGTCACCTTCTCAGGGATGGATGTCCAGGAGCAGGCCTCTGCCCTCACCTCGGTCAGCTGCTCTTCAGGGGGAGGCTGGAGAAACTGGTTGTGGTGCTGCAGCACTGCCTTGAAGAAGTCCAGGACACTCTGACAGGGGACTTCAACAGAAATCAGAGGGGCAGGTCACATTTCCTCCATCTTAAATTTGTGCCAAATTATAAGGTACTGCAGTGGGCTGGTAAATTATCTGGCCTCATGATGTCTTTTATTAATTGGATCAGATCCAGTCCTTTGGGGAATTAATTTTTGCATCAAATGAAGTAAGATGAAGGACAACACAGCTGAGTCCACAGAAAGAACCTTGTGTCATTACATACACACACACATATTACTTTCCAGCCACAGTTTTCTTTCTGACCTTGCAGTGAACATATAAATAATGTCTACAGACTCAAACTGTTTCAAATGATCCTTGTAACTTTATCACACAGCTCTGTTTACATTTTTTGGATAGGGTATACCACTCACTGAAGGTTTGGCACATACAAGGGAATGAAATGGACCACAAATTTAAAAACACAGTTGAAGCAGTTCAGTATAATATTTATGTTTGTAGGAGAATCTGGCCCAGAGTCTAAAAATGCCTTTGAACACTGGTGCACCCATAAACTATTCACTGTACTGCACTTTTCCCCCCAAATTTATAGGTTCCAGCCTTATTTAAAATGGATGAAAAAACATTTTCCCTCAACAGTCTATACACAATATCCACAGTGACAACATATTTGCAAATGTATTTAAAAAATATAAAAATCACATGTACAGCCTTTGCCATGATGCTGAGCTCAAGAGCGTTCTATTTCCACTTGTCCTTCAGGTGTTTTTACCATTTTAATTCAAAGTCCACCTGTGGTACTTTCAGTTCACTAGACATGATTGGATAAGGCACACTTCTGTGTAGTATATATGGTCCCACAGTTGGCCATGCTTGTCAGAGCACAAAACAAGCATGAAAAGGATTGTCTGTAGACCTCTGTGACCTGACTGTCTTAAGGCACAAATCTTGCAAAGGGTACATAAAAATAGACTGCTTTAAAGGTCCCCATGAGTACAGTGGCCTCCAACATCTGTAAATGAAAGAAGTCTTCCAAGAGCTGACTGCCCGTCTGATCAGGTAAGAAAGGTACTGAGTCAGGGATGTGACCAACAACCCAAAGGTCACTCTGTCAAGACCCTCGGTGTTCCTCTATGGAGAAAGAACAACTTTCCAGAAGAACAACCATCTATGAAGCTTGATGGAAGCCCTCTTACATGGCATGGTCTGATGAGACTAAGATTGAACTCTTTGGCGTGAATACCACGAGTCATATTTGGGGAAAGCTGCCACTCATCATCTGGCCAATATCATGGTGCAGGCAGCATGGTGCTGTGAATAATAATAATAATAATAATAATAATAATAATAATAATAATATCTTAGTTTTATATAGCGCCTTTCAAAATACCCAAGGTCGCTTAACAGTATGTAGGCATGTGTAATGTAAGCATGTAAGTGGGGGAGGGGGGGGGGAGTAGAGGCCAAAGGCCTCTGTGAAGAGATGTGCTTTGAGGTACTCAAAAGGGGTGAGGGGGCACATTGGACATGAAGGGGTAGCTTGTTCCAGAGAGTGGGGGCAGCTACATTAAAGGCTCTGTCGCCAAAGGTCTTGAGTCTGCTGCAGGGGACGGTCAGCTGGCCCTTGGAAGAGGACCGCAGGGATCTCAGAGGGGTGTAGGGGTGGAGAAGGTCAGTAAGGTAGTGGGGAGCCAGTCCATGGAGAGATTTGTAGGTGAGGAGGAGGGCTTTGTAGCTGATGCGGGATTTGATGGGGAGCCAGTGAAGCTGTTTGAGTATGGGAGTGATGTGGTGCCAGGGCCAAGTGCCTGTTAACCCTTGCAGCAGCGTTCTGGACATATTGCAGTCTATCCAGGGCTTTTTTTGGCAGACCTGACAGGATGGCATTGCAATAGTCCAAACGGGAGGAAATGAAAGAGTGAATGAGGGTCTCTGTTACTGAAACAGGGAGTGAGGGCCTGAGTCTGGAGATGTTCCTTAGGTGATAGAAGGCAGATTTGGTAATTCTTTAGATGTGAGACTGAAATGATAGAGTAGGATCCAGGATGACGCCCAGATTGCGGACTTCGGGGGATGGAGTGATGGAACAGCCATCCGCATCCAGGTGGAGGTCCCCAACCTTCCTGAGCAGTGGCGCCGGTGCCACCACCATGAGCTCCGTTTTGCTGCTGTTTAATTTGAGAAGATTGGTGGTCATCCAAGTTTTAATATCTTGCAAGCAGTGGACAAGAGGCATTGGGGCAGTTGGGCAGAGGGTTTGGTGCTGATGTACAGTTGTGTGTCATCAGCGTAACAATGAAAACTGAGTCCATGAGAGCAGATAATTTGTCCTAGGGGGAGCATTGTAGAACCTGGTAATGTAATTAATTCCCAATAATGTAATAATCCTGATAATGTAATAACAAAAAATCCTCATAAATTCCCAAAATATGTAATAAAACCTGATAATGTAATAATTTCCCAATAATGTAATACCATGCATTTCCCAATAATGTAAAAATCGCCATACTGATAATGATGATACTGATAAATAAAGTGTTACATTGATGGGGAGTTATTACATTATCGGGTTAGCCTCAATTTTGCAGAACCCGATAATGTAATAATTTTCCAATATTGTAATAAATTAGGTCAGTGCTGTAGCATTAGGCCACCAATTTCAGGCGTCCAAATGTTGAAGCTGGTCTGGCATCAGGTTCTCTCTACCCTTACCCTGCTGCTTTACTATTTGCAGATATTATTTATTTTTACATGAATGTGAATGCAGAGTTTTTTTACAGTAGGCTTATTAAAGGGATTTTCAGTAGTAATAAACCAATAGGCCACAGAGAAAATTTGAGTTTCTAACAGTCATTTACATTGACCAACAGGACTTGGAACTGGCCTATGTGTTGATTTGTGCAGCAATGTCCCTTAATAATTACACAATATACTGTATGTTCAATGCATTTGCTCTATTTTCCCTTGGCCTGGCAGATGAATGAATTTAAGTGGGTCCTCTGTTGGCCAATTGTCCTTTCAATAGGTGAAACACTACTGGCTAAAGACTTTAGACTATTAAAACTACTTTTTCAGGTCCTTTCCATTTTTTCATCTTCCATTACTCATGTCATGCAGTAGTGATATTTAAGGCCCGCAACAACAACATCATGACATTCAACCCAAAGAAAAAAAGAAACCAATAGTCCACTGCCATTACCTAGTGATGTTAAAGGAACAGTAAAAAATGAATGTAAATTAATCATGAAAAGGCCCTGATGTACAAACCGGATTCCAAAAAAGTTGGGACACTAATTCACAAATTGTGAATAAAAACTGAATGCAATGATGTGGAGATGGCAAATGTCAATATTTTATTTATAATAGAACGTAGATGACAGATCAAAAGTTTAATCTGAGTAAATGTATAATAAGGAAAAACCATAAAACCATACTGGATGCCTGGGATCTCCGGGCCCTTAAACGACACTGCACCACAAACAGGAATGCTACTGTAAAGGCAATCACAGAACGGGCTCAGGAATACTTCCAGAAACCATTGTCAGTGAACACAATACATTTTACTACATTTTTCAACAAGATGCCAGACCACATTCTGCATCAATCACATCATCATGGCTGTGTAGGAGAAGGATCAGGGTACTGAAGTGGCCAGTCTGCAGCCCAGATCTTTCACCTCTAGAGAACATTTGGTGCATCATAAAGACAAAGTTACAAGGATCATTTGAAACAGTTTGAGTATGTAGACATTATTTATATGTTCACTGCAAGGTCAGAAAGAAAACTGTGGCTGGAAAGTAATATGTGTGTGTGTATGTAATGACACAAGGTTCTTTCTGTGGACTCAGCTGTGTTGTCCTTCATCTTACTTCATTTGCGACAAAAAAGGCCAAAGACGATTGAACAGTTAGAGGCCTGTATTAGACAAGAATGGGAGAGCATTCCTATTTCTAAACTTGAGAAACTGGTCTCCTCGGTCCCCAGACGTCTGTTGAGTGTTGTAAAAAGAAGGGGAGATGCCACACAGTGGTGAAACACAGTGGTTGGCCTTGCCCCAACTTTTTTGGGATTTGTTGAGACCATGAAATTTTTCTCTTAAAATGATTTTCTCAGTTGAAACTTTTGTTCCGTGATATGTTCTATTCTGAATAAAATATTAGAAGTTGGCACCTCCACATCATTGCATTCAGTTTTTATTCACGATTTGTATAGTGTCTCAACTTTTTTGGAATCCGGTTTGTATTAGATATCAATAAGGAATCATGATTTCAAATACTTTGACAACAGTAATCCAGCCTGAATATTTCCATTACAAAAGGGAAGTTGCAGTCCTCAACTTATGTTGATGTTGACATCATGTGTGTATTGTGCTTTGGCCTGGTTCTCCACCCTCCACCTTTCTGATTTTGGCAACCTAGCTGGGCACCTTTTGTCTAAAAGGAGGTGAATAGGATACTATGCACTGCAGTATTTTGAACGTGATTGCGGTACCAGTTTTGGCCTCAAATGTACTGTTTCTTTAAATAAGCTCCGAGTACACAGTTTGAGCACTGAAAATCTTCTAATATCTGCAAGTGATGATGAAGAGACCTAATACAATTGGGACAAAATTATGAGCAAAATAATAGTGGGTGGTCACATACAGAGCATCACCACTTGGTACAAATTAACGGGTGTCCTAACATTTCAGTTCTGACCAAATTTATTACAATATTGGGAAATGATTACATTAACAGGTTCTGCAAAATTGAGGCTAACCTGATAATGTAATAACTCCCCATCAATGTAACACTTTATTACATTACCAGTATGGCGATTTTTACATTATTGGAAAATGCACGGTATTTCATTATTGGGAAATTATTACATTATCAGGTTTTATTACATGTTTTAGGGACTTATGAGGACATTTTTATTACATTATCAGGATTACTACATTATTGGGAATTTATTACATTATCAGGTTCTACAAGCATGTATATGGTAAAGAGAAGGGGGCCAAGCACAGATCCCTGGGGGACCCCATGGTTGATTGTTGTTGTTGTGGAGTGTGAATCTTTCAGGGTGACGTATTGTTGCCGGTTTGATAAACATGACTGAAACCAAGAAAGTGCTGTATCGATAGTCCAGTGAACTCTGAGAGCCGTGTTAAGAGGATGGTGTGTGAGACTGCTGAGAGGTCCAGTAAGATGAGGATGGTAATGAGGCCATTGTCAGCAGCAGTGAGGAGGTTGTTGGTGATTTTGACAAGGGCAGTCTCTGCACTGTGGTGGGCTCTGAAACCGGATTGTAGAGGTTCAAAGAGCTCATGGTGAGACATATGCTGTTGGAGTTGGGCGGCCACTGCTCTTTCCAAGATTTTGCTCAGGAAGGGAAGGTTGGAGATGGGACAATAGTTATTTGGGTCATCAGGGTCCAGACCAGGCATTTTCAGGGTGGAGATGACAGCAGCAGTCTTGAGGCTTGACGGCACCTCACCAGACTCCAGGGACGTGTTGATGATTGTCATCATAGTGTGGCTGAGAACAGGAAGACATGATTTAACCAGCGAGGTAGGCATGGGGTCTAGCTTACAGGTTGATGACTTGGCTTTGGACACCAGGTTAGTGACCTGGTCAATGTCCAGTGAGCTGAAGGAGGAGAGGTTGTGCTGTGGTGGGCAGGCAGCAGGGGTGGAGATGTCTTGCACTAGCTGGTGGGCACCAGGAGGTTGAGCTCCCTGCCGTTGTGGAGTGGGAGAGAGAGTTGTAGACAGGAGCTGGTGGATGGCGTCAACCTTATTTTTAAAAAAGTCCTTGAACCTAGAGCACAGTTCAGCAGCATCAGACGGCTGAGGGGTGTACGGAGAAGGTGGCTGATAGTAGAGAAAAGCTTTCTAGGATCATGTTGTTGGTTATTGATGAGAATGGAGTAGTAGTGAATTTTAGCCTTGGAGAGGGCCTCCTTGTAGTTCCTGACATGGTCCTTGTATGCCTCGAGATGGACAGTAAGGCCGGATTTTTTGTGGAGTCGCTCCAGCCGGCGACCAGTTGACTTCATGAGCCAGAGCTCGGGAGTGAAACAGGGAGCAGGTCAGGAGAAAGAGACTGAACACGTGACAAGAGGGGCCACAGAGTCCAGACTTGTGGAGAGAGCAGTATTGTAGTGTTCCACCAGGGTGGCCACTGAGAGGCCAGAGGCGGGAGCAGCAAGGTGAGTTTCTAAGGCACTGGAGAGCAAGGGCAGGCACACCTTTTTGGTCTTCCTGAAGGTGATGGTCTGTACTTTGCGTTTCCTGAGTAGGGGCAGAGGAACAGAGAACGTAACAGCATGGTGGTCTGATATGGCCAGGTCAGTGCACTGGAGGTGTAATGGTGGTGTGCCAGTGGTGCACACCAGGTCCAGGGTATGTCATTTGGTGTGGGTGGGGCCAGGCATATGTCTGGTGATGTTAAAGCAATCCAAAAGTGACAGAAAATCGGCCGCAAGAGAGCAGCTGCCAGAGTCCACATGGATGTTAAAGTCACCCAGTAGAATGGTAGATGGGGACATGGGGCACACGGTGACAAGCAGCTCCAAGAGCTCAGGGAGGAAGCAGGTGGAGGCTTTGGGTGGTCGATATATAAGGACCACTTGTAGTTGTGCAATCCCAGTCAGAGCAAGATGGAGACACTCAAAGGAACATTGACAGGATGTTCTTTGACCAAGATACCAGAATTGTGTATGACAGCAAGTCCACCACCACGACCCAGGCAAGGAGGCTTTTGTATGTATGTGTATCCAGGTGGGGTAGCTTGATTGAGACTGACAAAGTCCTGCTGGCTCTGCCATGTTTCAGTTAAACATAAAAATTCTATTTTTTTCTCTGTGATAATGTCATGGATAAGTAACGCTTTATTGTTTCTGATGTTGGATCTGATGTTCTGTAACATGAAGGAGGCTATCCTGTGTGTGGGTGCCGAGCTGTCCACGCAGGCCAATGTCCGGAGATTGGCAGGTGGTGGGCGTGGTTTGCGTTGGAGACGTCTTCGCAGGGAAGCATGCTGTGGGGAGGATTTTTAGCAACAGGAATGAAGAGACTACCGTAGTCAGGATTAAGGGGACCTTTTGAAGCTGAAGAGGTGCTGCAAAGAGGAATAGGTGAAACTATCTAATACTAATACAGGTGTGCCAAGCTTGCGGCATCATAGACTTGAGGACATTACTGCAGCTAAAGAATATAGCAAAAAAGTGGAAAAAGTGATGCACTTTGAAAACTTCCTGGATACACTGTCAATATATATGTATATATACACTCACACTCACACACACACACACACACACACACACACACCTAGAACAGATCAAGCTGTGGTTCAGAAGCTGTGGGATGTGTGTGGTGCTATAAAGGTGTTTGCGTTCAGTAGAACAAAGCTAGGGACTTCATGCAGACTCTTCCAAAACATGCGACAAGCGGGCCGTGCATGTGTGTATGTGTGTGTGTGTTTGTGTGTGTGTCGCACATATGCGTGTGTCTGTGTATTTGCATGGCAGATATATTTAGTCTCCTAGTGGGAACCTAGGGAATCCACTCAGACACCCCTTCAGCTAGTGTTAGCAGCTGGTTCCCTATCTGCTCTATGTGTTTCTATGCATCCTTTCCTTTGCACTCAGTGAGCTCCATCAAAAGGGCTAAAGGCGGATTCATGTCCTTCAATATGCAATTGACTGACGCCGCTACCTTGATACATGGCTGTTCATTGCCTGGCCATGTAATGTGTGTGTGGTGCACATACCTGGCAGACTTTCCAGCTTGTTGCGCAGCTCCTCATTCTCCTGCTGAAGGCACAGCACCTCCTGCTCGAGCTCGATGCAGCGGGGGCAGCAGCCTTCCTCCTCCTCCTCTTCCTCGGGCAGCGTGGATGACGGGTGCCCGTAGGACTCGGACGGAGAAGGCGAGGCCCAGCCGCCCATGCTGTGCCTGGGGGAGGCATTGGGGGCGGCGGAGGGTGGCTCCGGGGGCGCTGCACGACATCGCTCGCCCTCGGCCGGTGGGCCGGCAAGCAGGTAGTTCTGCAGGGAGTCGGTGAAGATGCGCAGGAAGGCCGAGGTCTGCTGCTGGCTCCAGGGGCCCACGTGCTGGGCTTCCATGTCCCCTGGGTCCAGCCCAGAGGCCTCGTCGGGCCGAGCCTTGGCCATGGGAGCGGCCCCGGGGCCTGGGGGCCTGTCCAGGTCCTCCTGCTTGATGTTGGAGGAGGGGAAAGGTGGAGGCAGTGAGCCCACGTGAGTGTCCACGAAGCGGCCATTGCCGTTCAGCAGGCTGAGCACGCGACTGCACTGCTGGGCAAATGCATCCAGAATCAGACGATTCTCTGGGAGGAAGGCAGAGCAGATAGCGATATAGATGAGTGTGTTACTCAGTGGATAGCATCATGTTTTTAAGGATAGACAGAACACATACAAACTCTCACTCTTTGTTCTAAATGATGATTTAAAGTGGTTTCCACTATTCTCTAATTATGCTGCTGTTGCCACAGAAACCCCCCCCCCCCCCCCCCCCCCCCCAAACCGCGCAAACCCACCCACCCACCCTCCATCCTTTATCTTATCTCCATCTTTCCATCTTTCATCTCTCTCTTCATCTTCCCATTTTCACTCTGCCATCATTATCAGACCCTCACATCTATGAGCTTTGAGGCGGGGGCAGAGGAGAGGGAGGGAGGAGGGAGGCAGAGCAAAGGGAGAGAGAGAGAAAAAGAAAGAGAGGTGTGTGTGTGTGTGTGTGTGTGTGTGTGTGTGAAGGGGTGCATTCCTCTGGCCAAAATTAAATATTTTTCACTGTATTCTACCCACGCTCAGTTAGCGGTAAAACCTGCACATGTGCCATGTGTGCATATGTTTGTGTGTGTGTGTGTGTGTGTGTGTGTGTGTGTGTGATTTGTATGCTGATTGTGTATGAGTGAGAGACAGGAAAGACAAGGTGCCATCCCTGTTTTCCTATAGGAAAAATGATCTTGCTTTGCAACTGAAATTCTGGATAGTCTGGATGTGGATAGTCTAGCAGGTTGGTAAAGATGAGTGACGCCAAGCCAGGAGGTGATAAGCATGTGAACCTGAAGGTGGTAAGAGTTAAACACCATACATCACCACATCATCAGTCACATGAGCCTCAGTGGTCATATCATATTCCCATATCCACACAGGGCACCACCACAGTATAAAGAAACCATTCAGTTTGCCATTCAACAGCTTAGAGTGCAAAACATCCCTGTGAGCTAAGAGTTGGCCTACTGTACCACAGGTAGCTACCACTGGTAGCCCTGAAGTATTGCTGAGCTTATCTGATTTAGAGTCACAACCAGACAAAAGATTTCTGAAGACCATGTGTTTTTTGGTTTCAAACTGAACCAATTTTGACATCCAAGCGGCCAATCAAAATGGGAATCAAACAAACATGTTCACAAAGAGAGGCAACAAAACAAATCACATGAGGGGCAGGGCAAAGCCATCCGCCAACCGACAACATCCCCCCTCCCACCAACCATCCTAAACACACAAACACACGCATGCATTAACTTACACATACACACACACAGTACATCCCCTTCCCCCCCCCATGTGGTGACAAAATGAGATGAGAAATCTTGTGCATGGCTTGCTGGGTGATTATGAATCTGTCAGCCCCACACAAAGAGACACGGCAGGTAATTACCAGGGCCTGGGCCGTCGCCGCGGAGACCATGTGACGGACAGACTCATGTCTCGGCAGGAGTCGGAGACGTGTCTATCGCGCCGGTGCAGATGTGCCAATGAATTAATATGCACAGCCGTTCTCTGTTTACCAGCCGAGATGAATCTGATATCATTTCCCCAATCACTTTTTCATCTCTCTCTCTCTCTCTTTCGCTCTCTTTCCATGTGCCCTTTTCCTCCTCGCTACCTCGCTCACAAACACACACACACACACACACTGACACACAGATGTACACACAAACACACTTCCACTCTCATACGCACACATGCACACTCTCCCACAGACACACATTACATACACACACAGATGTGAACACCCCCACCTCTTTCTCACACACACAATTTGTCCCTGACACTGTGCACAGACAGAGTCTCATAAAATTTCATTAAACACAACACGCGAAGGGGAGAGGGAAATTTATGAGCCCCATTTATTTTAATCACAATCTCTTTGGGAGAGCTTTTAAATGCAATTTGCGTTATTACAGCAATTTCCAAGCATGTCCTTGGGTGTGAGCTTCTCTCTCTCTCTCTCCACCGGAATTAAAAAGCAGAAGCTGTTGTCACTGTTTGCTTCCCCCCCCCCCCCCCGGGCACAACAGCTGCAGTCCCTGTGGGCCCATATGCACAATTAGCCTCCGATCTTCTCAAACTGCTACACCTTCATACGTGGAAACATTGCACCACAGACACCCCCCGCCCCACACACACACACACACACACACAATGAACACCTGTACTAAAAATGTAATTCCTCGATACAAATACGCGCTAAATGTGGACACACTCACATACACTTTGTGCAGTAGTTGTATGTAGCCAGTGCACTTGGTAGTTTCAAAAGTAGTTTCGCTGGTTTGTAAATACAGTGCCCTTGCACCTAAGTAGAGCAAAAGAAAATCAAACTGAACATCCTCATTCAGACATTGATATCTATCTCCCTCCCTCTCTTCCCTTCTATTCCTTCCTGACTCTCTCTCACTCACTCAACTGCTGATGAAATAGTTAATCCTGTTTCACTGTGTGCTCTTTGATGATTTGCTTAACAGAACAGCAGGATTGTCGATTACTGGCTTACTCACAGCTGACTCTGTGTGCTCCGTTCACGGCTTTCTGGCTTATCAGCCAGTACTATACCATGACAAGAAGCTGTGGATGTGCAAAAAGATTCCCATTTGGTATGCAAGATCTACCCCCTCCCAACCTCGCCAAAAACAACAAAAAATTGTGTTTCCTGTCTGTTTGTTATACCAGGCAGCTTCCCTTTTCCTTTACGGAACCATCGTACATTGTACGTTTTTTATTTTTTTATTTTTAGAACCTAATGCTTATGATGGTCAAAGCCAGACTGAAAACTTAGTCAACAGTCAGTCTGTGTTATATCAAACATTCCATTCTTACTCAGCACTCAGCGACATTAAACAACTGGCTTTGTTTGACTCCAGGTGATCCCAGTGGTACTAATGGTGTGAGTGTGTAAAAATGGTGGCCAGTGGAGTTGTAATTAGAAAAGGGGATGAGACCGCTTATGTCGAGCCCGGGTCAAAGCCGAGGCCATGAAGGGTCAAGACTAAGTAGCAGGGGTGTGTATTGGCAAGAATCTGGCGATATGATACGTATCACAATACAGGGGCAACGATATGATATATTGCGATACTGTATGAACAACGATGTATTGAGTTTCCTTTAAAGATTTAATTGTGGGAAAACTGTCATAACATAGTAAACACACAATGCTGTTCCATGCTTAACAGTGGAGGACATAATGACTGCTGCCCATGCTGCCCACCTAGCGGCTGGAGGTTTTTTTGCAACACAAAAATGAACAAACGCTGTGAATATTGTATGCTAATTGTTAATAAAAAAAGTCAATACAATACTGTTGAATATCGATACGATATTGTGAAAGAAAATATCGTGATATTTAAGTGTATCAATATTTTCTTACACCCCTACTAAGTAGAGACTAAGACCATAAAAGGTCTGTTTTCATTACCATGATTTAGCATCCCTCCAGTTAATATTCACTGGGTGCACAATTCTAATTGCTTTTCATAAACAGTAGGTGCTTTTCACTGGAAAACCATCCATGGTATGGCACCAAAAGATGCCTCTCAAAATGATTGCTCGCTCATGTCTCTCGTGGTGTGATCGATGCCTAAATTGACTAAACAAAAACAAATGTCTTGCTCTTAAAATGACTTGGTCCTCAATAATGAATCCTTCTCCCTCTACGAGCTAAGACAGAGTCATCACTGAGCATTTTTACTTCTGAGCCGGAGATGAGACAGGGAAAAGAGAAAAAAGTCTCGAGACCAACACCACCCAGCATTCTCCATAAGAGACAATATGGCTGAGATTATACAAATGATGTGGATGTACATGCTTCTGTTGCTAGTCTATTAGGACAAATGAGAGACAGATAAGTATTTCCTTAATGTCTCACAGTTCCCACTAAGCACTTCTTGAAGCAATCACTGGACACAAGGCATCCTCCACAAACACACTAATAGTCAATGCACTCTCATCTGCTTGGGTGTGGAAAAAAGCCACCTAACTACAATACTTAACCTACATCATATGAGGGCCTGTGATGCATCAAAGCCCCTGTAGTAAGAATTGAGGGGGGATTTTATAGCATGTTTTAGCTCATCCATAAAGAGAAAGTCCCAGGGGTCAGGTTCCCACACAAGACAGAAAATAGATTGCATGTCCAGCCCCTCATTTACACTGGTGCATATATCCAGTAACCATGCCCTGACTGACTGCAGACCTGCTACAAACTATTCGCTCCATGGAATCTTCATGTACTCCCTGAGATAGGCTACTAAACTGGGTTCAGTAAGACAGAGCAACAATCCCTCTGTCCCCCTGCTTCACTGTCCCACTGGTCTAGGTGAATTAGGACACAGAACAGAGGATAATGTTAACAGTTGGGTTTAAATCAGAGAATATAGTTCCCTGTTTTTAGGATTATACTATCAATTAAAATGGATGTTCAGAATTTGTACCAGGAGTGGCTAGGCACCAGGAAAATGTATTCATAATATCGTATTTTTATGTTTTTTTTTAGAATTTTGGTTTAAAAGAGCTACAGTTTACTTATCTCTTAAAAAATACTAAACCGCCAGACAAAACCATGAGCACAAACGCGAAAATGCGTGAGACTATGAACTGCTTACCCTCTTGTTCACAAACATGGCCTTTTCATAAGTTCAATGCTTCTAACAGCAGTCGCCATTTGCAGCTTCTGATTGTCACGAGACCTTTTAGATATGAATGCCTTGTTTGCACGCTCATTGCTAAGAGCCATGCACACTTGTCAGCACAGATTTTTGTCTGGATCCAGACCACAACAGACAGTATCACTCACGTCTGCAAACTCTCACGCACACGCAAAACACCCAGAGAGGTTTGAAAGGTTGTAGTTGGATATTAGCTGAGAATTTTAGAAGTGGCCTATTTGAAGCAAGTAGGTCATCATGTGTATATTTTAGGTCATTGGCATGACAAGGTGATGTTTTATCTTTAAGAGATTATTTACTTCTCAAATTGATGACACTTTTATGCTTTTAGTATTTTCGCCGTATCTTTGGACTGTTAGAATATGAAAAGTAGTAAAATTTCCTACCGTTGCTTATTCCATAACTGCAGTCTGGAGACTCGTGGCGAAGCTCGGCTCGTCCCGAGTGTCTGGAGTCAGGGCGCAATCCTATCCCGCCTCCACTACAGCCGATCCTCCGCTGGCTGCCAAGGGATGCTGCCGCCGTTCCGCTTCCTGCTGGCGCTGAGGTAGATGTCGAGACGCTACTGCTACTGGGCCTGTTTTCGCAGGGGAAACGGTACGGTGTCTGTAGCTGCTGCTGTTGTTGGCTGCTACTGATTGTGACAGTAGCTTGATTAAACTGCAGGCGCTGCTGCTGGTGATGCGAATACTGATTATAATGACTAAAGGACGCATGGGGATGCTGCCCTCCTCCGTCTCCGAGATGCGGGATATCCACCATTGTGGGTCTGTCATACCTCGCCTTGCCAGATGCCCGCTTATTCGGGAACGTCTTGAGTGCGCTGTAAAGACTGCGCTGCTGACGGCAGATCTTTGGAGCCGACAGACCGTCGTCCGCTGGCAACATTTCCTCCTCCATTGCCGCGCAAGTTGTCAGCTATCTAAATGACTTCTGCCTCTTGGGTAGCAGGTGTCGCTTTGCCTGCGGTGTGTGTCAACGACGATTGTGAGGTGCACCCCACCCCCCAGTGTCTTGGTGTCTAGCCTACTGTCTCACACAGTTCGAACTCAACCTAAAACACACGGAGGGTGGGCGCATGTACTGACATGGCACCGAACCAATCCCCTGATAGAAGCGTCACGTTTAGGAGTCTAACAGCATATGAACACAACCGGGACGTTGACGTCCCGTCTATATGTTATATATAGGCTGTGTGTGTGTGTGTGTGTG